>OY783193.1:33354635-33805815 GCA_963678675.1 Xiphydria camelus
GAGAGAGAGAGAGAGAGAGAGAGAGAGCCCCTAAGTGACTATCCTTGTCGGCAAGCGCTAGAGAGCCCAGTGCCTCTTCCAGTTATATAGAGTTCAGTGGTCGTGAATTGCTTTGCAGCGTCGCTCGCACCTCTTGTACATTACAACTTTCGTTGCATTCAATAGCAGTTTAGTATATCTTCGGTTAAATCGTTCAACTATTATAACTCGTGTGTTAATTTTACCTCATATTCATCTATGATTTTTCAGGTATTTCCTATACAAAAATCGAGGCTTATTCGACAATCTGCGCATCAATCGCAGTTCGATTTTCTGCATTTTAAGAGCAGTTCTCGTTATATATAATAATCTATTATTGTCACTTATTGACAATTGTATATATATAACCTGCACGCAACAGTTTGCCGCAGTATAATTTATCTGCATTTGTAAGCAGTCTATAACAATATCTGCATCATAATTGCAGTTCTAGTCTAAAATATTGTTATACCGAATACATATAAATATAATAACAAAGAAAGTAAAAAATACAAACTGTTGTATACATTGTATTTTCCAATTTGTTCATTGAACATCCTTTCCTGAGTAGTTCTTAATATTTTGAGTTATTTGTCATGGACGAGAAATTTTTTAAAATTATAACAGATAATGGATGGCTAACAGACGATCACATTGACCTTTTTTCCAAATTATTGGGACACAAATTCGGGTATGAAATTCGCGAATGTTGGATGCAAATGTTGACTGACTACGCCATACCAATTCCAAGTCACCAAAAGCATATTCAATTGCTTCACAGATTAGATGGAGAATATTCCGATTCTAAAGCTGGTGAAATGTCAGGTGGTCATTGGGTGTGCAGTTATTATGACACAAAACAGATTTTCATTTTCGACTCTCTGAATAAGAAAGTTCTCGATGCGCACTTTAAAAGATTTTTACAGGTGCTTTATCCATATTATTCTTTTGACGCTAATCCTGTGATATTTCCGGATGTGCAGCAACAACAAAATTCTAATGATTGCGGTATGTTTGCGATTGCATTCGCTGTTTCACTAGCGTTAGAGGAAAAGCCTGAAAATGTTAGGTATAATGAGGATTTATTACGAAAACACTTAATAGGGATTTTCCAAACAAATGTCATTACACATTTTCCGACAGTTAAGCGCCAGCAATCACATCCACAAACAGTTCGATTCCCTGTCGTTATAAATGATACTGATGAATCATCATTATTGACTTCTAACGTGAATAATGCACAGTTGGATAACGGCAAAGTAGAACCAATAGCGAAGTGGAGTAAACGTAAAAGGCGCGCAATTCAAATTCCTACCCTGAGCGAAGATGAGAAACATAAAATTTCGCATGGTCTTAAATTGAACGACGCACACATATGGAAGTTCGGAACAATTATGTCAAAATTTTCCGATTACATTCACCGTGATACGTTATTATTGCAAAAACCAAGTTTAATTGAACCAATACCACTTTGGAAAAAGCATATCCAAATATTACATAGTACGTATGATAATCCTGATCTGAATCATTGGGTGTGTTCATTTTATAATATTAAACACATTTTTATTTACGACTCACTTAATACACATAAATTACACGCAGACCATTTGACATTTTTGAAGCGTTTATATCCGTTTTATGATTTCAGTAACGCTACTATTAATTTTCCCAAAGTTCAAAGCCAACAAAATGCGTTTGACTGCGGAGTGTTTGCTATAGCCTTTGCTGTATCTTTACTTTTTAATCAAAAACCAGAATTAATTAAATATGATTATTCTTTGATGAGAGGACATTTGCTGAGTATGTTCGAGAGCAATAAAATTAGTCACTTTCCCACTGTTTCGTCAGAACATGGTGACGCTAATATACCGGAATTAGAAATTGTTCATAAGAAAGAATTCGATGCCTGTCGTCAGCGTAAACGCTGCTATGAACAAACACTTATAAATGGAAAACATTGCAAACTGTCATCACCAGGTTCTGTAAAAACTCATAAAAAAACTATAATTGGAAAACGCGAACTTCTTAGTGGCAATGCTAATAAATTAAGTAATGTATCCATCAAAGTAAAAACTCAACCTATAAATTTAATTGAAAATATGAAGGAAGGTGAGTATTCAAGTGTATATAATGATGAAAAGCTAATTGATTCGACCAATGCCAGCGATGTAGAATCGCATCCGTATATTATTGATGCGTTCAAAAGAAAAGGGATGATACTTACTGATGCAAAAGTAATGGGTGAGTGTAATGATATCACAGATGAGGATCTGTCGCCTCATTCGAAAATTCCTGAAGTATCTAGCGCTAAAAAGTTAGAGGCTGCTAAAGGAGATAATCTTGATGTAAAATTATGTACAATAGACCATCATAGTCCCGTTGAAAAGGCAGAAGAATTAAGTACCAAAAATTATATTTTCCGTACTAAATTACCTGTGGAAAAGTACATTGAAGAATTGTGTAAGGCGATTCAAACTTATCACAATAAAAAATCGGTACCGATTATTACTGATAAGACAACAAACATTGCAACAATAAAACATTTATGTGTAACAAGTAGCGAAGAGAAAACGGGTAGCGCAGAAAAAAATTGTGATGACAGTGAAGAATTTAAAGATCTTCAGCAAATACATGAGGTGAGTCAATTACATCGCAAAAATAGCTCAACACATATGGAAAGTGACGAAAAGGAAGAAAATTGTATTGAGAATAAATTTGATAAATATGAAAGCAGATTGATGGCGGAAAAAATAGTAAAATGGTCTCTGCACCGAAGGGATAGTTATGTAAAAGATTTAACACATTTAGTGAAACTACTTAACAAAAAAGGCGAAGATACCTTAAAAGAGATGCCTATCGATAAACAACAAAGGATTAAGAACTTATGTGGAGACTCATTACACACGGCTACTTCTGAGTCCTATTTTTATGAAATGACATATTCTTTTCATCTGAAAAATATTGTTATTGTCATGAATAGCGAAGGAAAGGCCACAAATATTTTACCACTCATGGAAACAATGCATAATAAAAGAAGAGGCGTTAAAAAGTGGTATTGTAATGATCATTGTAGAATTCAAATTGATGATATAAGAGAAACACTTGATCATTATGAAGTCCTCCTCAATAAATTAAAAAGTTTGAACGTAAAAAACATTTCCTTATTTTGTAGAGATATGTTCGCGGAACATGATACTGCGTTAGGTCATCCATTATCATGTTACATATTGGAGAAATGTTGTTCATCACTCTTCGTATCCATTGAGGTATTGTCGCCACACTTTCCGGAAGTACGTTCTTTGAAACGATTAATATACCGACTGAATTATGTCCACAAAAAATTGTATGAATTGGATAAACTGCTTGAATCATCTGATTATGGAAGATTGAGCGCCATTACAGATGAAGTGGTAAAAGTCGCCAAAACTTTCTATAAGGATAACGCGGAAATATGTTTGAATGAAGACGAAATTATGGGAAAAAATCATGCTGCGTTCAAAGCGTTGACTAAACGCTCGTCAGACACTCCTCATTTCATTTGTACATCATGTCGTAAACTTTGCTCAAGAAGTAAAGGATCACACATATCAAAACTTCGCAAACCGATCGACAGTAAGGTGTGGACCAATCTATTAACTTTTCTCGATGAAAAACATTTAGCAAACTCAGATTTTATATGTATATATTGCTTGGACAAGTTTCGAAAAGGTACCGGACCATCTATTTGCATATTGAATAACTTATACGTCGTCAAAGTCCCAGAAGAAATAAAGACGCTGAATGATTGCGAAAGAATGTTGATACAACGAGCAAAGGCTTTTCAGGTTGTTCAGAGAATGGGGACGGTAGCAAAGAAAAACATGCCAAATCACATGAAAATGCAAAAAGTAGTAGGTCGCACTTTCTATCTGCCCTTGCCAACAGAGGAAACATTATCAAAAATATGTCCTTCAACAGTTGCGATAAGTGATAATCAAGAATTTTATATCTTGGTAAATGGACTACCGACGAAAGCTAACAAAGTTTGGCAAAATTTGATAGATCTTCGAAAGGTTTTTCGTGCACTAACGTGGTTGAAAGAAAATAACCCACATTATTCCCACATTTTGTTGCCTGATTGTCACGAGAAATTATTAGATGGAGTCAATTTCGTAGACGTTGAATTTCAGGTTGATGAAGGTGATAGTTCACAGAATGAAGAATCACTTAAAAATAATGTTCAAAATGATCATGATTCAGCGAAACCCGCTAATAACATCATAGACGACTTAAATAACTTGATTACCGAACCTGCTGACCAATTGAATTGTCCAGACCAACCTCATGGATCCCCGTTTTTAACTCAAGTTGGTGATCGAGAATCGTATTATGAAAATTACACACTATACCCTCTCCATAATAAAAGAATTGCTGAAACAGCAACAAATTTGTATCAAATGAAGTTCGAGAGAAACCCCTAGATGGTCGAGTACCAATATTAGAATTGCTTTGTTTTCCGGAATTATATCCATCAGGTATCAACGGACAACATGAGGAACGAGCTCTCAAACTTACTGATCAGAGTTATGCTCAATTACGTCTAATGTCAGAGGATTCCAGATATCGTTTGAATCAACAATACATTTTTCACGTATTATATGAAACTAATGTTCGCCAATTGAACGCTGGAATTTATCATGCCTTAAATATTATCAATCCGAGACAGAAATATACTGCTCAAGGTTATTTACAGCAATTAAAGAACGGTGAACTGGAAGGCAATTTAAATACAATCTTTGAACGTCTTCGAAATTCTGCTGCATATTGGAAGACACCGAGAAATAATTTAAATTACATGATACGTTATTATGGTCCAGCAACGTGGTTTTTAACACTGAGTCCATCGGAATGGTTATGGACAGACTTAATAAAATATATTCGTGATGTAAATTCCCCGCATTTTAACAAATTTTCCGAAAACGAATGTATCGTTCGAGATCCGGTATCAGTTTCTCGATTCCTGGATAATAAGTTTCATGGAATGATGGATTTCCTTTTGTCAGATGACAATCCCATTGGAAAAATTAGTCATTACTTCTGGCGCCGTGAATATCAAGGCCGAGGGACTCAGCATTGGCACATGGTTCTTTGGGTAGAGGATGCACCAATTATGGGAATAAACTCCAATGAAGACGTTAGGCAATTCATAACGAAATATGTGATATGTCGTCTGCCGAATAAAGAAGTATCTCCAGTGTTGTACAGACGCGTAAATACTCATCAGCGGCATAATCATAACAGTTATTGCTTAAGGACTAAGAAAGAAAAGTCTGGAGCAATTCTCAGCCGATGTAGGTTTGGGTTTCCAAGACCTGCTACTGAGGATTTCGTTTTAAGAGAACCAGCCGTATCAATTGCTGGTCGTAGACAATTAAAAACAAAAAGTCGACTCTACGATTTACCTCGTAGTCCTGAAGAAGTGCTTATCAATGATTATAATCCTACTGTCCTTTGTGCTTGGGAAGGAAATATGGATATTCAGTTCATTGGTGAAAATTCGACACTATTGACACAGTATTGCACAAAGTATGCAACGAAATTCGAAACTGCCACTGTATCGGATAGTGTCCACGATATTAATTCTACAAAGACGTTGCGTCAACGTTTATGGGGTTTTGCCTTTCGCAGTTTAAATCATAGAGAAATTGGTGCACTCGAAGCTGTAGATACACTTTTAAGCATACCCTTATACGGGACTGATACGCACACTACAATTAGGTGGTTGGATGTGAACATAATTAGGAACCGTAAATTGAAACCCCGTAAAGATGTTGAAGAGTTAAATCCGGACTCAACTGACATTTTTTGTCCATCACTGATCGATAACCATTACCCCAATCGTCCACAAGCGTTAGAAACAATGTCACTGTACGAATTCGCAACGTGGTACGACCTCGTGAAAACTGTACCCAAAAATGAAGATGTCGAAGTTCACCAAATTGGTTCTTCGCTATTTCTTAAGAAGCGTTCACGTGGTTATTTAATTAATTATTATAGGCATAATGTTAATACTTATCCAGAAAATTACTATTACGCTTTACTATTGCTGTATCAGCCATGGAGAAATACGGACGAATTGAAAAACGGCTTCAATACATACACAGAATCATTCGCAGCCAAGAAAGACATTTTGAAAGATGCATCAGAATATCATAAAGGATTAATGGATTTGCAAAGAGGATTAGAAAATATTAAAGAAGAGATTGAGAAACTCGAATCTTGTAATAAGAATGAGGAAAATGATAATGATTCTAATGCATCAAGTTCTGATGAATCTGACGTCGATGATGATGTACGAAAAGATTTTCAAGACATCGCAGATAAAGCGATGGCTGATAAAAATCTACCAGAAATGATCTCCCAATTAAATGTAGATCAAGCTAGAATTTTTCAACGCGTTCAAAATGCTCTAACATCCAAAGATCGTCCATTAAGAATGTGCGTGAGTGGAGAAGGTGGGACGGGGAAAAGTCGATTGATTGACACGATTAGATGTTGGACTAAAGAGTTTTTGAAGAAAGAAACTGCTGTTACCGCACCTACTGGTTTAGCAGCATTTAATATTAGCGGTTTAACCGCACATAGAGTCTTCCAATTGCCAGTCGAACATGGTCCTATCCCAAAATATAATGAGATCTCAGATGCTGTGTTGAAGGCTCTACGATTGCAGTTCAAAGATGTTATATTGATAATTATTGATGAAATATCCATGATTTCGAATATTATCTTACTGTACATCAATCAAAGATTGATAGAAATATTCAATACTTCAGATGTCGAAGATGGTTGGTTTGGTGGCTTACATTTACTTGTCTTTGGTGACTTTCTGCAATTGCCACCCGTACGTCAAGGTCCAGTATATGAAACTTTAACATCATCTGCACATACAAAGGTGATGGGTTCACTGGGAAACATCAACCTTTGGAAAGAACTTTTTAGTTACGATGAACTACGAATTAATATGCGACAAAAAACAGACCAAACCTATGGAGATTTATTATCTAGATTGAGAATTGGTGCTCTAACCGGCGATGATATTAAGTTATTACAACAGAGATTAATTAGAATCGACAGTTCTTTATCATACGATGATCGATTACGTGAACTATGTAATCATATAAATAAATTACCAGACGATACAGTTGTCTTATTACCAACATGTAAGCAATGCCATTTGCTAAATTTTGAAATGCTCAAAGAGATTCCTTCAGATGAATTATTACTTACAGCTGACGATAAAATTGATTGTCCGAAAAATGTTTCGAAAAAAGCTGCAGAAATTTTACGAAAGCTGGAAAATGATTCATCTAATACTGCTGGTCTTGAACGAGTCATTGTAATCAAATTAGGTTCAAAGATTATGATTAGACGTAATATCGATATCAGTATAGGGCTTGTCAATGGAACCATTTGTCGCGTAATTGCAGTATCCAAAAGCTTGGACAACGCGAATATTGAATCAATTACTGTTCGTTTAAGTAACGGAAACGAACAAATAATCGAACGTGTGAGTGTTAAATTTCAAATTATGAATGGTGCTTATGTGATTCGTAAGCAATTTCCAATCAGTTTGAGCTATGGCATAACTGTACACAAGAGTCAAGGTTTGAGTTTACAAAATGCTGTCGTTGATGCTGGCAATAGCATATTTACTTGTGGACAGACATACGTTGCGCTTTCAAGAGTAACGACATTGCAAGGTTTACACTTGATTAATTTCGATCCACACAGCATGAAAGTGAATGTATCCGCCATAGAAGAATATAATCGGTTGAGAAAGATTTACCGGCCGGATCTTCCCCAAATTGATATATCTCATAAGCGATGGGGTAAAGTACTTGATTTCCCGTGGGCCATTCCACAACAAAATCTTAATTCTGAAAATAATGATCAATCACCACCTGAGCAGTTGGGATGGATAATTCATGGCTTGCAAAATAATGATGGTATTTACAGTTATGTGAATGCAGTTTTGCAGTGTATCTTCCATTCTTCTTTAATACGAAGCCGTTTACTTAAGAAAAAAAATAGTTCATCCACTATTATAGAAACGATGTTGAACACATACGTGGACAACTCTGCTGCTCTTGATCCTACTGAGATTAGACAGTTTGCTGGCGGGGTATTCAGTAGTGAATATGAGCAGGATCCAGCTCAGTTTCTAGAAACGCTGTTTAGTAAAACTGATGGTGATATAGGTAATTTAGTCAATGTTCGACGCAACTATACTGCACGGTGCAAGCGATGTAACTACGTATTCAATAATACATCTAATACATATACTTTGTCAGTACCATTACCTTCAAATGGGCGTGCAATTCTTCTGCAGCAGTTAATAGATGATTCTTATTCGCATTGGCATGTTTATGATGATATTTGCAATGAATGTTCTACTCGGACTGAAATGAGTCGCAAGGTCAGCATCGAAGCTGTACATGATGTGGTAATAATTAAATTAAATTTATTTACCAGTAAGGGCGAAATTTCAGCGGTGCATGCAAAAGGATTTCTTAAAACTATTCCAACGTCTCGAGTTAATATATGTAACAACATATATACTGTCATAAGTGGTATCTTTACATGTGATGAAACAATTCGTCATGGTCATTGGAAGAGTATACTTAGAGTTGAAGGTAAAACGTCTTCATGGATTTCTGTAGACGACCAAAATATAAGAAAAATCCGATGGCCTGTAAATTCGAAAGCGGTATATGTTTTATTTCTCCAAAATACTAAGGCAAAGTCAAAAATATAAGGGCTCTCTAGTCTATAAATCTCTTTCAAAATATCACCTGAAATTTCAGCGGTGCATGCAAAAGGATTTCTTAAAACTATTCCAACGTCTCCAGCTAATATATGTAACAACATATACCGAATGTCCTCTGGCAAACTCCAGATTTTGAATTTCCCTGACATTTGGCTGGAAGTGGTTGAGTCGGTACTTTAAGAGTTGGCTTCGGAAGAGTGCGCTGCAGACTTACGAGCCGAGCGAAAAATGTCAAAAGTCTGATCTCCCGGTAGCTATCAAATCGGGAGATCGAAATCGTTAATTTGTAAATAATGATTACTAATGTGTAGAAGTGATAATAAATAATCATTCGGGTTTCTTCGATGAGATTCCCCAAGTGTTTAAAAACCTGTGTCCGATTTTTGCCCATAACTGTTGCTTCAACTTCCAGTGATATTATTATTAAGTATTACTGCAGAACGAGTAGGTTAGAAGATTTTCATCAAGATTCATGATTTTTTGACATGTCATCTCGTACAGGTGCAACTGAAGCGGATCTAGCTCGTGTCCTGTCCGTAAAAAGATGACTCGATGGACATTGGAGAATGTCAGACTTGTCACCGAACGCTTATTACCCACGGTACATTAATTGCAATACGCGCTTCTCGTTTCAACTATTCCAGCGTTAAATAACTTTTACTTCTTTCAAGCTAATAACCTTTTATGAACTGTTCGTGGTAGGAGGCAGCGATCAATAATAGCGACTCATCGTAGACAAGTGTGCCGAACTACTACTGCGATAATGTGCCCAAGCTCACGGTCTATTCTGCGATTAACGTTAACGTTATCGTGATTATGCTCGGGTGATGGGTATTCCAAAAGAGGTAAAGTTGATACTAAACATCGGACGCTGTAAGCTGACTTGCTAGTGTATGCTTCGCAACTGGATCATCATCGCAGGAATAATTTGTCTACGATTAGTCACAATCATTGATCGCTGCCCCCTACGATCAACAATTCATACAAGGTAAATACTTTGAAAGAAGTGAAAGTTATTTAAAGCAGGAATAGTTGAAATGAAAAGCACATATTGCAATGAAAATACCGTGGGTGAAAGGCGCTCGGTGATAAGTTCGACAATGTCTGGATGTCGATCGACTCATTTTCTTCAGGATAGGAAAGGAGTTACATCCTATTTGTTTGCACCTTATGAAAGGGGACATGCAAGAAAACCGTCAAAAACTTCATGAAACTCTTGTAACCTACTCGTTCTGCAGTAATTACTTACTTAATCACTGCAGGAAGTTGAAGCCACAGTTATGGACACCGATTTTTAAACACTTAGGGAAACTCATCGAAGAAACCCGAATAATTATTTATCACTTCTACACATTATTCACTATTATTTACAAATTAACAATTTCGAGGTTAGGTACATACTTCGATCTCCCGAATTGATAGCTACCGGCAGATCAGGGGCCCCTTTCTCCAACTCGCTCGTATCTTTGCGTGCACGCATCTTAGCGAATAGACCAATCAAAAGTATTCCGTATCAGGAAACGTATACGCATCTTAGCGAGGAGACCAATCAGGACCCCCACCACAACGGAACACTTGATCCTGATTGGTCTATTCGCTAAGATTCGTATACGTAACTTTGCGAGTGACTCGAGAAATTTATTTACGTTATACTCGATGTTTATGCACTTATGAGATTTTAAATAAATTCATACACTAATATGATACCACCAGTATACTGAATGTCGCACAGGAGACCGAGCAGGCGGGGGCCTTCTGAATTTCTCTGAAAGCACCGTCCAAGCACTATCAATTATTCGGTATAGTGGACAAAATATGAAAATTTAAACGAAGCAAGAGTATTTAATTTTTAATTTTCATTTTATTTTTTTAAAACAGGCTTAAAAATTTTTTAAAATTTCTTCGTTTTTCCTCAGTGTGTCGCCTTCCTCTCCAGTATCTGTAACAAAAAAATGTCAAAGCCTAATTAATAAACTAGGTAAATTAATAAATTAATGACAGAAGGACAGATTTTATACCTTTGGTTCCGTGCGTGCAAGTTGCGACCGCCACGTGGTCGCCTGACAGCCGGTTCGTTCAGAACTGCAAAAAAACAAAAGCATTTATGAATGAAATTGTATAAATTAATTTTATTAAGGAAAATATAAATTTACCTTCTGCCTGTGCCAACTGGTGTTGAGGCTCTCTTTCTGGAATGTATAAATAATATAATACAGTTATATAAATACATATTATTATAATAAATAATATACCGCATATCCTAGGTCCAAGGAGAAACGCAACAAGCAGGGAGCCCTCGCGTTTACCTTCGGCAGTATTTGCCGACAGTGGTAGTGTTTTTTAGGTACAGGTAAATGTTAGGGCTTCCTGCTTGTTGCGTTTTTCCTAGTAGTGTAGTAATTTTAGATTTTACATCCAATTTAAAAGTGCAAGTGCAATAATGCCGCTAGTGGAAGGAGAAGCGGTATTGAAAGCAGGGTTTGTATTAAGCAGCGAATGGAGCAATCATACACCTAGTTACAGGGACCTTGAAATTTACCTTCAGCCGTGCTTGGTCGGTACTCGAGTCACTTGTATCGGTAGAAAGTTAGTTGGCTTACGAAAATTGCTATGAGTGAGCGAAATGTCGAACGTCTGATTAATTCCCGATAGCTGCCGAATTGACAGTTATCGGGAATTAATCAGACGGTCGACATTTCAATCAGGCAGCGCAATTTTCCTAAGACAACTAACTACCGACGCGACTCTTACCGACATTAAATGACTCGAGTACCGACCAAGCCCGGTCGAAAGTCCCGCGCTGTAACTGTACCGCATGTTTGCGCCAAAACGAAATAAGCTTAGATGGTAACTTTACCGACGATCTAGAATTTGATAGAGTTGGCTTGAGAAGAGTTGCTGCGTGAGAGCGAAAAGTGTCAAACGTCTGATTTCCCGATAGCTATCAATTCGGGAGATCGAAACGCCTAACCTTGAAATCGTACAGTTGTGATTAATGGTGGGATTTTGTAGAAATGATTAAAAAAATCAGACGTTTGACTCTTCGCTCTCACGCAGCACACACGGCGTACTCTTCTCAAGCCAAGTCTATCAAATTCTAGATGATGTAAAAAGGAAATGATGAAGATTTTGCTTACCTTCGTTAGCTTCTGCTGGGGGTTGGGCGGGTTGAGCAATATTTTGCAGCCGCAATTGCTGCATTTGCGCAGCTAATTGCTCAAACCGCGCCCTGGAAGCTGCCGCTTCTTGCTCGGCGCGTATAACAGATCGCCGCAAAAACTCTAATTCCGCCCGGTTATCAGGAGGAGGTTGGGGAGGCTGACGTTGTTCACCAGGAAACTCATGCTCCCCAACCTCCTCTCCATCCTCGATTACCGCTTGCATCTCACGTTCGATGTCCATGCCTGTAATAAATTTACAATTAATTGTAGAGAAACAAACATCATTTTCACACGATTTATTACTAATTATATTATTAATATTATATATTTATTATATGGTTTTTTATCTACTTACTTTAGTGGATAGAACAAAAATACCCAACTTTACACGCCTGAAGCTTGAGAGAGACTGCCTTTCGGGCGAAATTTCGTACACCGTGAGAAAGGTTCGACGAGGTACCGACACATGTACCTCGGGGTACGGAACGCTGCGATAAAGCTGTCAACCATAAGGGCCTTTGCACACGACGTTTTTTAAACTAGCTGACGACGCGCGTTTTTGATGAGCGCGTCCGCTGCGCGTCATCAGCTTGTATTAGCAGGTTGTATTAGCAAAGATCGTGTGTAAAAGTCAAAACTTGCCGTCTGTCTTGCGTTTGCTGAGCGTCCTAATCGCGTATAACGCGCGTTGTCAGCTAGTTTAAAAAACCCCTACTTTAAAAAGGCCTTTAGTTGTGACGTAGGCAGGGTTCTCGGGTAAGGAGACCCCTGACCGCTTTATTGCGTAGTTTCCGACAAGGCGGAGAAAGGAGCGGCGTGGCGCGTCACATCGTATCATTGGAAGAGTATACTTAGAGTTGAAAGTAAAACGTCTTCATGGATTTCTGTAGACGACCAAAATATAAGAAAAATCCGATGGCCTGTAAATTCGAAAGCGGTATATGTTTTATTTCTCCAAAATACTAAGGCAAAGTTAAAAATATAAGGGCTCTCTAGTCTATAAGTACCTTTCAAAATATCACGAGAATAAATCAAAAGTAACGTGGTTATAATTAATTGGCTCGTATCGGTATAAAATGTGAGACTTTAATTTTGTGGTAATAAAAAGCTATTCTTCTACATGTACGTATCTTCCTCATGAATAAATTCCAAAAAGTAGTGAAATCCCCCCACAAAAACAGATTCTCTGTAAAAAAAGGCGGCATGTTCATTCAGTGCCAACAAAAATTGATACGTAAAATACTCTCCAAAAAAGATTTGAAATCAATTAAGATCGCCATGTTCAAGATTTATGTATTAAAAGTAAAAGGCATCATTTGAAAGGAAAATTATTGTAAATCAAGTTACTAAAAAATTCGACTAAAAAAATTTATAAAAAAATTTTAATAAAAAAGAACTTGCCGCGTTTTTTTCTTCAAAATAAAAAATTCAGACAGAATTATACTCGATGTTTATGCACTTATGATTTTAAATAAATTCATACACTTATAATATGATACCACCAGTATACCGAATGTCGCACGGGAAACCGATTAGGCGGGGGCCTTCTGAAATTCTCTGAATTTGACTTCGGCAGTGTAATTTATGAATCACTCTAGCACCGTCCAAGCACTGCCAATTATTCGGCATAGTGGACAAAATATGAAAACTTAAACGCGGCAAGTTCTTTTTTATTAAAATTTTTTTATAAATTTTTTTAGTCGAATTTTTTAGTAACTTGATTTACAATAATTTTCCTTTCAAATGATGCCTTTTACTTTTAATACATAAATCTTGAACATGGCGATCTTAATTGATTTCAAATCTTTTTTGGAGAGTATTTTACGTATCAATTTTTGTTGGCACTGAATGAACATGCCGCCTTTTTTTACAGAGAATCTGTTTTTGTGGTCTTACTTACGGCGGTAAAGCACCTTTTTTGCCAACTTACCTGTTCCTGCTTCGATTAACCGATGTCATCCACCAGCGTCTTTTTCTCCAAGGTTTTTGTATTTTCTTTTTATAGTAACATTGCACCAAGTTATTATACGCACATGCACAGTATAGTACAGCGGCAGCAACTTCTAGAATATCCTGATCATCCATCTTCTGTGAACGCCTGACTCAAACTGCACTAGAGAGTGTGGCTGGAACCGCTCGCCGAGCTGACATTCGGCGAGGAAACCTCGGCGAGAGTGCAGATGCCGTGCTCGCCGAGCATTTCCCTCGAGACATTCGGCGAGCTAAGCTCGGCGAGAGTGTAGAGCCGGCATTACCGTTATGCCGATTGCACAACGGGACGCGTACAACGCGTCGCTTTTATTTCGGTCGAAAAAATCGAAATCACTAAATCACACAACCAAAACTCGCGCACCAAAACGTCAAAACACACTGGTAGGTTAGCTAGCACACTCGAAAGAACTCCAGACACGGGAGTCTCCGGAAAAAGCCGCCACGTCATTGCGCGTCACCGACGCCGCTCGACGCGGTGCGGTTTCACGAATTGATGCCGAATAAACGAATTATAACACTCGAATTATTTTAAAACACGATCACAATCACTTTAAACACTAAATGATGATCACAGCACTCGATGAATCCAGGAGCCTCGGAAAGAGACGCCAATCCTGGACGCATGGGTTGGGCGTGGCCACGCCCCTCGCCGATGTAAAATTTCGTATTTTCCAAATTTCTTCAGATTCCAGAGCAATCCAGAGAGATAGCACACGAATACACGTTAAGAAAGAATTCAATAACAGCAGAAAGACGAAAGTATCACTGCAGAAACGAAATTCTAGAATTCTCGGCCGAAGTACCGTTAATCACGGAGCAAGTATAAAACACGTCCTTAATCACGGAGCAGGTATAAAACACGTGCTACAGTTAATATCATTTTATTTGAGAAGCGTACAAGAAAGTCTCAGACCATACCCAGGACTAGCCTATATCGGAGATGGAATAATGGTAATATAAATCTAGGATATAAACTATCCGTGAAATAGTAACAATAATATATGAACTAATATGGTAACAGTAACAATAATAGAGATAATAATAATAATAACGAACAATGATATCAGTAATACCTAGAGAAGGTAGCTATGGTACGTAAAACGGTGCTAGCAGCGGGTCCATATCAATGTTTACAAAGGTGATGATATAGCGGCTATTAGTAATGAGGCCCTAGTGGTTAGTAGCTAAGGTAAAAGGGTAATAGGATAATAATGACTATGCCGGTTGTAATGACTATGATAATGTTACGGGATTGTGATCTTAACAGCGTAAAGAATAAGAGCTAAGAATTTCAAGGTTGTTACTGTGTCCTAGTACAAGCGATAGAATAGAATAAATAATGATATGAAAAATTAATGAATAATGAGGCAGTGTCGCAATGCTAGTATGCTGAAATTCGGGGACGAAGGGGGGTGGGCTCTGGTGGTACTGGAGGGTCACGCGCCTCCATTTCCCTCTCGGTCGGCCGCGGCTTGTTCGTCTCGCTTCCTCATCACCGCTTTAGCGAAAGCGCTGAAGTGACTGAAGATTTCCTTGGAGGTTAATTCCTGGGGTTGTGAAGGCCACTGAAGGCCTGCGTCCGTTACCTTGCTGGTTAACGTCTTCCTCTCATCCGTGTACCTTGGGCAGCTATTGATTATATGCTGCATAGTATCCATATCGCCCCAATCGCTTACTTCTATCAAAAAAAAGAACATATAGGCGAGCGAGGGAGCCTTTAAGCAGCCTTCTCACTTCCTCCGTCACGATACGCGAACCTCTCATGTTGAGCTGCGTGAAGGCTATTCCAGAAAGGCGCACTGGAGCCAACGATTGATTATTACTCTCCATAATTGGTTTTATTCGCCGCGAGTTGGATAGCGTGTTTGTGTAGAGGGCAGGTGATGGCCATGATTGAGTGGTTGTGGGCTGCACCGATTCTCTTACAATTAATACACAGGTCGGGTCTTTAGATTTGTCCGGGCAGTCGGCGAAACCGTGGCCTTCCTTGTCACAATGTCCGCAGGATTGGATTTTGGAGGAGCAGTGCTTCGCTATATAGCGAAGCTTACATATGTCCGTAAGCCTGACAATGAAAGCAGCGGGTCGCTGCGACGAAATCCCGGACGATACAAGACTCCCGACCCACGAAAATTCTACCGCGGTCTCCAAGTTTAAGTCTAAGTTCCGGTGCGAATTCAAGTACCCAGTTAGCTTTACTATCATCTCTATTTTTGGTCTTAAAGCAAGGCCTAACTTTATTCGTAAATTCGGACACCGTCATTTGCTCTGCGTTCTGTCGCTTGATATTACTAAGGAGATCTCCCTCAGCAAGGTCTCGTGGAACGCTGATGATTATCATTTTCGGCGATTGTTTTGAGGGCGCGCCCGCTACCAGTCCCGCCTCCTTAAGCGCTACGTTCTCCCTGATTGCTGTCGCGTCCTCCGGAGTTTCGGTTTCGATTAGCACGCCTTTGTTCGCAATATTCCTGACTCTACGAACCTTGAGGTTATCTTCCTCAGGGTTAACCTTCGAAACTAAGATCTTCCGGGTTGCCTCGCTGTCCGCGATCGTCGTGCCGGGGGACGGGAAAATTGTCACAATGTTTTTCCTAGGGGACTTGATGACGCTCGGCGGGACTACACTCGAGTTTACTCTCACTTTGTCTGCATACGAGAGGGGGGGGGGGGAGGAGGCTGAGGAGCAGCGGAACAGCTATCACTTACTTTGCTGATGGTAACGTGCAGCATCTTTTCAATCCTCTGACAGGTGTTGTCCATCCTACGGTCCGCTCCCACAACTTGGCCCTTCAGGAAGCTATTTTCGCTCGCGACCGACCTGTCGTTCTTCTCGAGCCGTGAGAAAGTTGCAGCGTCAGCTCTCCTCCTACCTACCCTATCTCATCCCTCGAGTAACCATTACTCTACAAGAGAGTACGCGAAGAAAAAGGCGATATGCTAATAGCGCGTCTTAAACGAAGCGTCCTTTGAACAGCCCGCGTTCTGTAGCGGAAAATATGGCAGTTGTCGTTTCATGTAGACTTGTTCAAAGGACTATCGCTCTATGAAAACGTGACGTAACGTCACATTTGTTTATGACATAACAATGACATAACATCTCCCTTCTTAAGAAAAATGCGACTTACATCTGAGTTGCATTTTCAATCTATGGTAAGTTGATAAATTTATGCAAGTATTTCTAACTTAAGTATCTTCATTGTAACTATTACTATTTTGAGGTTTCCATCGCACGAGTCTAGAGCAACGTAAGTATGGTCACGCTTAAGGTTAATTACAAGTACCTATATAAAGCAGATTAGATTTATGAATATGTATGTATATACGATTATACTTGGCTTACCATACCTATGGGCGCGTATATGCATGTAATATTTCGTGATACTCATATGTAAAAGTCTTACAAATATGCTGGCTTAAGCCTATTGATGTGAACAATTTTAACACTATGTGATTAGATTATTTTATTTCTACATTCTGGTTGGTCAAAACTCTGGTTATTTGGAAAGGACCTAAGTAAGCTCGGGGTCTAACTTATTAGTTCTGGCATCATTTAATAAGAATACCCAATCTCCAGCAGAGAATTCGTATGTGTTAACCTTTCTGTCGTAGTAGTCTTTAGCTTTGAATTTTGCTTTGTCAAGATTAGCGGCTGTAGATGTCTGAGTTTCCCGTAATTTCTCAATTAACTCTCCTAGATAGTCCGTATACGTTAAATTAGTACTCTATCTCTCTCTCATAAAACTAGATGGGAATCTAGCAATTTTGCCAAAGACAAGCTCATGTGGAGTATAACCTGTTGATTCGTGCACTGAGGTATTATATGAAAACATAGCATATTTTAACCATGTGTCCCAATTTTTATCAACTTCGATGAAGTGTTTTAAGTATTCTACTAGAACTGCATGACTTCTTTCCAATGAGCCATTTGTCTGCGGGTGAAAAGCAATAGTTTTAAAATGTTTTATTTTGAATAGCTTGGACAGCTTCTTCATGAAATTACCAGTAAAATTTTTTCCTTGATCGATCAATATTGTTTCAGGACATCCGAAACTGTAAATGAATCCTTCAGCTATTGCTTGAGCGATAGTAGTCGCTGCCGAATCCATTAAAGCAATTGCTAGCGAGTATTTTGTCGAATTGTCTTGTATTGTAAGTATATATTTATTTCCATTTTCTATAACTGGTAAAGGACCAACAATATCTAAAGCTACTTTTTCAAAAGCAAACTGAGGAGTATCAGTGATGAACATAGGTTGTTTTGTTTTAACCCTTACAAGCTTATTCTTTTGACAGATAATACACCTTTTAATATATTCCTGAATATCGGTTTTCATATTTTTCCAAAAATATTCTGCTCTTATTCTTTCATAAGTTTTAGTAACACCCGAGTGTCCTCCTATGGCAGAGTTGTGCATTTCTTTAATTAAATTCTCTCGTTGATTTTCATCAGGCACTTTTGTCTGGTTAAGGCAAAGCATAATGTGATAACCTCTGGTAAAGACCTTATTGAAATGTGATTTTATTTCTCCCCAGGCTAAATTGTCTAAGCCGTCTCCAGTCCTTGAAATCCTGACAGTCCTAACCCCGAAATAATCCATTGTTTCTTTTAATCTATTTATTCCTTTCTTTACATTGGCCATTTCGATTTTACCCTGGGCATAATTTTTTACTATGATACTGAATTATTTTGGTTGGCTATTATAAATAGATGTATAAGTGCAGGAGGAGGCAAACTTTGTGGCAGGTTATTATGATTAGATGAAAAATTATAGTAATTCCTTGCATCGTTTAAATACTTATTGCGGGGAGCATGGTGACAGAATTGAGATGAACTTGAGAATCATTACCTACATAATTTCTTTTGAATGCCATAAAAGAGAATATTATTAATTAGGAATTCCGCATAACTCATTCTCTCGAGAGACGCGAACGCGGTATGAAAAGGAAGTAACATGTTGTCGAGCGTCGATTTCATTATCTGCTTAAGAACGCCTTTTCGTAACAGATAGTACGGAAATTAAACCAGCCACAAATATGCATTTTAAGTATTGTAATGTTCCATTCCAATGAAGGTTGCGGATAATACGTCGACGGTGTTCTTTTCCAACGACCTCGGTCAAAGTTCGTGAGTGGTAGCTCTGAGTTTTTTCATCACGTCCTTATTCTTCCCGTTTACGCCCGTTTCTTGACACACCGTTCATGTGAATGTACGCAGTCTCTCTCTTCATTGTCACTTGAAGTATACAAATCACTGTCACTCAGATTTATTTTCTTTTTTTCAAACACGAAACTAAACGCAAAAAGACTTCAATGCGTGCACTAACCCGAATGATGACGGGAACGGCAAAGATAACGAGTGTCAGTGGGACTTGTGACATGAACAGTTCTTCCCTCTTGGCGTGTGGACAAAAAGACGGTTCTTTCCCAGTACTCGGTTTTCATTTTCTCTTCTTAACTCGTGAAAAGATCTGTTTATCCCCCTTGCGAAAGACCTTCTGAAAGCTTCTGCAAAATCCCACTAGATGGCATAAGTTCTTCATTTTCAGGAAATAAGTGACATAAAGTGTTTTTTCCCCTGACCCTTCATTTACGGGAATTTACAAATTCATAAGGAACGGGTGGTGTAGAGGTGACGGGGCCGATTCATAGTGACATAATGGGGAAAGCTTGATTCTGAAGAGTACCTCTCTCTGTAAGAGAAAGGCTGTATCTCTTGACCACACTTATTGAGAAAGGTACCTGTAATCTTTCACTTCGTTAAAATAAATAAACTTCTTGTATAGAAGGCTAAAATTCTTTAAAACATGATAAGTAGAGATAAATGGTTACAGAAAATTACAATTCCTACAATTATTTGCTACGAATTATTTCTCACTTCGTTAAAATCAATCAATTCGTCGTAGAAGGTTATTATTTTGGGCAAAGGGATAAATATTGTAATGCTGTTCATTTTCTGCTTCCTCGATCCATTTTGTTTTTAGCAAAGGAACATTAGCTTCAGTCGAAACACCGAGGAACAAAGTTAGAGATTTGTCTGGGATTTTTGTTTGCTTTCACTTTTCTTTCCTTTCTTTCTATACAATATCGCCGCCGGTTGTGAGGGCTGTGATTGGGAGAAAGCTTTGTGATTCTATGAGCGACGCATGACCTATTGGAGCGTTATTTTTTTGACTTCGTGGACGACAGGGTTGCGAGAGACCAACGCACCTGGAAGAAAGTCTGAGATGAGTCCTCATGAGATCTTAGAAATCGACGGGAGACCACCGTACTAGACTCCACCGTTGCTTCAAAGCACCGATCGGCATTTGAAGAAGCGCGCACCGTCGCAGAAGAGATGTCAATGCCGTATTTGGCTATGCCTCGTTGTTATCTAATTTGGCTACTCGGCCAGGACTCCTAGAGTAGGGAGCAAGAGTTCGCGCTCACTCCGATCGCGATCCTCACTGCATTCGTTCACGTGCCGCTGAGGAAGCGGCCAGTTTTTCTTTTCTTGTGTCGTCAGTGTCTTTTCTGGGGAAGCAGTTTCAGCGTCCACACATTACGCATTTCTCTTTCCGCAACCGGTAGGCTGTCTCAAATTCTGTACGACCTCAGATTCTCTCTTTTCTTGTTTCCTTTATTGTGTTAAGGGCCTGTGCATAATCTGTCGTTTTCTGAGCTTTGGTCCTCGCGTTTGTTTTACAAAAGACTCCATGGCTTCTTACACTCTTAACGAATTTTATACATATTAACTGTCGATTTTATCCGTGAGAACAAATGGTTCAAACGTGACCTTCTATTCGCTCTTACGCTTGGTTCCCGGTAGCGTCTCTGTTTTGTGTTCCGTTTTCATAGAACGAATTCCATTTATGTGTTTCATGTGACATTTTATTCAAACCATTTCATGAGCAAGTTCTTCGGGAGATTTTTGTCGTAGTCTTTTAGAGTGTAGGGCCGTGCGTTTAAGATATTTTTGAGGGATTCCCATTCCTACGAAGTTAATAGTCATGTTGCATTTGAGATGTCTCGTCCTCGTCTTCCTTAACATGGGTACCGACTTAGGACTAGGGGATCATAGGTTAAATTTTGTAGGTGCTAGTACCGATTTACCCAGGAGAATCATCCGCGTTCTCTCTCATTAAGCCTCGCTAGGGATCAAGAGCATCATAAGTTTGTTCTTTGAGTAGTTGTAGAAACAGTTGTAGAAAAAGTTATAATTTCTACAGCTATTTACTGTGAACTCTACTTCTCCCAGTTCGTTAAAATCGATCAATCAATCATAAGAAGTTTTTATTTTTTGGAACAAGATAAAGAGATATGAGTAGTTGTAGGAAGTTCTAGTTTCTATAAGCATTTATTACGAACAAATTTGGGGCCGTCCATAAAAGACGTTCGAGAATTTTCGACCTTTTGTGTTCCCTCTTCTCTGCCTTGTCCGATTCTGTCACAATTTACACACGACAATAGGCACACTTTGCAATCCACCCCATTATATAAATGATAGATATATTTATTCCATGCGTTTTTCAGTCTTAGAAGGACTCTTTTCCTCCAGATATATAATACAGACTTTACAAACCCTAAGTCTTGCTCTTACAAACCCACTTTACTCATTCATCCCTCTACAATATACGCATTAATGGCATTCATATAAATCGATTTTATCTTGTTTCTTTTCATTTCTTCCCTAACCAAGTACCCCGGTGTCATCCTGTCAAGTCCTAGTGTCCATCGAATGTACTTATCCTACAGCAATTCTGCTTCTTTTCTTTCCGACCAACCCCAAACTTCTGCTCCGTATAATATGATGCTCCTCACCAGCGCGTCGAAGAGTTTCACTCGGCTCGTTAAAAGGTAGATTTAAGGTCTCATTTTCTAACGCTGCAAGGAACAATTATTGAATACACCGCCATCTGATATTCGGTCTTGCGAGCCTACATTACTATATGTTACACAGTAATCCGCGTCACACAAAGCCATTAGTACTATACTAAATGTTCCCTTGTGTAGTTTATATATTCACTACCACTATATATTTATGGGAGACATTATCACTACATGTTCCTCATCTATAGCCCCAACACAGTGTGGAAAATTCCATCTGTCTTCAAGTAAATCTGCAATCTTTTTCCATTCATCAGAAGTCGTAGGAATCTGTAAATAATGTTAAAAGTTGTTAATGTTAAAAAATGTATTAATTTAAAACATCTATTTACTCAAGCGTAACTTTTGGCTCACACTAACTAGTTATAACTACTGCTTTCTTTCTTTTTCAAGATTACACATTTATCTATAATAAAGTGTTAAGTATATCAATGTAGGTGAAAAGTTTTCGTATATGGTAGGTGGTACAGATATTTACAGGATGGCGACGATGTGTGCCTTGTTTTCTAATAATTCCTAAAAATGAGACAAAGTACCGTCGACAACTCGTCGAACACCACGTGCCGATCGTCGCCTCTCTTCCGTTTATGAATAAACAAAATTAGGGGAGAGTGGGGCATTGTCGCCACTTTTTTTTGTATGTCTTTATTTGTCAAGAAAAAAATATATTTTTGTAATGTTCTACACATCGTTGGATTCAGAAAACATCTGGCTTCGAAATCTATATAGTTGTTTGGACGTTTAGTAATTTATTTATTTATAAGAAGAGAAATTCTGAACTAACAGAAAATCAGGGAATCGTAAAATCGTGGGGCAAAGTCGCCACCCCCCTGGGGCAAAGTCGCCACTTGACTGAAATGTCAAAATAAGTAAAAACAAATATCATTTTGAATATTTATTCCCACAAAAACAATATATCCAGGAGAAATTAAGTCTAGAGAGCCAGTTTTTTTCGACAAAAATTCACATGTCATCTTCTGAGTCGGACAATATCTGATACTTGGCCTGCGATGTTTTTCTCGAGGTACGAGTATCGCATTTACCTGTGCTTGTTGATCGTCGCGTTTTTTTTCGGACGAGCTCTTGGTTTGGGCGTTCTTTCCTGTTGTTTCCCTTTTTTAACATTTTCTTGTTCCATTGTCAATTCGTGCATCATTTCGGGGTCTGTAAGTATCGCTGTTTTACGGCGTTTTCTTCCTTTGCGCGTTTCTTTTCTGGGTCCAGCTTTCGGAAGAGATCGTACAGAGTGCAATATTTGCCTCAAGTCTCCGCTTTCACTGTTACTAGTGACATGTAAGGGCGTTGGTTCAGCAAGTGTGTCTGTAGCTTCAGATGTCTTCGGAGATTCACAAGGAGAAGGGGCCAGAACCTGACTATTTTCAGACGTTGATGCAGGATTTTCGCGGTCGGTCACACTGCTCGGCAGAAATTCATGTTCTTGGAATATATCAGGATTATATGGAGCAATGCCCGTGCATTCGAAGCCAGAGACGATGTTTCGGTGTGTCACGGCCAAAGGCAACGCTTTATTGACGATCGCGGGGATGTCATAAATCGTCATGGGTTTTCCTGGATTAGAGGTCATCCAATAATCACATTGCGTATTAACAGCTGTTTTCAGGGGTCCGTAAACGGTGCGGTCCAACGGCTGCAATTTATGTGAGCAATGGGGCGGTAGAGACAACACAATAATACCGTTTTCCTTGCAAAAATCGAGCCCAGCAACACTCAAGTGGGACTCATGATTATCGAGAATAAGAAGAGCTGGAGCCTCAACAGACGCTCGAACATGAGATTGGAAGAATTTGAGGAAACTCAAGAAGTGTTCTGAGTTCATCCATCCGCTGGGATTTGCAACGCCGACACATCCTGGTGGTCCTCCATTAAGAAAATGGTTCTTATATTTTTTTCGGGGGAAAACGAAAAAAGGCGGCAAAGAACGTCCCCCAGCTGAAACTGCCATGGCCAAGGTCACAAGAGTACCTCGTTCGGCTGAAGTAACTCGACCAACTTGTTTCGAACCACGTCGAGCAATGACTTTTTGAGGCGATTGAACCGTTGTTATTCCAGTCTCGTCCATGTTCCATATATCGAACAACGACAGGGAATATTTATCAAGGACGTTTTTCAGTAGCTTGAAAAACCCACGAACATTTGTTTTGTTGAAACTTGTAGCGCGAGCCAGACTGGTTGCCTCTGGTTTCCTTAATGTCAAAGTGGGGTGTCGTTTTAGAAATCCGCGAAACCATTCGATTCCAGCCATTCGCGGAAGTTCCCATGTAAGGGGTACATCGCAGTCCAATTTTTTTCCAAATTCGTACGCCAAAATCCGCAATTGTTTGGTCGACAGACCATAGTACATGTCATTGCAGGTTTGTACGTACTCCACCAAAATCGACTCAGCTGTCGAAGTAAAAACCTGTGTAAGAAGGAACTCTTATAATTTTGAAACACTTTTGTACGCTTTTGTTGGGTAATTTATTTTCCAATTATTAATTCTATTAATTTAAATTATTATTTTTGTGATTATTTTTCTATAATAACCCATATTAACCTACCTACCTAACCTAACCTAACAAAATTTTTCCTTCGCAAATTGAAAAATCAAAAATTGATACCGAAAATTAGATAACAACGTACCTTCTGTTTTCCACGGAGCAATGTTGGTACTGCATTTTTCTCAGTCTGTTCTACTGTAGTCCGTTTCAGCCAGCTTCTCAAAGTTCCTCTGGAAACTTCAAATTTATCGGCGGCCGTTTTGACAGCCATTTCATCAATTCGAACTGCGTGAACGGCTGCTTTAATTTTCTCGTCATCAATTAGAACTGTTTTTCGTTTATAATTGCGTACCATGATACTGCGAACAAGACAAAGCAACGAGTAAAAATTTTGTTCACATTCAACGATCCGAAAATTATTAATATTCTCACAATTTATTTATTCATGTATCAATGTATTTATAGGTACATGCACTATCCATTCGATGGGAATAATATTTAATAACATTCTGAAACATTGATCCGAATAAAAATGATGAATTCACTTCTTTCACTTTTCTAATATTAGGTAACGTTTGTGGCGACTTTGCCCCACGTGCAGAGTGGCGACAATGCCCCACGCGCCACTTTTCCACACAAACATCAATAACATCAAGAGACACGGCAGTGTCTCGCGGCATGTTCGTTCATCTAGTCTCGGCGTCGAAGCGAGCACCCGTGTATCTATACGCCTCAAATATCTACCCCCTGCACCCCTCAATTTTTACATCGAATTTTCTCAATAAATATATGGTTATAACCAAAACTATGCTTAGTTACGCCATATAAATTGATTATTCTCTATTGATAGAGACCAGAATAAATTTGATAAGTTACATATTAACAGAGATTCGTCCTTAGCAACGCGAAACCACGCCCCTTGCCCGTCAAAGTCGAGAATCCGATTTCTCGGGCGATATATATATGTAAAAATGTCACAAAAATTCCGCCTGTCTTCGGCGGTATTCGGCCATGGTCGGAAATGTGTACACAGATGCGGCCACACGCATACGCCATGAAAAATGTATGTGAGAGTGTGTGAGAGAATATATTCCTTGAATGTTTAGTTGTTTTTCAAAATTTAAAAATATTTCCATTCGCGAAACGATTTCCCTCGCATTTTTTCGATCCTCGGACGCGCTTGTTAATAAAAAGTACAAATTCAGTGTAATCGGAGTAGTGAATCTCAATAGTGGTGAATGTGACAGACGCTCTGACAGCTAGCTATTATCAAATCGTTTAGATTTTTTTTAAATAATCAAGACAGTGCACGGAAGCAGTGTCATTTTTCTTTGGTTGCTGGTGCATGAAGAGCAGGAAAGGAGACATCTGTATCTCGGAAGAAGTGGCATCAGATAAGTAACTTCCTAACTGACTGTCTTAACCTCATTTTCATCCCTTATACAGAACAAATATCTTTGTGGTTATTCTATTTTTTGTTTTCAGTGCCATATGAGAACGGGACGGATTGGTGGAAATTTGATTTTTCTTCGCAGTCAAAAATCAACCTAGGTAGAAAAGAATTCTCTAGAATTGCGGTACAATGCCACGGTATGAATATCAGGTTCTACCGACATGACATGCTTCGACAAGGTCTGTATCAACTTTAGCAGTATATTGGGGGCACTGCACTAATCCTCTGGCACATTTTTCTATCTGGGAAAGCATATTATTATGGTAGTACAGCTGTACAGCGTTCCGATAATATACCGTCTTCCCGTACTGACAGTATACATGCATTTTACCTCCAATATATGCCGGAATTAAAAATCTCTAGAACTCTGCGGTACAATGCCACGGTAGGAATATCAGGTTCTACCGACATGACATGCTTCGACAAGGTCTGTATCAACTTTAGCGGTATATTGGGGGCACTGCACTAATCCTGTGGCACATTTTTCTATCTGGGAAAGCATATTATTATGGTAGTACAGCTGTACAGCGTTCCGATAATATATAATTGGAACTTTTAATAATACGAAAGGGAAAATATATCGATAAAGAAAAGATAATAAAATAATTACTTCATTATTGTAATCCAATTCTATCGTATCTTCTACTTTTCTACCACGGCTTTCCCAGATAGAAAAATGTGCCACAGGATTAGTGCAGTGCCCCCAATATAATGCTAAACTTGATACAGACCTTGTCGAAGCATGTCATGTCGGTAGAATTTGATATTCCTACCGTGGCATTGTACCGCAGAGACAGTTCTAGAGATTTTTAATTCCGGCATATTAGAGGTAAAATGCATGTATACTGTCAGAGTATGGGAAGACGGTATATTTCTACATATTGGAGAATCTAAGTCGTGGGAGAAGAACAAATCATCGGAGTTACTACAATATCGGGGTAACTATAATACTTTATTTCTATTTTTTTCTCATCGGTGCTTGCCCTCTGCCTTCCTACTACAAGTTTCGATTTTTATACTAAATTTTATTTTATTTTTAGTTCATCGCCTTCACTCCATCGCCTTCGACTTCTTCTACCCAGTGAGGATTTAGTGGGCGTTGTGATTATTCACTAATCCTTCGTTGTAGAATTTCGATTCATCTGTGAACAAAATCTTCTGACGAACGAGGGATCGTCCACTTGCCGTTCCAAAAACCAGTCGGAATAGTTCATTCGTCTCGAGCTGGATTTGCTTTCTCCGGTGCATGTATGTACTTCATTTTAAAAGGATGAACATTCTTTTCTATTTCTTATAGTCTTATTCTCTCTAGGAGAGCATCGATGTTCCACTGCTCTCGTATTCTTTCAGGTCTTTCTAAAATAATTATAGAAATCACATATATAATTCAGCTCTGACAAGTACAATCTTATCGAGCTGTCTTATTGAGCTGTTTCTTTCAATGTAATGATTCCAAAATGTTTCTATAACGTTTTGCAACTTTGTGAATTTATCGAGAAAGATATATTTCTAACATAGGGTAGTGTTCAAAAATATTGCAAAATATCGCAAGAATATCAGAAAAATTACTTGTAAAGACGTGTTTTATGGGATATAATTTCTTAATTAAATATTTGTTAAGATAATTTAACATAAATCTCACTTTCGTAATTTCTGTCGGTTATGAGACTGCTGGATTGCCGTACCTTTGGTCCAATATTGAAAATAAATCTTCTCAAGGCTGAATACGACTTGGGCATGTTTCAGCGTACAATTAGCTAGATCCAGCTCGACGAATGAACTATTCTGACTGGTTTTTGGAACGGCAAGTGGACGAGCTTTACAGCTGTTTCGCTGCCGTGTTGCCAAGTCTCTCACCGTTAATATGGCGTGCTAATGGTTTGCGAAGTCAAAACGAATTTCATGACAATATTACGTTGCAACTATACGGTAAAACCCAATTTACTTATTTTTTACATAATCCTTAATATTTTATCTGTTAATATTTACTGTAACATTTTTTCCACGATTTCATTCATTTCTGTGTATTATATGCTTAGATGTACACATATAAAGTGCTTTCCGTTTAATTAATACGATACAAACCAAGCCATTGGTCCTTTTCAGTAAAATCCCCGTCGATCGATCGATTATCCTTAACAGAAGCGTATCCACTCGGACTGTGAATAAAAGGCACCCGTAACATAAGCCAAATGGTACAGTAGACTTCCAATAGTCCGGCATCCAACGGTTCGGAATGCCCGATGGTCCGGCACCAGTATCGATTTTCAAACGATCGCGCTTCCGAACGGTATCGGCAGGCGGAGAAAGAAGAGAAGAAACAAATCAGTTGGGGGGAAGCGGCAGATGCATTAAATAAATTCATAACATTTGCTGGAACAAACTCACGTTATAATTGTGCAGAACTCATTAATTTGCATATTCTAAGAAATAACTTTTTTAAAAAGAGAGCTGAATCTACAAAACAAAAAGACATTAGAGATTTTTTAAAATAAATGTCTCATCAGTACATATTATGTACATACGTGTAAATTTGTAACACATTTCACTGGTTTAATTTGTTGTTAAGACATTTCATTGTTATGTTATTCAAAATGCAGGAATAAAGGTATGTTTTGGTTTGTATTCGAGTTTAAATGATTATCTCAGCATTTCTGGTAAACAACGCTTGCTGTCAAACATCATATTGCAGCTGCATTCATTCTACGACTTATCATTTAATAATCGCGGAACACATCTCCTGATAATCCGGCATTTTCGGTAATCCGGCACCGGCCGAGTCCCGAACGTGCCGGATTATCGGTAGTCTACTGTACTAAAAGCCCCACCGTGATCACAAAAGGTCAAATATACCACGAATTTCTCGCGATCAAGCCAAGAGACGACAAAGGTTCCTCCCTGGACAACGTATACGGCGACCCACCGAATATTGCAGGGTACGCTGTCAGAAGTTATCTCCTTGTATTCCGGCACTCTATTCAATTACACCATGAGACTCTCGAAACTCCGACGCGGCCTAGAATCCGTGCTCCCCGCCCGTGCGTGTGAATGTAGGTGCTCACTCGCGAACCCATCGTTGCGTGCGAACGATTCAATTGCACTCTTCGCGAGAGTACGTGAAACTAATGTGTAAATAACAATGATTTGGATAGATACGTACCCTGATATGTGCACGCTCGTATCTTTATGCAGCACGCACTGTGAAAAAAACGTATTTATAGATAATAAACGTATGTTTGGATGTAGCGAAATACGCATTTTGTTGGTTCGAGCAAATATTTATTAACTACTAACAATCGTCCGACGAAAGTAAATGTGTCGAGGTAATAGTTTGAATCAAATAAAGCTCGCGTTGGTTAACGAATCCTCTATTTATCGGCTGTAAATAAACTCGTATCTAATCGCGGAAAACATACTGCAATTTTCTGCATATTTGCATCCTGTAATTATTCGTCGCGCGGAAATAACGATTCGTGCGACGCGTAGGTGCGTTCCACGCGGAGCTGCATACATGCATAAGCGTTCAAATCTTGGTAACCAGGATCGCTCCCCACGCGTGTACACACTCTGTACACGGTGCAAGGATAATGAGCGGGAGTCGCTCGCACTCTATGGTCCCGAGGAAAACCTCGCTTGGAAAGGATTTTGCAGGGGGTTCTGCTTAGAAATTTAACACCACTAGAGCTAAGTATAGATATGTCTTCACCGAAAATAAAGGTAAACCTTTTAAAGGTAGTTAATCAGATTAGAAGACCTTGGAAAAGTTTGATAGGATGATATACCAGAGGAGAATGTCATTTATACATTATTTATTTTCTGTTCATACATTGCCTGTTTATATGATAATTATATAAATGAAAAGAATAACACATATTTATTTTGTACCAATTAATTTCTATTAGGTGTACAACTTTGCTTCCACCGTTTTCCTAAACTAGTTTAATATAAAAAACAGCGGAAGCAAAGTTTTAGACCTAATATAGTCCATTTATTGAAATATATTTAAGGTTTGCAGCCTGATCTTGCGAATCGCGATATTAAAATGTTAATAAGTACACGTACCGTTTAAGATCGTTCGTTCGCGCTCAGGGACCCCTTTCTCGAGTCACTCGCAAGAGAAACGTATACGCTTCTTAACGAATAGACCAATCCGTAACCCCATCACAACGGAATACTTGATCCTGATTGGTCTATTCGCTAAGAAGCGTATACGCAACTTTGTGAGCGGTTCGAGAAAGGGGCTTTGCTTGTTTGTGTGTGTGTGTGTGTGTGTGTGTGCGTGCGCGCGCGCGCGCGCGCGCGTGTATTTGTATTTTTTTAAAAATAAACAGAAATTTTTTAAAATTTCTTCTTCTATCCGCAGAATTCTGCTTTCCTTTCCAGTATCTATAACAAAAAAATATCAAACCTAATTAATAAACTAGGTAAATTAATATATTAGTGAGAAAATGACAAATTACATACCGTCGGTTCCGCGCGCGCAAGTTGCGACCGCCACGCGGTCGCCTGTCCGCCGGTTCGTTCAGCTCACCTGCAAAAAAACAAAAGCAATGAATAAAATTGTATAAATTGATTTTATAATAAAAAAATGAAATATTAAGGAAAATAGAAATTCACCTCCTGCCTGTGGTGGCTCACGTGCAGGCTCTCTTTCTGGAATGTATAATAATAAAATTATATAAATACGTATTATTATAATAAATAATATAAAAAGGAAATGATGAAGTAAATAATATAAAAAGGAAATGATGAAGATTTTACTTACCTTGGTTAGCATTCGCTTGATGTCCTTGGACGCCTGGAGCAGGATGGTCTGCTTGCGGGGCGGGTTGGGCAACATTTTGCTGCTGCAGTTGTTGAAACTGAGCAGCCAGTTGCTCCAACCGCGCCCTGGAAGCTGCCGCATCCTGCTCAGCGCGTGCCAGGGCTTGCCGCAAAAATGTTACTTCATTGTCAGGAGGTTGGTGAGCCTGACGCTGCTTTTCATTAAAACTATGCTCCCCAACCTCCTCTCCAGTTTCAATGCTTGCCAAAAGCTCCTCTTCAATGTCCATAGCCTGCATTAAAATTACAATTAATTGTAGAGAAACAAATAATTTCACACGATTTATTACTAATTATATAACTAATAATATACAAATATTGTATGATTTTTATCTACTTACATTCATTATGTCAGCCGACGTGTTGTTTGTCACGTTTGAAAACAATTGAACATCGAATTTTGCAACTAGAGCGCACTCAATGATCGGTAAAAATTTTTTTCAGCCTAAATGACTGATTTGAAAATTATGAATGATAAATAATATCATTAATATATAATGATTTTATAATTAATGTTTCGATAATTTATATTTTCCCCAGAACAATTCGTTCGTGAAAGGATTTCCATAAATACCGCTATTAATATCACTGTTGGTATGGAATATTATTATTTAATCTCCAGAACAATTCGTTCGTGAAAGGATTTCCATAAATATCGCTATTAATATCATGGTTGGTATGGAAGATTATTTAATTGCTGACATAATACATAACACTATAAATAATCCGATAGTCGATAATATAGGTATATTGTGGACATAGGACGATATGGCACGTAGTGATTTATAGACTCTAGGATGTACCTATGCTATTGGTCGGAGACGCAAGGACGCCGAACGATTGGCTCTATCTATCGTTGGCAGACGCCAATTGTCGCGAGAGAAGTTCCCTAGGGCGTAAGCACCTAGCAGACGAGAAAGTGGCGGGTGACGCGTATAGTTCCAGAATCTTGAGTCACTCGCAAGAGAAACGTATATGGTTCTTAGCGAATAGACCAATCCGTAACCCCACCACAACGGAATACTTAATCCTGATTGGTCTAAGATGCGTATACGCAACTTTACGAGCGGTTCGAGAAAGGGGCCCTAGGGGGCACTGTTCGCCGGATCGTGCGGCTTCCCTATAGGCCCCTAACTGTCATTACGTGTAACGTGTTATTATATTGATACAGCGCGTGTTGCAATTTTTTATGAATTTGGTGAGTATTTGTATCTGGTTTAAATTTTCTTTTCATATGATACTCTCTCACGGGTAGTTATATTCATTTGTTTGTTTTATTTTTCAGATTATCAAATCATAAATAATTTCATTTTATGATAATCAACTACAGGTTTCATTTCCTGTACAAAAATCGAGGCTTATTCGCCAATCTGCACATCAAATACCATTGCAGTTCGATTTTCTGCATTTTAAGAGCAGTTCTCGTTATATATACTAATCTATTATTGTCACTTATTGACAATTCTATATATATAACCTGCACGCAACAGTTTGCCGCAGTACAATTTCTCTGCATTTGTAAGCAGTGTATAACAATATCTGCATCATAATTGCAGTTCTAGTCTAAAATATTGTTATACCGAATACATATCAAGAGACACGGCAGTGTCTCGCGGCATGTTCGTTCATCTAGTCTCGGCGTCGAAGCGAGCACCCGTGCTCGTTCATCTAGTCTCGACGTCCGAGCGACGATCGCTGCGAGGTTATCTTCCATAACCTCTCCCGGTGATTGACAGCAGCGTTCGCGCGAGGAGCTTCGAGTTTCGCTCGCTGAAAGACTAATAAACCGCATCGCGTCCACAGCCATGGTAAGTAATTTTTAGAAGTGAGAGGAAATGATCATTCGGATTTTTTCGATGCCTAACCGAATTACACACCTCATACCTAATTGCAGAGAGATTGAAATACGAAATAAATGTGACAACCAGTACCGTGGTCGCGTTCGGCAACCTTCTCTGAATGAAAACAACTTACCTCGAGTGTTTTGCACGCTGAATTATAAACACTAGACAAAAAGCTCTTTGAACGCCAACAATTACTTTTGAGCATTGAAAACACTCGTCACGCTATAAACAACGCAACATAACCTGAAACTTCACTAAACTCCGTCGGTAATGTCGGGACACTAAGACTCACTTCCACTAAAAAAATCGAGTTCATACAATTTATAGTAGCTGAAGAAAAGGCTAGTGGCGACTTTGCCCCACTGGCGATAATGCCCCACTCTCCCCTACCTAGTAAATCGGGAACGTGCGATCGATTCTAGTGGCCTAGGCTGCTAGTCCTCCGATTATATCTTTAAGAGGGACTTCGGCAAGCAGCTCGTCGCTCTGCGAGAAAGACGGACGACGCGCGGAACTTTCGGAGTTTGATTCTCGTCGTGAAATATTTGAGTGTACTCACATCTCCAATCCGCGCCGGGTGCGAACGCTAGCGTTCTAGGATTGCTTAATTCGAAGCGTCGAAAGTCCTTTCAGATTGACGAGTACGCTCGTAAAATTAAAGAGGGATCCTAAGTGCCGCTATTTCCTTGCTTTGCCGTACGTCACCAGCTTCAGACTGTTGTTTTGCACTAACACTAGGAGGTCTAACCAATTTACAGTTTTTTGCTGCTAAAATAAAATCCACTTGTTTGAAGCCCCGATCAGCCATAACAGATGTTTGTGGTGGTAAGCTATCTACAAAATTACTTTTCTCAACAATAGTCCTATCTGTAATACGACCACCAAATCCTTTCGATATAAAATTTATGTACCCATTCGGAGTACATCCCACAAGATCCTTCAGTGTACTGCACTTTTTATATTCAGACCAGGTATGGCTCTGAATAAGGGTATCACCTGGTTTCTGAATTTCTACTTCAAAACAATCTATTATAGTCACAACATTGAAATATCTAAAACGAAATGGAATTGGTAACAACCGCTTAACAGTACTTGCCGATGGCAAAAATACAAATATTTGTAAAATTTCTGCAATAATTGGTACCGTATGAGTAAATATCCGCTGTACATTTGACGTGCTCATGCCAAAATCAAATCCTTATCGGGTGTACACATCTAACCTAATTTTTTTAAAGTTATCAATACATTTGTGTGATGCACAGATTTCTTATCTGACACAAGCTTATCTAATATGTACACATCTTTGGGAAGTCCAAGGTAAAAACGGGAGTTACTCAATGAGTAAAAGGCTGCTCTCACACCTGCTAGTACCTAACGAAAGTTTCTGCAGCATGCCACTTGAACTGCTCCCAGATGATTGTGGTGATGAAGGTTGATAAGACGAAGAGGTAGTCGACTGCTGAGAATGATAAGATTGAAAGCTGGGAATCCTCTCTGCGAGAGTGGTTGTATTTTTATAATTCCTTTCTCGGCTGCTGTATTGGTGCACTTCAAGTAGCTCTTTCCACTAATTCGACTTTTCCAGTAACACCTCTATTTTTTTTTATAGAAGAGAAATGCGTTACGCACACCGCCAGAGATGTTGTTGGCGGTAGTGTGGGACTAGCAGATGGTATTGCCTACCCACTAAAACTTCTCTCTTCCCGGCCGGAGCTGGAGACGGCTTTGTTTCCTGCTGCCGAATTGTGGTGTTGGGGTGCAGGTTACCCATTTGAATGGGAAGATAGGCCCAATCTATCCCATCCCTTCACGCAGCGCTGGAACCATTGATGTCATTTGGTTCCACCGGGTCCAGTTGGTCTGGGACCCTTGAATGACCCTCGTTGTTATGCCCGCTAACAGCCCCACCGGGATACTCAGGATGGCCTGTAAAGACCGAGCCGATACGCCTCTCCAAACACCCCTCCAAGAAAGGGTGCATGATAGGACAGACATCGGATGGTTTGGCGTTGAGGAGCCTTGCAGCCACTCTTTAACAGGTGGAAAGTTATACTTCTCCACCTTAAGTCTGTCACTATTGTCGAGGGATGTCGCGCCGCTCACAATCTGGGCATCCACGATGAAGCCTCTCCCGTTATGTCCTACCAAAAGGTCCGGCTTTTTAAGGCCGAAAGATGTTCGTAGATGTGGTTCTGTGCGAACCGTTATCTTACGCGCCCGCAGGTGGTCAGCCAGGGTTTTGCTGACTGCATCGTGCCGCTTGATCCTGCATCCGTGGGTACGGAAGCAGTTCTGGATGACATATGCGGCAGTCTCGGTGCAGCTGCAACCAGCATGGCACTTGATGTTCGTGTGCACGAACCTCTGGCCCCTGGATGTTCGGACTCTCGTTGGAAGACTGTTGATGCGGGTATGATGGTACTGGATATAATCCCTGCCTGGTATTCCCAAGCTACCCACATCAATCCACCTGATGGAGGCGGTGGATTTGCTACAGTCTCTCAACTCCCTCCCATCGTTCGACTCATAGAGTCGTCCGGCCCAGTACTTGGCTCGCTGTTCTGAGCTATAGAGTCTCCCCATTCCGGTTCAAGACTCTATCGGTCCACATGATCTTGTCTTGGACCCAAGCCGACTCATGTGCCGCCCTCGCGAACGGGAAAGACGATTCTTTCATGGACATGAGTCGCCTCCGTACTAGGCCGGGGATGGTTGTAACGAAGGAAGGGATTCCGAGTCCGCCATCTCTGCAGGACGCGTGTATATAGGCCACCGGAACATCTTTTGTGGTAGGCGAAGCCATCTGCTGTATTTCTCTCTTCAGGTACAACGCCCGCTTGAGATCTTTGGTGTGGTTTGTGACTGCGGCCGGGTCGATACTGCGCCGCTTGTTGTAATCGGGGAGTAAGCGTGATTTGAGCGTATGCATACGGTGGAATCTTCTTGCTCATGAAGAGTTTTGCCGGGCCCTGCTCCTTTTGCAGGGGCGTGATCTGTTTTATTGTGTTCGCGATACTGTCTGTTATTCGATCTATGTACCTGTCAATATCGTCGACACTCAGATTTCTGCCTGCGGGGCAGACATCTATGTGGTTAACAATGAGTTTTTTCGTGAATTTTTTCCAGTCGGTCCTTTTGTAGGTGAACCTCGTTTGCTCGTCTGCAGGGGGCGGGCGCGTGGCTGACTGTGCATCAATTTTTATTAATAAAGCTTTATGATCACTATCGTAATCACTCGTTGCTAGTTTGCCCTTTAGATTACTAAAAACGAGTCTGCTATCGGCTATACGTATGTCTAGATAAGTCTGCGCTGGCACGTAGGTCAGCTCGCACGGAGCGTAAAGTTTCGCTTTGTAACGGAACGCGTTTAGTACGCTCCATGCTAGGAGGTATTTGCCTCTTCTATTGCTAGATTTATCGCCGAGTTGGGTACGTCTCGTGTTAAAGTCGCCTGCAATGATGAGTAGTTATTCGGCTCGTGGAGTTTTAACTTTTGGAATAGGGTGTTTAGTTCGCCAAGGAAAACTTGCTTGATCGCTACTTTGTTCGTGGCATAGACGCTAACGATGTACAAATTTGCATTCCTACCTACGCTCAGTCTTAAGATGGAGTATTCTAAAATTTGATTACGCTTATAGTTAGGATACGATACGGAATCACAGATATTTTTTTTTAACAAAAATGGCTGTGCCATCTCCACGCAAGCAGGCTTTCTCTCTGTCGTCACGTATTACTTTATACTGTAGAATATTTATCTCGTGTAGTAGTTCATTGAGTTTCGTTTCTGAGGCAAGTAGGATATCTAGATCTTCGCTCGTTAGGAATTGAACTAGGTTGAGCCTTTTATGCGTCGACGCGATGGAGTTTTTACGTTGACTGCTCCTATAGTTAGCGAGTTGGCCCGGGTATCCATTAGATGTCTGTAATATTCAACTCTGCGATGAGGTTGTCTATCCTCGTGTGCAGCTCTGCTCGAAGCTCATGCAACAACGTCCTCACGCAGCTCGTCAGTTCGGCTTTAAGTTCCTGAAACCAAGGAGGAGGAGGGCCGTGATTTTGCGTCTGCACCGGCGGACCTTGGAAGCAGCTCGTCGACGGGAAATCCCGGCGTGGCGGTGGTACCCAGTCTTCGTTTCTCGGTGCGGAATACTGCGCGGTCGGCTGCACCGCGTTCGCGTACGATGTGCCTGGCCTGACCAGGGGGGCCGATCTGTTCGTTGCACTCGTCAGTGTGTTCGTCGCGCTGCTTCCGGTGGTCTTCCTCGTTGATTTTAGTCTGCTTATCACGCTGAGAGCGTTTTTGTAGTATGGATAGCCCTTGTAACTCGCCGGTGTCCCTGCATGCAGGCAACACAACTAAATTGCAGGTTGCAGTTGGCACTGGCGTGACCGAACTTCTGGCATCGAGATTGCATTTGAATATCTTTTGCTTCCGCAGTGGTTTCCAACGCGCGACTTGGTAGGCCAGTGTTACGTCCTATGGACGTGATTTTAGGATTTTAGGAAATAAGTCGGGTCAAACAGCCACCACTGTACGTGATTGAAATAACTATTGCTTTTATTTAAATTATTAATTGAGGCCGTGAGCGCAATAGTGGACTAACCCACAAAGTGTGATTTTTGTTTTAATGCGGAATTGAAACTGTTAAATTAGTATCTATCAATTACAAAGTGGATCAAACAACATTATGTAAACATAGGGTTTAAACTATTTAATTAACAATAAGATACTAATTTAATTAACAGTTTCAATTCCGCATTAAAACAAAAATCACACTTTGTGGGTTAGTCCACTATTGCGCTCATAGCCTCAATTGTAAAAGGTTGTCGATGAATTGAAGTTAGAATTTGCGCTCGCTGGATAACTGGTTAAGACTTAGTGTACCCGGTGCGGTAAGTCGGGGTGATCTGACTTCGAAGAGGAATAAATGAGAAGTAGAGAAAAAACGCTGTACCAGAGACTCGTTCGGAAAAAAGGGATTTAGATAGAGGAGGGAGAGATGAAATCTAATTGGTTGGCTTGATCGAAATTGTGATTAAAGAAGTGGGATTGGTTGTAGTCGGAATATAATAAAGTCTTTGTAACGTTCGCAGAGCCCTTCCTTTACCACGGCCGGACCTTCCTAGCGAGTGTGTTCGATTCAGAGAAATAGGTGGTAGACTATACATCCGTAATTATTCACACTCTCTATTTAGGCTGGACCGTGGTGAGAACGAAATGAATGAGCTGTTAGATTAGTTGACGCTAGACAATAGAGTCGCTGTTCCTGCCAGACTAAGATGTGGTGGGAAAAAAATAGATTGGCGGGTAATAAATTAGTTGAAATAGATGCACCTCAGAAAATTTTTAATTGATTTGATATTGGGACGTAACACCTTCCCCCTTAAAGTTCAAGCGTCCCGCTTGAAACTCGATTGATGGTAAAGTAGAAAGGCTTTATTTTGACTTGAAAGAAATAAAAAAAAGATGAAATGTAAAAAGAAAGAATGGTGAAATATGAATGTTTATGTAAGTTTAGTACGAATCTTTTTTTATTTTGTTTCTTTGTGAAAGAGTAATGCCTTGAAATCGCAAGGGGTTCTTTTTCTTCCCAAAATTATGAAGTGCAAATTCAAGCAATAACTATCATTGCGAGATTTTGGATCAGATGCACCCAACACCAACTCTTACCACTATTCAAACCAAGATAGAAGTTGTGAACCACAGTAAGTAGATTTATTCTCAGCTTCAAATGTTGAATTCTCTGACTTGAATGTAGTCACAAACACGCTGTGTTCACAGTGAAATAGAACTTCCATGTTTTGTCTCCTGTTCCTCTCTTAACTTTGTGATGTAGCGTTTCGCTGAGGGCCCGCGAAGCCCTCCGCTAAATCACTAAACGGCGGCTACGCTGCCACTCGCGGGTCTCTAATCGATGGGCACCAGGTGCGGACACGGCCGCACCACGTGGAGAGGCAAGCGCTCTCTCCGCCTGAAATCCGCGGGATCGGAAACGATCCGATCGCGATCGCGTCCGGCTACCACAGCATTTGGTAGAGGGGCGGTTCGTTGGACGTTGGCTGGGACACGGGAGGACGGAACCTACGGGCGAGGGCGCGAAATGAAATCCCATAACTCCATCGACTACTAGCTAATCGCAACTCTTTATTTTCTCGACTCTCGGGACGGTGGTCCCCGCACGCCGCTCGTACTCGGGGAACGATATCCGACGCGATACCGGTGCCACGTGCACATCGCTAGCCGCTGCGACGGAAAACGCTCTCCGGAACACGCGCCTACGTCGACGCTCTACGATAAGACGTGCCTACACCAAGAATCTAGCTACGCTCGTCGGTGACTATGGAACGCGGACGGGACAATGCTGGAACGCGACGAGCCGCGGGAACGATACGCGTCGACAGACCTACGCCAGCGCCGATCGCGAGACGGTATTATCGATCGCGAAAAGACAGCCTAGCTAGCGACAAAATCGTCGATGTCGTCGAGACGCCCCGGACAACGGCCACGCATGTGCCCCGTCGTCGGGAGCACGTGGCGTACTCCTCGACCGGGTCAAGACCGATCGCGAGAAAACAGGAGGTGCGTACCGACTATCGTCGAAGTTCTCTGCGGCTTCCTCTCGTTTCGGTTCCTCGGGGGGGCTTCTCCTTCCTCTCTCGTTCGTCGCGAGAACGTCGCAGCTCTCCTCTCGTAGGCTGTCGCACTGGTCTAGCACTCGTCTCTTTTTCGGGGCTTCGGACACTGCGACTTCGCACGCTGCGCGCTCGACAAAGAATGCCGGTTTTTCCAGCCCAACCCCGTCACATGGGCGCCTCGCGGTCTTCCCGGTTGCCCCGCGGGCTCAAGAGGTGGCTCTTCGATAACCCCCGGCTATCGATCCGTATCCTCTCCGTCGATAGATACTGACGCGTCCCGTCAGTATCGACGTCGCGAGCGCGTACTTATTTCCTAAGGGGCCGCTTGCTCCCTTTTTGTGACGCGGAGCGAATCTCCATGTCACAACTTTCCTTGACTCAGGCCCAACTTCATAGATAATCTTAGAACAGAATTCTACAGCTTCAGTTTTCTGATCGAGGGCAAGGTTGCTGCCATAATCACTGCAGTGTTTTTTAAATTTTTTCTGCAGGTCACTATAATTGAAATCTGCTCCAGTGTACTTTTTTATAAAGTCTGACGGTGTAATACCTGCTACATTATACTCTTTAGCGACCATGTGCTGAATTAAACTTGCAGGTTTAATGCCTATTATATCAGTCTCAGTCATCTCGCTGACAAGGGTATTCAATATCAAATGGTATAAATGGGCCTGTGAGTACAGGCATAGTGATTCGTAGTACATGTGTGATATATCAATTGGCTTTATGCAGGTTCTCCTAAGATACAGGTTCAAATCCCCTTTTGAAGTGTTTGCAGTTAACACTATCTCAGTGTTCGACAGCGAGGGATGATTCGGTCTACCGAATGCTTCAACTAAAAAATCAGGTTGAAAACTCTTTACCACAGGCACCTATTGGGTATACTGCGCCACAGGTAAAAAACCTTGTTGGAGTGTTATAGTTTGGCTCAATTGTTTTAACAATTGTGGCTTTGACGTTGTCCTCTTCTGTTTCAATTCTGATAAATATTCTATGATACATAGATTTGTCACTGCGTGCTGCTGCTGCTAAAGGTGTTGCATAGAGCTAACTGATATATTTTGGTGTATCTATTTTATATTATTTAAATCAAACCAAGTTATGTACGCAATAAACCATTAGATAGGTAATCAATCATTATACCGATGTAATATAAAACCTACATTATTCAGTCGGAAAATGAGATATTCAAATCTGTATCATCATAATCTATAGTCTATGTTACGTAAAGTAATCTTCGCTACACGAAGAGGCGGGTGGGATGTTCCTTTCATCTTTTACATTCCTGGTGGCTGCAATAGAGGCCACAATGGCAATGTTCGGGTCAGAGTTTAGCAGATACTGGCCCCCACTCTGGCAGCTTTGATTCATAGCAACCACCAGCATTACTTTGTCCTTACCATACCGCACTGAGAACTCATAAAGATCTTCCTTGCTAAAACAAGCACCAGTTAAAGGTGTAAGGAGCGGACCGTACGGTTGCATTTCCCTGAGCCGAAATAGTCGGTCGTTGAAGTCTCCGTGGCTGCTCACGAATTGTGTGGCATAGTGATTCATTTCCATCCAGATGGACCTGAATCGTTCAGTATATCATTTTTCAACCCCTTTCGGACGACCGCTGTGGTATGCGGGTTGTCCCTTGCGTTCGACAGGTTGTCAAGGGTGAACGTGAAGTTACCAAAGATAAAGTCGTTGCCCTTTCGGATTTTGTATTGAAGCGCTCGTTCAAGGATGGCCAAATCAATTGGCAATGCCACAGCAATTACCGTGAGCGCATCTGTGGAGACCGTCCGATACGCCCTCGTTATTCCTATGAGGACTCGCCTCTGTGCTGTTGCCAGCAGCCTCCGGGTCCTCACATTCAGCAGATCAGCCCAGGCCGCTGCAGCGTAGGTGACAATTGGGGTGAAGAGTCCTCTGTACAGAGTTCTCAGCGATCTGGGACCGAGGCCCCATCCCGTCCTTGCCACCTTCACCATGCCGCCAATCTGGCTAGAACATCTGCTGGATAGAGCCTTCACGTGTGGGAGGAGACATTCTTGATCCAAAATGTATACCCAAGTACCTGATGGATCACTTTAGCTTAATAGGACTGCTATAGAGTTGTATTTTAGGCGGTCGTCTTTCATCAAGGATGCCCTTTACCAGCAGCATTTCAGTTTTTGCTGCTGATATCTGCAATTTTTGTGTTTCAGTCTATGCAGTTAGTTTATCCGCCACTCTTTGCGCTTTTCTTTCGACGACGCTCCTAGATTTTCCACTCACTAAGACTAGGAGGTCGTCGGCATATGCTATCGGTTCACAGTCACCATCATCCTCGAGCAGGCGTAGGATCTCGTCAAAGACGAGGTTCCAGCAACTCGGTCCGAAAACTGAACCTTGTGGGCATCCTCTCGTGACTTTTTTGCTTACCTCGGCGCACTTGGAGTGCAGCCAGGCTACTCTATACTTAAAATAGCTCTCCATCAGGACGTATAGGTTTCTTGGACAGTTCCGCCTCTTTAGGGAGGACAGAACCGCCGGCCACGAGACGTTGTCGAACGCCCCCGCCACATCAAAGGCGATTGCCAGGACATACTTCTGACTGCTTTCGGATACCAGACTCCTAAACTTTGTTAGAGCATCCTCCGTCGACCGTTTAGGTCTGAAACCGTATTGCCTGTCAGAGCTGTGCTTCTGGTCGTTCAATACCGGTTGGAGTCTTCCCAGGATAAGTTTCTCCAGCACTTTCCCCATTATGGAGAGGAGGCATATCGGTCTATACGACTTGGGATTGGGTTGATCCCTATTAGGGTCTTTAAGGATGGTTACAATAGAGCCATGTTTCCACCTTCTTGGGAAGGCGTCACATTTCGAGCACCCATTGTAGAGCTTCAATAAGACTGCTCTCATTAAGCCTACCATCAATGCTTTCTGGACGACCGCTACCTCTATTCTGTCCGTCCCAGGAGCCTTTCCTGGTTTGAGGCGAAAGATCGCTTGACCCATTTCCTCAAAGAGGAAATCTGGCGTGTCCTCCATCTCGGGAGGTACTCTGGCATACTCTCTCGTTGCCTTCTGACTTTCAGATTCTTCCTGAGTGGAGTCGTCCGGAATAAGTCTGTTCAACAGGGTACTTGCGGTTTCTTGCCAGTCCCTCGTATATCCCTGCCCAGTGCTGATGATACTCAGTGGTCTCTCAACCCTGAGCTTACCAGTGGAGATCCTGTATATCAGACCCCACGGTTTTGCGTTGCCGTGTTTGGTGACAAACTTTCTCCAACTCGACAGCTTCGCTTTTCGAATGGCGTCTCGGTAGGTTCGCCTTTCGGTGAGATATCGGGCTCCTTTGACCGCTCGCTGGCTCGCTTTATGTTCAACTTGGTATCGCCTTCTCAGGGCAAATACCTTACGTTTGCGAACGGTCAGAGCCTTATCGACGTAAGAGTAACATCGACGAAGTGCCAAAAAATACGATGCCACCACTTTTTACTTTTTCGGCCGATTTCGTAGAACGATTTCAGCATATCTGTTTTATCGACGCAACCCATGTGGCTATTGTAATCTTTGGCCATTTTTGGGCAATGAAGGTAACAAGAGTGCGCAGAACGTCTTCTTATATAGGAATCGACGAAGCAAAGCTAAGCGTCGTCGAATTTTGTAATTCTGACATCAGAATCGTAATCAGCGACCCCAAAAACCACATCGAGTTTTATGCTCGTTGAGAAGTTATCTCTGTCTCTTAGAATCTTTTATAAACCAACATAACAAAAAACTCTTTTTGCATACTTTGGACATTTTTTTTGAAAAAACTGACCTGCGAAAAATTCTACTAAAAACATATTGTTTAGTTCAATGTTTGAAATATTTGCAAAAAAAATTTTAGATCTCTAGGACTTGTAGTTTAGACAAAGCCGAATTTATTGTAAAAAAACGAGATTTTCGAGTTTTAATTGTTTATAACTAGTAAGTAATTAACCAATTCACGTACTTTTTTGTTCTAATTGTACTCCTGACATCCCGAGAGTTTATTAAAAAATAGCATTCGTACTTAAATGTCAACGCGAACTAGAAATCCAATAAAAACTGAGGAGAAGTAGGTGGGACGTATACGTCCCACTGCGTCGCAAAGGGTTAATGTTTCACGAATACGTGGACGCCTCGCACGTCGCGCTCGTGCAGTCTCCGCGCGCAAATATCGCCTAACCTCAATGGTACCGTATCCGCAAGTGGGGGGATGATATAAAGTGAATACAAACCAAGTGAAGGATAACAGAAAAAGGCATAGACTTTAATGATACTAAATGAACTAAACTAAATAATGAACAATAATAAAAAACAATGAACCGCTATTGGTAACAAAAGACCCCCCCCCCCACCGCTTAACCTAACTTAACCTATTCCCCTTGTAATGGGAGGAGGACGTCCAGAACGCGGAACGACCCGTCACCCTAGCATTAACCACCGTGAAACACCCATCAACGCCAAGGATGCCGCCGCCCCCGAGGACCGCATCGGAGACGTCGTGGACCCCCGACGCCTACAACGTGCCGCGCTCTAGACGCGCCCCTCCACATTACCTTCCCCGGCGACGTTGCCCCCATCTGCGGTCTCCGGCAAGGCGGCGGTCCGCGATAATGTCGGCGCCGCGGGCACCTCCGTTCCCGAGCCCTCCGGAACCACCTCCACTCTCAGCGCTGCGTCCGATGGTTGCTCCACGCCGACGGCGCCAGGTGTCTCGAGTACCCCACAGCTGCCCGTTCCACCATTCACAGTGGTGCTTGGTCCTGCATTGCCAGAGATCGCATCGTGCAGCACCGAACCCTCGGCGTCACTGATCCCATTATCCCGGGTCTCCGCAGTCACCTCGCAGAGTGTCGGGGCCACCGTTGGCCATGTCTCCCCCCGGAGAGGAGGGAACATGACGTGCGCCAGCTCCAACACCTCCCTCATCAGCCCCGACATCCTGATCACGAGGTGTTGAGGTGGCACCGGGGCAGCCGACGCTTCGCGACTCGCGCATTCCCCCTCTGCGAGAGCCCTTTCGAGGATCTCGCGCGGCGACACGAGGAGCATCTCAAACTCCTCGTCAGCACCCTTCTGCACATCGCGCGCAGGCTTTATTTCCACCGCTGCCGATGTCGCACCTTCCATCCAGGGGCCGGCGGCGCCACTGGCTACAGCAGTCTCCTTTATTATATCTGGTGCACCGCACTCTGTGTCACGGCGCTGTTCAGGGAGCGAACGCTCCTCAGAAGGGTTCTGGTTCGAGCTCGGCAGCGAACGCAGTTCCGAATGTCTCATCGCCGCCATCTTCCTCTGCTGCTGTTGGCCCTCCGAGCGCGGAGACAGTGACAAGGGCGGTGACCGCGGGCAACGCCGACTCCGGGACGACGCCGCACGCGCCGCTTCTTGACGCCGCCGCTGCTCCTCGACCTTCTTGCCGGCCCGGCATCCTCGATAGCGCCGACGGCGATGACCCGGGAGGACAGCCTCTCCATGGCGTTGCTCCGCCACGTGCCACCCGCCTGCGCCGCCAAATGGCGCCCCGCCGCAGGACCCCGCCGTTGAAGGCGCAGGGAACTTTTCGCAAAGCTTGCGGCCGTCTCCAAAGATCTTCTTCTCGTCGTACAGTGGTCCGTTTTGTCCCCGCAATGACGATGAGGACGTGGACGACGCTGAATGGGACGACGACGATTTTCCGCTCATGTTGACTTTAGCTCTTCTAGACACCCTGACAGCACGTGAGACAATGTCCGTACATGTCCTGCCGCGAGCACGCCTTCGGGATTGCGCAGGAGCTGGGGGTAATACCGCACCCCAATCAAGTATTTTCCCTCCAAAAGGGGCCAATGGAAAAGGCTAGCCCGAAGCGCACGAATGAGCGGGCATCGACCGCTCGGCCGCCAATCTGCGCTTGCCTCGCTCTTTCTCCTGGAGCCGAGCCCTCAGCCCCACGCCTCCACTAGATGGCACGTGTGTTCCGTCCCGCGTATTCACGCTCTCTCTCCGCTTCCTCCTTCCGGGACATAACCTTTGTGGCAAAATTCGCCACCGCGCACCAAACACTGATGCTCGAGAGCATCGCCGGAATTAGCGTCCTCCAAGAGACGTCCCCCACGAGGAACAGCAGGTTGCGCCTCTCGCGATCCCACGCAGTGCAGTGCTCGAGTGTGTGCAACGTGTCATCGCGATCCGCCTCGCAGTGATGACACCGCGGCGATGGCTCTCTTCCAATTCGGAACAAAAAGCTCCCGAAGCAGCCGTGGCCCGTCAGCAGCTGCGTGAGACGATACGACAGTGCCCCGCGCTTCCGAAGGTACCATTTCACCAGGTGAGGGCGAATGGCGTTGATAACTCGGTGTCCGAAGAGGCGCCGATCCTCGAGTTCCACTCTCCACTCATCGAGCGCCGCGGCTTTCGCCGTCAGCCAATTTAACCGATATTCTATCGGATGCGTGTCCGGGTCCGCACGTAACTCTTTAACCCGCCAATAAATTCGCGCGTATACATATTCGCCAGCAAATGCGCTGGTATCAAGCGGGGAAGAACAAGTGCCGCGTGCAGCGCAACAGAGCGATATGCGCTAACAATACGGAGTGCTATGCAACGCTGTATCTTCATAAAACGCTGACGATTGCTCTTATTAGCAGCCGGACGATCATGTCACACCGGCGAACCGTAAAGCATCACCGAGTGCAGCATGTGCGCATATAACTTGCGCTTGGCCTCGCACGGGCCCCGAAGATTTGGCAGCAGTCCCGAGAGCGCACGAACGACCCGCGCCGCCTTTTCCTCAATTGCAACAAAATGCCCGCTGAAGGTGAGTCTATTACTAAACACGACACCGAGATAACGTAGTGTCTGTCGGACCTCGACCCGATGCCCGTCCACCCAGATATAACCGACGTTGCGGGTTCTCGCCGTGGTACCGAACGCAACTGCCGATGTTTTGGCAGCGGCGACAGTAAGCCCGAGATCGCGGATTCTCGCGATCGTTCTTTTAACTTGCATTTCCGCATTGCAAATCGCCACCGGAAAGCAATTGCCGCGCGCAAGAATGAGCGTGTCGTCAGCATATGCCACAAGGCGACAACCCGTCACGAGGGTACCGCGTAGTACATAATCGAACGCAATGTTCCATAGCAAGGGACCGACAACCGAACCCTGCGGGACGCCGGCGCGGATCGCACAGTTATGAATTTCCCCGTCGGAGCCACGGAACTGCACACTGCGCTCCGATAGATAATCGCGAGTAATGGCAACAAGGTACGCAGGGATCTCCATATTTTCCAGCTGCTCAATGATACAAACCCACGGGATGCTATTAAACGCATTTTTTATATCTAGACTAACAGCGACCGCCGCCTCCCCACAGTTCTTTACACTCTCCGCAAACTCCCTGACGATTAGCATCGCGTCTACTGTAGATCTTCTCTCCCGAAAGCCAAATTGTGAATCCGAGAGGCCACCGCCAGCTCGACCCGGGACATTCAGTGTCTCAAGAATTCGCACCGCAATAACTCTCTTGAAGGCTTTACTGATGTTATTCAGCAGGCATATCGGACGGAATTTACCCGGGATAACAACCCTCTCATCGTTCATCTTGGGGATCAACACAAGGTTAGCAATCTTCCATGCACGCGGGAATTCGCCGCGCGTCAGGCAGTCCGTGAAGAGTTTCGCAAGCGATTCAATGAACTCATCCGTCGCGCAGTATAACCAAGTGCCGCGAATTCCATCGGGACCGGGCGCCGCACTACCTCCGCACTTTTTCCGTACCGACATACTGACGCGCGAAGGGGGGTAACCCCCTCAAAGGGCACGGGCGGCGGGGTCGGCAATCCGAGTCGGCGTCGCAGCGATCTCAACCGACCAACGTCCACCACAGCCGGCATCGAGAAGAGTTCATCGACAATCGGAACAATCTCCTCGATCGGCGTGGTCTCAGTCGCGCAAAGTCCAGTGTCTTTGAGTTTCTTCATGGCGATGCGGTAGGCCCGCCCCCACGGATCGCCATTTAACGCATCAACGATTTCCAGCCACGAGGCTGCACGAGCTCGACGGATTTCCCTGCGCAACATTTTCCGCGCCTCACGGAGTTCTACTTCCCGAGCAAAGATGGCGATCGCGCGCCGTCTTTCCTGTCGGCGACTTCTGCGAAGCCTACCGAGTATTCGACGAATTCGTTTACAGTCATCGCGTAGCTCCGCGAGGCGCGGGTTCCACTAATACACGTTTTTCTTGCCCTCACGTGGGTGGCTACCATCATGAACACGCTTCGCCGCAGTATCGCACGCCTCCCTAAGCGCTTCTGAGAATGCAGCAACACGCTCACCAATACCAACGTCCTCCGTCTCGTAACGCAGCACCGGCGATGCCATAAACTTCGCGGTAAGCGAGGCGCGAAAGAGATCGCCGCTGAAGCCAATCTTTGACCATCGGGGGCCGAGGTCACTCCCACGGACACCCGGGGCATCGCGAACGGTCGCAGGGCCCGCATGCACTCGAAACGTGATATAACGATGATCAGACAATGACTCACATTCTGCTCGTACTCTCCATTCCAGAACTGCACGACGCAGTCCCGGAGTCGACCATGTAAGATTAACTACCGACGTGCCAGTTGCTCGCACACACGTGGGAACTACACCGATGTTGAGCAGTCGCAGGTCCAGCTCCACCGCGAAGTCGGCGAGGCGCGAGCCACGCACGGTGTTTGCTCTACAGCCCCATGCGCGCGATCTACCATTGAAGTCACCCGCAACAATGAAAGAACACCCCGGGAAGAGACATATTGCCTCGCGTAAGTCAACCAAAGCCGCCTCGTATTGTGGTAGCGGTATATTCGGCGAAAAATAACACGACACAATGTATATTCTGTCCCAGGAGACAATAACAAATCCATTTCCACTGTAAGGGAGAGCGCCCACCAAAGTGGCATGGCATGCGACATGGCACAGACGTGGCAGTGGCGTGGCATGCTTTTCAGGAGAGCGCCCACCAAAGTGGCGTGGCATGTGGCGTGGTACCGACATGGCAATAGCAGGACAGTGGCGCTGAATGCATTTCAGTGGAACGCAGGTCGAAGTCTAGTGACAGTGGCCAAGATGTCGTCCTCGGAAGATGAAGATATGTTGGCAGTTTTGAACGTAATTAATATGAATCAAAATCGCCCGAAGCGTCGGTATTGGGTACATCCCTTGTGCAAGAAGAAACAAAAAAATAGTGGGTTCAATGTTTTCAAGGAACTGAATATGTATCCTGAAAGATTTCAATCATTTTATAGAATGAAAAAAGAAACGTTTGATTTATTAGTTAGAAAAGTTACGCCGATAATTTCGAAAAGGGATACAAATTATAGACAGGCAATATCATGTGAAGAACGAGTTTTAATAACATTAAGGTAAGTTTACAAATCTGTTTGGATATCATGGAGAAAATGTATTTAAACTTAAAGTAGCTGTTATAACTTAAGGAGGAACATCAGTACTCTACGGGGTGAGGCGAGAGGAGGGAAAGAACAAAGCTTTCGACGCGTATTGCCAATATCAGATAATGAAATTTTAGTTCACTCAAAAATTATATATACGTTATTAATGTCACAAAATGTGGCTTATCATTGCACTATTATTGATTTAAAATCAATGTAATATTTATTTAAATTTCTTATTGTTAAATTTTACATTATTTATTCGAGTACGAAAATGAGAAGAACGTGGCAACACCGCAGTTTTTGACCACGAGGTTGGTATGAGATTTGTCGGTAAAAACAGTCACTTATCGACATAATTCTACGAGTGACAGCTGCGTACATATTTTGATATTCATAACCTCAAAGCTATATTATGTTTACGTGGGTTCTATCAGTAGCCAAGTATTGTTTTCAAAATGTATAATATTACGGCACAATGTTATCGTTGGAAAGGTAATTATTCACCATAATTCACAAATTTACGATTTCGAGATTCGACTCTTCGATCTCCCGAATTGACACCAACTCTAACTACCGACTCGACTTCTACCGGTATACAGGTAAATGAGAGTGCCGACCAAGCCCGGCCGATGGTAAATTTCAAGGTGCCTGCAATTGTGCTGTGCTGCGCGGGTCATGCTGTATTAGACTCAGGTTTGAATCCTAGCACACCGTCTGACCTCTCCTCTGACGTCACGCGCTATTGCCACGTTTTCCCCTATTCGTTCAAAAATTCCGTTTTCTCGAAACCTTTTACTAAATTACACAAAAACTACTAAGTGAAATTGGTTTAAACTGTGCAGGATAGAAGTTTATAACTACATGCAAAATAAAACGTTTTCTTTTTACCATTTCTTCCATTTTAAGAGCCAATATTATTACTATCAAATCATCGCCCCATAAGGTTCCATGTTAATCAGTGACTTTTCAAACATGAATAAAAAAAAACGGTTAAGTGAATTTCTTTCAAATTTTTACAGTAGCGTTCTGATGAAGTGAAGATTATAAGAAAAAAAAATCTTAGTAATTGGTCCATTTTCATTTCACTGATGTTCCTCCTTAAAGTAGTAGTAGGTAAAGATGTCGCACATATAATCCAAAAGTGTCACTGTACGAAATTCTTGCCGCATGTAACAGTGACATTAAATCAGTAGCAGAGCCGGAGTGCGGAGCAAGTTTTAACATACAAATCCTAAATATATCATCAACGCGAAGTCACATTATTTCGATTTCATTTTTATTGCAAATTTTAAAATGCTTCTTGTAAAAAATTTAGCTTTTTGGTATAGTGACGGTGTAGGGATATGTGTGCGATATCATAATAAAAATCAAAAGTGAATGTATTTATAAACAAACCTGTTAATACTAATAATTAATCAATTAATACTAAACCTATTTATACTAAATGTATATTTAGGGTGAAGTGGGGTAATTGTGATTCGGGGTAATTGTGTTAATGACAAAAATTTTGAAAATCAACACATGTATAGGTACTTCAAATTTTTTGTGAATTTTTTAACATTTATGAATGATATGTCCAAAAGCAGACGTCGACGTATTGAATGTAAAGGAGTGCGCAAAGTTAGTTAACGATTTTTCTACCACACTTACCCTACTTCACCCTAACTATTTTCTTTGGAAGTGCAGAATGTTCGCTATCGATAAAATCTCTATTTTGAAGCGCCTTGTTTGCCTATCGACCATTCTCTTCATATCCGGTTCCCTCATACTGGCGTTCCTTACTTAATACCTTTTCCGCCGCCTGCATAATAAAAACCAAAAGTTAATGTATTTATAGTCGAACTGAATTGAAAGTTTACATCATGAAACGTTTACCTATTTTTTTTGGAAGTGCAGAAAGTCCGATAAGTCGGTGCCCACTGCAACATTTTGCATCTCAATCGATGTATTTTCCGATACATTAACTCGGGATTCGTTTGATATGTCATTACAATTCGGCAGCGGTCTTTCGGAGTTAAATGATGGAGTGTATCCATGTGCTTCTTGACGAAGAACTGGTCTTTCCATCGACGGTCTCGTTTCCCAGTTCATGGGTGAAGAGCTAGATTCATTTATATTACCAGTTAAAATAGTGTCCGCTATCGATAATATCTGTATTTTGAAACGCCTTTTTTGTATATCGTTCATTTCCTTCATATCCGGTAATAGACTGATTAGAAATGATTTATCGGGATCTTCACACTGGCGTTCCTTATTGAATGCCATTAGCGCAGATGCCTGCTTGCTCTGAAAATACTGCATAGCAGATTCGTTCACATCTTCGAGGGACACTGCAGGTTTATTAGAGAGAGCGCTTATTATATTTTCTCGACGCAGTGGAAGGTCTATAGATAGGTTGACTATTATCATCATATAATGATTTTTGAGGGGTATGACTTCACCCCTCAATCAATCAATCAATTTTTTGCCACAAGAAGCAGTTTTGAAAAATGCCCCCATCATTAATACGCCCCTGACCACCTATGTCGGCAAAAATGAATCGATAATCGCTATCAACTAAAGCCATTAAAACTACGTTATAAGTTCCTTTGTAGTTATAATACTTTGAGCCACTATGTCCAGGACATTTAATTACGCTGTGCTTGCCATCTATGGCTCCGACGCATCGGGGAAATTTGTTTCTGAATCCTTCTTCTACAGCGCTAACCATTGCTCGGGTGTTTCTGGTATCTAAAACAAAGAAAACAAATGAGCCGTTTATTTTGCAAGTGGCCTTAGTCCATTTATATTTAAATTGAGATATTGAAGGGTTTCTGTTTCAATGCAATAAAAAATATATGTATATGTGTTCGAGCAAGAATATTCCTGATTTATAAAAACGAAGTTAGGACGAGTCTCTCGGTACTCTGTCCGAGCCTTGTTTACTTTTTTTTGTTGGTACGCTCTCGGACGGAGCGCCTAGATCGGTCGCCGGCACATCAGTTCAGTCTATCGAAGTCCTTCGCCGAGTCGTGTATACTTCACTTCTGTATTAAATATTCTTAAAGTGTTCTCGCGGCTTTCATTGTTCCCTCGCCGCTTTCTTCCAGTTTTCCAGTGCATCACTGCCGCAGAAGTGCCTCGTGAGATCGCAGTTGGTTCTACGCAGACTAAGTGTAGCCAAGGAAGTGCATACGCGAAGTGCCTCGCGCGTTCTTGCTCACTCACTCTCTCTCTTCTCAAAATACTCGCGCTCGCTATCAAACACGCTCTCTCATAACTTGCACGCTCTCGCTTCATTCTCAATTATCGATACCAGCGGATGAAACAAACTTTAGTATGTCTATACAATATGTAATTGTAACTATGTGTATTGCGTACATTTTTTAACTGCATTTCTTAAACGTACTGACTATTCAACTAAAGCAATGGTCCAGAAAATGAGGTTAATTTGTTAAATAGAGGAGAAGGTAAGCTAGCATGGCCGCCACACAAACATCGCCCGTTTTTGTCTTCATTCCACGTGGGGTTTGTCCAAGGTGCAGGCTTGTTTCTTTCCTGTTTACCGAATATTTTGCAGTGTAAGTTTAATTACCTTGATATGAACACATAACTTCTTTTGCTTAATGTAATAGAAGGAAAGGTTAAAAATGAATTCTTGCGCATGTTCTCATCATATGAGGCGCTCAGAGCTGAAGTGGATCAAGTCCATATATTATAGTTTTGAGAAAATAGAGGTTAAAGTTAATTAACACCGGTTGAATATTAAAGTGATTTAGATGTTAATTCTCTTGCTATTGTTTCAATATGAAAAGTAACTTAAATATTGGTGATAATATGAGAATTAAAAAATAATAATTAAGGTTGCAATTGAATTATAAAGCGTAATTAACTGGACTTGATCCACTTTGGCCCTGAATCATTTTTCACATAAGGTCAATCAAATAAAAACGAAACAGAGATAACTGAAACTTTTTATTAGTTTTACAACAAATGTATTAGAAAAATGAATAAAAAGTTAGGAATTATGTTCTAAATAATATCAAAGATAGGTTCGTCGTTATCTGACTCTGCATTTTCTCCATTCAGAGATGTTTGTGACCTAGTGGTAGTTTCTGTACGTAGCTTTTTGAAATGGGCGTGTGTGTTTGGGGGAAGAAATGGTAAAAGTGAAAGCATATCTTTTTTCTTTGCGTCAGTAACAACTCTTGGTGTTTTGTACAGCGGCTCTTGATTATCAACAAATTTGGACTTTTTGGTGGACATACTTATTGTCGAAAAGGCAACATCTTCATTCAAGGTAGTCTTAAATTGCAATGTCCAAGGTTTCTCCCGCTCGAACCTTATCCACCTCATTTCCAACCATTTGACAGGATAGCCTTCATCAGTTTTTTTTCTGTTGACTATCATGTCTTCAAGCTTTTTGGTGGATAAAATTTCAGGTGTTGCTACTCTGACAACTACAAAAGGCTTCTTAGTCTTCGCTTTCTTGACCACATGAATCCAGTCTTCAGGGGTGAAGAGTTGAATGCATTTTCGTGACGCTGATTCTATTATTCCAAAATCTTGATCGTTAGGCAGGAATGAGTGACCAGAAACCAGAAATTTATGATCAACTGTTTTAATGCTCAACTGATTATCCAAGACCAAGTTCATCAATGTAGCGGCGACTTTGATATTTCGATTTTGGCCAGTACATGAGTCCGAGTAGAGAATAACATGTGTGTGGTTTGAAGCCTCTTGTCGAAGATGTTTGGCAAGCATACATGCTACTTCTTGGGATCCTCTTCCTCCTTCTGTCTCGTCCCATAAATGCATAAACCCATTGTCACTGTTAAAAGAATGGATTCCAAAATTATACACATACATATTCCGTTTATAGTATGCCAGAGATGTCGTTAGTTTTGGATATGGAAGAGCCTTCTGTAGGTCGAATGTTGCAACGTAACATTCTTCAGATGCAGCAGCTTTGTCATTTTTCAGAGATTGTCTAGCCTGCGAAGCTTTGGCCAAGTGCAGTTTTTTTTCTAATTCAAATGTTCCGCGCCGTTCCAAGTTATTTGTTTCAGCTAGTATCTTCAGTTGAAGTTCGTCACATCGACTACATGTATCTTTTGCAGGAACTTTAAAATGTAAATTGAACTTGGTAGAAAAAACATGATAGTAAAATTTTTGTTTCAAAGGTTGCTTTCCTTCACTGTGACATTTCTCAACATACAAGTCATACATTTTTCTGATATTTAAATTAGGGTGGAGATACTTCCTTTCAGGATTTTTTTTCCTGCTGTAATGGCTCTGATACGCTGGAAATGATTTGATATGGGCGACTATATCTGAATCGTCGAGTTTATTAGATGGCACATTTCTCCCACGCGAATCAATCACAGCATTAATTTCAGTCTTTGATATACACCTGTAAACCCTACCATGGCTTAGCTGAAGGGTTCCAAGAAAATAATTTTTGCACACCGTTTGAGAATTGGCACCGTCCCTTAAGGTGTAGGAATACGAAACATTCTTTTCATTACCATTTCCATCTCGTATTCGTTTACGATCCACTGTGTGACTCATGACTGAACTCCTAATATACACATTTTGCTTGCTGAAATCTCCCAACTTCCAGAACGATTCGAATATGCGCTTGCGTTCCTCCATAGTGAATTTTTGGTCACATTTCTTCTTACAATTACAAGGTGCATTTGTGAAACACTTTTTGGCAATTTCCTTACCCTTTGTTGAATGGTAAGCAAGTCCACTGTTTCTTAAATTTTGTCTTTTCCTTTTTTTCCAGGTATCTTCATTTTTCTTTCGTTTTCTACCCCTTTTTTTATTTGCCTGCTCATCTTCTTCAACAAGCCTACTTGGTTGAGCAAATGACGTAGAAGCTACAGCTTCTTCCTCGGCTTCTTCCACCTGGCTTGCATCGGAGTTATCTATAATGAAAAAAAAAGTACAATAAAGTTTTATCGATAGGTTTTCATGTCCAAAATCACAAATTTCAGAATTAAGTGTGAACAACGTGGAAACAGCTTAAACTACCAAATCAATTCAGAAAAGATAACAATAAAAACAAGTCACCAATTAAAAGAAATCCATTTAGAAAAGGTTATGTTGTATTAATTTGTTATTTTTATCATGCTTTACCTTCAGTTTCTGAAGTAGATGATCCATTCTGCGAAGGCACGTAGTCTGCTGATGAATCAGGAAAGTCCACAGATTTATCTAAATCCATTATTAGAACGCTTAATAACCAAATCACGTGCACAAATACACAAACAAAAACAACGTGCTACGATATTGGACTTGATCCACTTAAGCACGGAAAAAACATGACAGTTTTTCTGGGCTAAACACAACTAATGCCATCTATTAGAGAACAGCAGTAGTAGGGACTTAGTTCACTATGGCTCTGAAAAGATACACTAATAACGAGTAATAATCCGGGACTAACTCATTTTTTTATATTTTTGGACTTGATCCACTTTAGCTCTGAGCGCCTCATATAAAGAATAGTACCTATGTTAAAACCTAATACTTTAATTCGTTGTATACAGGGTGAGCCAAATGTATGGAAACGGTGGAATAACTTTCGAGGGAGATATTTTGAAGAAAAATGTTTCAAACAAAACATTTAGGATTTTTCCCTGGCCATCCAATGGTGACCTTGAATCTGACCATGAACTCGACCTTGAAGGTCATTCCAAGGTCAAGGTCGCTTTTTTAAATGGGAACCCCTATTTTTATGGCGGATTTGGAAGGGCGGAAAATTTTACGTCCGAATATGACCTTGGATTCAAGGTAAAGGTCAACGATCAAATAGGAAAGTTTTAGGATTTTTCCCTGGCCATCTAATGGTAACCATGAATCTGACCTTGACCTCGACCTTGAAGTTCATTCCAAGTTCAAGGTATCTTTTTTAAATGGCAACCTACATTTTTTATCCACCGATTTATCTGAAATTTGGTACGGGGGTTTTTTTGGGTTGCTGATTACGATTCTGAAGATTTTGAAAATACTTCAATACAAGATGACGGATCCAAGATAGTGGCAAAATTTTGGAATATCCACCGATTTATCCAAAATTTTGTGCTCATGTCACCTTGCCTTAAGTGGCCGGTTGCTAACACCATAAAAAATGTTGGTTGTAGGGGGGGGCGGGGTTCTTTTCTGGGCTCAAAAAATTGCTCGCAATTTGCTCATCACTGCCCCACCTTTTTATTTGCGTTTTATTAACATTTTTTGCATTAAAAATAATAGTTAAATTTTCGACGTCACGAAGGCCTGGGAAAACGACAGTAGCGCCGCTAGTTTTGAAACATGAAACTAACACCAGTAAAAGCGGTTCTCAATCCAAATCTGAAATAACAGTTCCTACGAAGAAGAGTTCCGCTGAAAATGGTAATCAAATCTGAGATATCAGCCAAGTTAGCGTTGTAAATGTTCTTTTCACTTTTACAATATTGCCACATATAAAGAGATTCTTACTTGTTTATACTTGTTTCAAATCACATCGGATGCTCGAAATGGCTTTGGCGATGGAAAAAGAAAAATGCGAGAAAGAAATTATTCCCAAATTTTTGCATCGTTGTTTTTTTGGTTCAGTTCTTACCTGGATAAATTTTTTCCAATATTTCAACTATATCGATACTTTTATAATATCGTTATCGGAAATTTGAATTTTCACTGATGCATGAGGAAATACTTAAATCTAGGTTGTTGAATGATGATGGTAAACAGCTTCAATATCTTTATATTTGCAAAAATGAAAACTTTATTTGGCTCGTGAAGGACACATGGATGTGTAATTTTTTTTGGCTTCATTCGGTGATCACATGTTTCATAGATCTCCGCATCTTATAAATGTGTACTGTAAGTATTTTTAAGAAACACATACAAATATATCATTGTCTTACGTGTTAACGTTACATGCAATTTCTTTTTTGCTATATACTGTTTTTCAATCATAATAAAATAAGAACTTTTTACGAAACATATTTAACAAGATAATAGACTTATAAATATGTTCTACTCTAACTATATAGTATTGTAAGTAAGAAAGTATAGTACTATGAAAAGTCAGTTCTACGCATTCTTCTTGTGCGAATATTGCTTTTTACATTACAAACTATAGTTTGTACTTTTTTAAATTACCGTTATCCCACGCTATAGTGATCTATGTACCTTATCAAGACAATCAGTATTTTTAAATCTCAGACAAGTAAATCATTACCTTATGTGTTAATCTTATATCTAATTTGTTTTTTATCATAGGCTTTTTTTACTCGTAAGCCTAAAATAAAGCCCTCTTGCAAAGTACACTGAAAAGTATAATAAATTTATAAATATACACTAGTAACTAATATCGGAAGAAGAAACGTAAGTAAGAAAGTGAAGAACGATAAAAAATTTTCCACGCATGCTTTTTGCGGAAATATTTTATAAACTAGTTTGTACTTTTTAAAATTACGAACGGTTTTTCAAACCAGTACGTAAAGCACTAGGACAATTTTCATTCTTTTCCTATCGGCAGTGATAAGTTGTGATTTAATATTCAAGTCGTTGAGTTCGTACCACTTATTATCAACCGTTCTAGTGTAAGTGATGTAGTGGCCGGTGGACGACGTCGAATATGCAGACAATTCATACACGATAACACCTGACAAAATGAAATTTGTGTTTCGTAGTCTTAATTCAATAGGAATATCTCGTAGGTATACACCTTCTTTAACAATGTTCGTTTTTTCGATTGAATCAGCATATGCGTGTTCCGTGTCGATGCAAATGTATGCTCCAAAATCTATAGTTTTTAGTACGGTAGACTCGCAGCAGATTATACAATAAAAGTTATATGATTCTTGAATAGATTTTTCGACGATTTCTTGCAATACACGCGAAAACCTCCTTGCCAGATTGGCTTCAAATTAATGTCTAGAATCGGTTTTTTTTACTTTTTACCGCGGAACACGTTGCCCGCTGACATTTCGTGCTCTCCATCGGGGTGCAGTGTATTTTTCCATTAATCTTTGAAATAACTGAGACGCATTATCTTCGCAGTCGATTCCATTGTTTTTCGACGAGTACAATGCATGAAACATATAAGCTCGTTCATCGTATATTTGTTTTTTTGGGCCTTCTTTAACATACATGTTTAGCATGCGAAATATGCAGTTAGATTGTTTCTCTTCGCTATCAACAAAAATTTGGAATGGTTTGGAGCTCAGATATCCCGCGACGAGAATTTCCAAAACAGAATCGAAAGGACACGTATTGGTAAAATAGAAATATTTCTTATTTATTAGTTTTCGATTCTGGTGGCATCCGTTTCGTAGTATGCGTTGAGAGGAGCGCGAGCTTCTTTCAGGCTTTCGATGAATAAAATTAATTTCTGGGCAGGGAGTAACGTACTGTCGTCTATTTTTACAGTCTATTTTATTTATGATAGGCTCGGGATCAACGCGATTTTCCATTATTAAATTTTCGGAATTAGAGAATTTAATAGAAAAGTTATTTTCCGATGTTCGCGCGTTCGAAAACAATGTTCTCGTATGCTTTCCTAGTCGAGTCGAATTTTGGTTGAAAATCGCGTATATCAAGTATCGAATTAGTTAAAGATGAAAGAATGATGGTCAGTGTCGTGAGAATCAAAAAACATATCGTCGTTATCATCACCTTTGTTCCGCCAATGTTCTCGCTGTTCGTACAATTTTTTGTCTTCGTTCGCGGGGAAAATTGTATCTATATTGATTTTATTTTCAGCTGAAGATGAAAATGAACACGTTGGGTTCATTTTACCTTCGCATTCCATTTTCCTTTTTTCAAGAGCCGCTCGCGACATGATCATATCGTCATTGATTGAGTCTATGTGTTTTACCGCAAATTTATCAGCTCGCACCGGCGTGCGATTTTCCAACAATTTATCTTTTATGTTTCGAGAATAATTTTCCGATGCTGTGGAAGTTGCGACGACGTGAGGTGATTTAAAGGAAGACCGCATTACGTTAGTCCAAGCCTGAAATTGGCAGAACAGTAACTTGAAACACGCTACTATTTCTGGACAGTAGTATATATTTGCATTATCGAAATCTTTCGAAGAATTTTTGGCAACGTTTTTCTCGAATGTCTCGTTAGATAAAGAATCGATGTACTTAGAAATTGCGTTCCTGTCTTCAATTTGGAAAAATATCACAGGAGAAAAATTGTTACTTTTAGCGAACTCTACCTCGGAACGGCAACTTAAATGGTCAGGACAATCGATACTATTCTCGCAAGTGGAAACTTTTTTTAAAACGTCGTAATTGACTGAATCATGGAAAGAAAATTTCCGGAGTCTCTGAAGAAACCAATCTACAGTTTCTTTACAATTTCCGTCATTTTGGCTAATAATGAAAAGCGATCGTACTGTGTATTCGAAATCTGTGAAATTCTCGATTTTGCTCATAAAGCCCACAGCTCGCAAATAAAAATCTTTAACTGCGAATTTTTTTGACCGAAGGACAGGGAAGTTCGTTGCCCAATGTATCAGATGTGCAATGTCAATGCGCAGATACGTCTGCAGCAATTGATTAATTTCGTGTTTCAAGAACCGATAACAAATTAAAAGATCATTTTTGTACGTCATCTGGTTAAAAGCTATCGATATGGCATTTTGAAGCATTATAGACATATCAGTCACAACTTCGGTTGGAATTTTAGCATTACTACGTATCCATTCTCGGAGCCACCATTCTATTTTGTGCATGTCTTGGCGTTCGGATAAAACTTGCGCCACTCTGGAACTATACCACCGATGTAGCTTATTACTTGATATAAAAAGATGTGGCTACCGAGTTGCTGACCCGGGCGATTAATTTTTCTAACGATACTACCTGTCGCATCGATTGAAATTCGTGGACGTAACTTTAACAAGTCATTGTGAACATCGATTTGTTCGTTTGTCCAGTAAAGTAAAGAAAATGTATCACCTGACCAATCCCGAATTGTAGAAGCGTACTCAGGACTTGCTTTCAATTCCTGTAGAGAGTCGAAGAGATTTCCTACTATACCAAGTTTTTCGTTTATTGCCTCAAAATTAATTTTTTTCATTACACAGCCATTGGGAATGATTGGGGCCATTTGATCGTCATACTTTTGAGAGCGTTTTATCATATAACTTTTGACTGTACTCAGTTTCTTTACTTTTAATTCCTCTTTGTAAAATGTTCGTAATTTACGAGAAACATGCCTCTTTTTGTTATGTGGGACATTTCTGGTGTCCAACATTTGAAATTCAAAGTTTACAGCCTCATTATGATTAATATCTATTTTACTCTCTCCATATATCTGAGCTCCACATTCTTTACAAAAGCCTTTTATTCTTATCAAGTGAATGTCATTCTCATCGCAGTAAACAATTTTGTGTCCTGTAAAGGAAATCCGACAAGTTATTTTCTTTTCAAGCCAAATTAATTCACTAAGAACACGAGTCCAACCTGATTGTAACGCAAAATATTTTGTTCCATTTCTGTCTTGTTTTTCGATTGGCTTCACATTCTGTCATTTCTCGTCAAGTACGGTAACATTAAAATTTATCTTTTTGTCATAGCAAGGGTGTTCATGATTTTGATCATACGGTTTATAATCGGTATCATCTCGCCGTCAAAAGAATTATTTTCATCAATGGCGTCATCAGAAATTTGAATTGCTGACGCATCACCTACGACTTTAAACTCGGTTGTCGAAAGTTCACCATGAACACCCTTGATATCTTTATATTTTGTGAGAACATTGTTTCGGTCTTGAAGGACGTACAAATATAAATTTTTCGGCTTCATCCGATTATCCCACCTTTCACAGATTTCTTCCTATACTGGGTCTTTGAACAACTTGATTTTTCCGGTTGTGTTCATGATGTCAAAAAAACATAACTCTGACAGCACGCGCTCTTTCGAAATTGCAGCCCACGTCTTCATCCTGCATTGAATTGGATTTCTAGGTGAACCTGTTAGAACATTGTTAAAAGATCGTTTAAGACACACGTACTCCATACGCATGGTATTTTTAAAATATTTTTTTACGAATAAAACGATTTATAAAATAAACTGTAGTATATAATATATAAAACTGTTCAGTTTTCTCAAATAAGTTTAAGGTAGTCGTATCGTTGGTGGGTTGGAGGAGGGGGGGGGGGGGGGGATTAAAATTTTATTCCCGTTTTTTCTCACATTTCAAGTGAGGGGGGGGGGTCGAACCCTTGGGGGTGGTTTTTGAAAAGTTTGTTTTTCAGCAAATTGTCCCTTATAAAAGTTGTTCATAATAAATGTACAAACAACTTTTCCTTATGAACTTTTTTTGCAACTTGATTATTTTTGGAGGTAGCGCCCAGTACACGAAGAATTGGGGTTCAATAAACGGCCGCTAAGTCCAGAAATAATAAATTTATAAACAACTTTCATAAGACAAAGTAATAGAGAATGTTCTTATGTACAACTTCAGTCTAGTAATTTTGTTATAGCATAATTTTCAAAAAACAGCCCCTATTCCTTAAAAGTAAGGGGAAGGTTTTCGATTTTGCTAATTTTACACTTAGGAGACAGTCGCTGACAAACCCTGAAAAAATCAGCTTGTGCGAAATTTTTTTTTTTCAAACGACAACTTTCCTGGACTACATGCTCTCCCGCGAGTCTGGTGAAAGTTGGGAAAGGATCAAGGAGCCGATTAGTCATCTATTGAATTCGTCATTTCTCCTCCTTACAAGGCTGAATTAACGATCGAATTATAACGGAATCGATTAATGAGGGTCTGCAAAAGACGGACTTTTCCGAACACCGTTAGGTAATTAATCTTTCCGGGACATATGCGGGACCATGATATTCGCGACCTACGTTCGTCAAATTGTACTCCTTTGCGCCGATGGCGAGATTAACTCCAGGTCGGCGAGGTGTTTATAATCGATTCTTAAGATAATACTTCTGTGTTGGCTGTATTAGTTTAAAATTAATTTAACTTAACTTTCATTAGGTAATAAGCAGACGTGTAGCTATTCTTGGGGATGTTTGGCCTTATTATTACCTAATGAAAGTTAAGATAAATTAATTTATAATCGATGCTATTAAAAAGAACGAGCCGACCTTCAGAATTCCGTCTATCATGCGACGGAATACTTGCTTTATAATACGTGACAGATGATCCCTACTGCGCCTCGAGGTTGTTGACTTTGACGCTTTGTGATTCATCTGCTATTGCAGTTGTATTTCATCACGTTGACTCTTTATGCGGCATATAACGTGGAAACGGTATTTCTTGTAGAGTATTTTTTTATCTACAACTTTTGTAACCATAAAAATTATCATCCAACCAATCGCAAGCGAGAAAATAAATAAAAACCAATTTTTTGACCTTTGACCCCCGTATAACTTTTGAAGCGTACACGATATAGATGGGGACTTTTTACACGTTATTTATAATGTTTCTATGAAGGTGTATGCAAAAATCCAACTTGCTGCGAAATTTTGAGAAGTGAAACTAAAGTTACTGGGCTCTAGTACCGTAATTATAATTACCTCCCGAGAAAGGTCGGATCGTGGTAGGGGACTCTACTCAACCGTCGAAATAGAATCGGATGGATCCAGCTGACTAAACTACTACACTAAACTACTCTACTAATTTTTACTGTCCGCACGCACTAAATTACTAAATTACTCGCTACTCGACTAAATTACTTGCCGTGTCTGAACTAGGCATAAACTCTTACTCTACTAATTTTTACTGTCCGCACACACTAAATTACTAAATTACTCGCTACTCGACTAAATTACTAGCCGTGTCTGAACTAGGCTTAACTCAGACGATGCGACTTTCCTGCGACAGCAGTGCGACAAAACGCTCGCACTCTGTAGAGGTCGACTTTTCGATCGATCTCGCGGCCGTGCATTCCAGTTAGGTACATACGAAAGGAATACCTTCTCTTGTTATCAATTCTCGTGTTTCGTTTTGCCGAGTGTTGAATAAACTGAATGTTTGTAGTTCAGAGTAATCCAGACATTTTCATCCGTTCCCCGAACAGTCATAAAAATATGACAGAAAGAGCAACGGCAAACTCGTCTTGAGTGTATTAGAAATGTGTCGGGAGCGGAACATTTCGGAATAGTAAGGGATCCCTCATAAGAAAGAAAAATGATTACCACTCCTCCGAAACTTTGTGAGCAACTTCATTTTGCCGAGTCTGCCAGCTTTTTATATGCAAAAAGTCTGGTTTCCGCCGGGGTTTCGAGATGTTAATTAATAAACATGTCAAATTTATGAATTTTGTTTATTGATGACCAACAAGCTGATTCTTTGTCCGAAGTAAGATAAATATTTATGGAATCAAACGGTAACATTGTTCGACAAGTTTTCTGCCGGGTATGTCCAGTCCGACACTCTGAACATGTCAAATTTATGAATTTTGTTTATTGATGACCAACAATCTGATTCTTTTCCCGAAGTAAGATAAATATTTATAAAATTTGGTGGTAACATTGTCCGACAAGTTTTCTGCCGGGTATGTCCAGTCCGACACTCTGAACAAGTCATTTTTATGAAGCATGTTGATATAATTACCAACATTAATTTTTTTTCATTTTGTACATCAAACATCATTTTTCAAACATCCCACCAGTCCCGCGACAGTTCCAGGACCGTACAGAAACCGACGCGTCGGTTGGAACAAACTTTATAACTTCCACTCCAGTTCCTCCACGCCCCTCGAGCTACCTTGCTTGAATTCCATAGATGGTTGGAGTAGGGTGAGCAGATCTGAAGGCGGGACTAAAAGATCCACGCGGAAACTTCAGCAATCTGGTTGGATACTCCATTACAAGCGACGTCAGGACTGGCTGAGAAATTCTTATTATATACCGTGCGGAGAGTAACTTTCTAGCAGTACGCGCTAAAGTCACTAGATATAGAAAGTAGAGCAATTGTCCGCTATATTGTTTCTGAAAATGGATAGAAAGTAACGCAATCGATCCGCCATATTGTTTCCGAAAAGACAATCGATTGCGCTGCTTTCTATATCTAGTGGCTTTAGTACGCGCGAGCTCACCTCAACGTAAAGGTGGGCCAAACATGCGGCATTCGACGAGTGCCGGGAGACTGCTCGCCGATGGCAACTAGTCTTTGACACTAAAGAAGGGCTTAGGCGATATCAAGTGATAAAATGACCTTCTATACCTGATAATCCAGGTGTTAGGTTTATTTAAACATGTATTTAATTTAAATAGACTTTTATTCGATGTAAATAAATTTCTATTTATCTCAAATAAATTTTTCTATTAGGTTTGTATTTAAGAGGCCGACACACCCCGTCTGGAAATGTAAAGCTATATTTTCAACATGGTGCATAAGAACCTTTTGCATTTTCGCCACCACACTTAAAAAACATAAATCTAGAGCCTTATAGAAAAAAAATAAATAAATAAATTTCTGATTTTGCCGATTGATTACAACAAAAAAATTTATTTTTTTTTTCTATAGGGCCCTAGATTTATGTTTTTTAAATGTGGTGGCGAAAATACGAAAGGTTCTTATGCACCATATTGGAAATATTACTTTACAGCCGCGACAAAAATGCCCGAAAATTGTCGCGGCTGTAAAGTAATATTTCCAAGATGGTGCATAAGAACCTTTCGTATTTTCGCCACCACACTTAAAAAACATAAATCTAGGGCCCTATAGAAAAAAAATACATTTTTTTGTTGTAATCAATCGGCAAAATCAGAAATTTATTATTATTATATTTTTTTTTCTATAGGGCTCTAGATTTATGTTTTTTAAGTGTGGTGGCAATAATGCAAAAGGTTCTTATGCACCATATTGAAAATGTAGCTTTACATTTCCAGACGGGGTGTGTCGGCCTCTTAAGGCTAAATGTCCCCGACAAATAGTATGAAATTTTTTCAATAGATGGCTGCACTGTTAGGGCAAAATTTACTTGGTAATTTATTCGGAAACGGCTGCACATATGTTCATTCTGAAAACGGATTTATTAATTGTTCATGTATCGAATTTAATGAAATTGGTTTATAAAAAATTACAGTTTATTATAAACATACTTCTAAAAGAAAAAAACTGAAAAATTCACTTTTTCAAAAAAAGCCACTTATAGAGACATATATCCGTTCAATGTGAATTCAAAACCGTGTCGGGAATTCTGCAGCAAGCAGTATCTCCATCGTAATTAGTAATTTTTAACAGAGTAGGGGGCTCCGCCCTCTGCTCGCTACGCTCGCCAACTCTCCCATGCCGCTTCGTGATGCTCCACCCCGTAGATCCTCGGGAGCGAGGCGGGAGTATACTAATACGAAGGCGTAGAAGAGACATTGATTATTTATTAACTTTTTATTTTCTAATACCGTGCACATTTAATTTCGCGTTAGATAACATGGAATTAATCCATTGTTTCTTAATAGGAGGGGATTATTTCCATGTTAGCTAACGTGGCACGGTGCTTGCAAATGAAAAATTAATTAAACGTTCCTTCGTACACTTATGTACCTTTTACTTATACATATTTGTTCACTCAAAGCACTGTTCAATGAAATTGAATCAATTTTGTTGATCAACCAAAAGTAGAACCGTTTACTGAGGAGGCGCTGGAAAAAAGCTAATGCAAATAAAATAATGCATACTGCCTGGGCTCGTAGGTTGGCGAGGTATTCATGGTCGCATTACTACGAAACCCTTGCAACGGAACAGTTACTTCGAAACGTCGACAGCAACCCTCTGTCTCACTGACACTCGCAACAACTGCAGCAGCACGCACACACAAACGTCAGGGCGACGAGAGTGAGACCGGTGCGACAATATATGAAGGGTACAGGGGTAAAAGAGGGAATCCGTTGCTACGTGCTCTTCATCCGTACACCGTATTCTTCTATCTTCAATTGGTTTATAAGAAATTACAGTTTATTATAAACATTCTTCTAAAAGAAAAAAACTGAAAAGGTCACTTTTTCAAAAATAGTCACTTATACAGACATATACCCGTTCAATGCGAAATCAAAACCGTGTCGGAAATTCTGCAACAATCAGTATCTCTATCCTAATCAGTAATTTTTGCTACGCTACGCTCGCCGACCCCCCCGCACCGCTTCACGGCGCTCCCCCCCGTAGATTCTCGGGAGCGAGGCGGGAGTATACACTAATATAAGGGACATCTCAGACTGCGTGTTAGGGGTGGACCCCAATAGTTTCTTCGACGCATAAACAAACACCGCCGCACAGTGTTTCCATGCCCTCCTGCGAGGCTCCTGAAATTTGAGCACGCGCGGTCGAGGGGCTCGTTTCATTTCTCCTGAACTTGCCTCACTCGCGCTACGCTCTGTCTCATGCTTCGCGGTCTTTCCAATGCCGGCACGAGATACGTCGAGGCAGGCCGACCGCGAGAGTGTGAAATACTTGGCCCAAGAGCCTGCGACGGCCAGACCTTCGTTATTTTATAAAGGCTGTAAGTTTCTCTGTGTATGTCCCAATAGAGCTAAGAAAGATCCCCGACATAAGTATATGCAAGCGGGTGCAAATGAATAATGAGCGATTCGATCTATTGCTGCGCATCTTTCATTTACTCAGTTATGGTATGTTGAACAGTGTTTTTTTGGATTTATCGGAAAATTTCATTATATACAATTAAATATGACTAAAAAATAAATTTTCAACAAATTATTCAGTACAATGTTCATATCAAGAAATCAATGAAACAAAAATTGAATAAATTAATCAATATTGTTTTGATATGATTTCAAATATGTATTACTGGATTCAAAGAAATATGTAATGATTTTCTTCATTATCTTCGTCACTGGTACTCCAGTCCGTGGCTTGATCGTTGTCAATATGGCCAATACCATTTTAAATGGTTTGAAGGGGATCAGCTACTAAATTATGTCAGTGATTCTCTACAAACTCTATCACCTATGTAATTATTATGTCAAATTATTATACTTACATAAATTTGTGACTATTCATAATTATATTACATTAATACAGAAACTGGCGGAGAAGGCAATATTGACAACGATCAAGCCACGGACTGGAGTACCTAGCAGTGACGAAGATAATGAAGATATCGACAACGATGGGAATTATGAAAATCATATTTCTTTGAATCCAGTAGTACATATTTGAAATCATATTAATATATTAAATTGTTATTTTGATTTATTGACATGAAAATTTTACTGAATAATTTTTTGACAATTAGAACCGTTTTCCTAGGAGGCGCTGGAAAGAAGCTAATATACGAGTGACTCGAGAAAGGCCCCCCTATCTCACTGACACTCGCAGACAACTGCAGCAGCGCTCGCACACAAACGTCAGAGCGACGAGAGTGAAAACGGTGCGACACTATAGAAAGGGTACAGGGGTAAAATGGGGAAAATGTCACAATTTAGCCAATTCGTCATTTCTACACCATCTAGTTGAAAATTTCGCATTCTTTCAGCTGGCAAAGGATTACAAGCAATAAAGGTACAGTCAAGAGATACAGACGTTTAAAATTTTAGCATAACATGCAAATAGAGGGGATGTCCGCGCGCAAATTTGCTGTCCTGTAAATTTGTTTTTTTTTTGACATTCCCTCTTTTACCCCTGTACCCTTCATATTCAATTTAGCATATCTTGCAAACCAGGCAAGATATATTGAATTGCCATCTATCTTCTTTTTTCAGAAACAATCCAAAATAAATGATGGTATAATTAAAAAAATTTTTCATTGCGAATTTCTATGTAAATTCAAGCATTGAAAACTTTAAAAATCAATCATGTGTAAACAACAATGAAAAACAAAATTTGGTTTCGCTAGGAAAAATGATGAGATCTTTCTAAACGGGTTACAAAAAAAAGATTGTAAAAATCTTCATTTTTGGATTTGTTGTGAATATTTGAACATTCAAACTCATCTGGAGGTCCTAGCTTCTTAGGGGTTGAAGATAGGCTAAAAAGTGTATAACCTTTTTTGTAGATAATTTTATTATATACAACTTTTGTCGTAACTGTTTTTCAATGGATCACGTATTTTTCAAAATATCAGCGAAGAACCGATTTTTCAACAATAAATACATTTTGTACACCCTTCGCCGGGGGGTGATACTTCTTTTAATATATTCCCTCTATTAATAACATCAAAATATAACTTTTGCCAAGTTTTCACCATTATGTCTCAATTTTCGATTTGAACAGAAATTTGACTGGACTATTAGTAAAGCGAGACTACACCGTTTTATTTCTCCTGAACCTGCCCCACTCTGTAGCCACGCTCTGTCTCATGCTTCGCGCTCTTTTTCAAGCCGGCACCTACTACATACACTCTTGCGGAGACACGTCCAGGAACGCCGACCGCGAGAGCGTGGAAAGCAAGCTCGCCCCGCCCCGCTTCGCTCGCCACGCCAGCGCTCGGTTGAATACAGAAATTACTGATTACGATCACGTTTTTGGGTAGAATCAAAATTCGAATCCGCAGCAATTATCATTTAGACTTCTTGTTTGTCTCTATAACCCTATTTTTTACAAAAGTACAGTTTTGGCGTTTTTTAAGCATTTTTTTGTAAAATTTTTCAACTTAAAATTTTAATAACCAATTTCATTAAATTCTACATTGAAAACAGTCAAGAATCCGTTTACAGATTAAAAAATGAACCGTTCGTTTGGGAGAAAATTGTCAAGTAAAATTCGCTCATTTTGGTGCTGCCACGTGGTGGCAAAATTTTGAACCAAACACGGTACATTTAGCCTTAACTAGACCTCTTCCCTCAGTGTACTTGATTATGGCGAAAAGAATGTTCCTTTGAGTCAAGTAAATATTAATTACCTAGTTATTACTCTATTTTTGTTTGAATGAAAGAGACATTCTAATAATTAATAGCTATACAGGGTGAGTCGGGATGATCGGACTAAACTCCCCAGGAGCGTATTGTACACAAGATAATAATGTTAAAAACCTCATATGTCCTTATTCGATTTTCATTTGTTTTCAAGTTACAGCGTAATTAATCATCTCTATTTAGTGTTGTAAAAATTGTTATCGGATAAGGACATACCTATGAATTTTTTTAGTAAAAGAGCTAGCGGTCAAATCGACTAATTGTAAGGTGTTCTAACAAGTATTTAATGGGAATGGTAATGACCTATCAAGCCATACCGGTTTGCGTCATTGATGAATTACCTAATTTTTCAAAATGCAAAAAAATAAATAAAAAATTATGTTGCTTCTACAAAAACGTTTTCTAATGCCTATAAGTCTGAAATTAAAAAATAATAGACAGACGATTTCGACGGTTGCATCTCCGTGCCAGGCGGGCATACCTATACTCCTATGTTTTGTGTACTTATGTTGCTTTTACAAAGCTATAATTTATAGAGGATGTTCATGCATCTATTGTAAGGAACTATGTAAAAGGATAAGTGACTCTACTAGTTGCACATGACTGCCAAGCGAACATATCATACAACAGCGTGCGAGGGAAGAAGAGCGTTTATCACGATTATTTGAGTAAAATGCATTTGTTTGAAGAAGGAAAGTGGATAAATCTTTATTTACATTGTAAAGTAGTTATGTCATTCGCATTAAATGTTTAGTTTAACATGTTGCTAATAATAAAATATTAAAAAATTATTTAAAACATTTTTTTTTAATCAAAGCCTTCATCTTCGTCCATTGAATATTCATATTCCGAAGCACTATATAGGTTGGTCTTTAACCCCTGTTTCGTTATCTGCAACAGACAAGTTATTTTCATAAATATCAGTATTATGAATTCGTTAACAAAAGTTGCAAAATGATTAATATTGTACATTTTAACCAGTTAACTGTGATTAACGAATATACTCGTCATGGAGAAGTTGCAGCATTCTGTGTCATGACGAGTATACTCGGCATGCGTAAAAAGTAGTGACCATTGGCTATTTAGATTGTAATTTTTGTGACAAACAAAACATATTCTCAAAATTCAAGATGTTTAGAATATTTTGAGGCCAGGCCGGAATAAAACAAAAAAATAAAAATTATATATAAAAAATTTGAGATGAACTCATGCGTCCCCGTGTGCACCGGCTAAAACAGCGTATCAGTTTGTAGAATGAATTTATTTATGTGTAATGATAACGTTTTTTAGATGTTATCGTAAAAGGGCAAAAGCAAAATTCGAAAAGCTGATTTATGATAGGGTCCCTTCAGGGATGATCGGCTATGGAACAAATGCATGACGCTGACCAGGCGTTGAGCCCATTGATGGCTGCTGGCCCGAAGTTACGTTTTTCGTTTAATATGTAGATATGTAATATATGTTTATATTAACCAAATTAAATAAATATTAGTAATAAAAAAAGAACCACGATTGTTTATAACTACGCTAAGGACAATATACACTCATATTAGATAAGTAAAATTTACCTCATGTTAAAAGAAGAGTAGCAATTAATTTTATAGACCTAAGTTTGGAGTCCCATTATATTTTGCATGGCTATTATCTGGATGGCCTAAGTCAATTACTTTATAGGGAAGTATAATATCTTGATCATTTAATACATCAAGCATGAATGTATTGTCACTCTGCTCTTCTATTGCTTCTATAGATTTTTGTGATTGTGGTTTATCAGTGGAAGTAGATTGTTCTACAGAAAGTTGAATCTGTCTTGAATCAGGTGATTTCAAAGGTGCACCATCTTGCAATCTTGCTAGTGTTAAGAAATTAAACATTCACATAAAAATACATTAACATATATAGAAAACACTATATAGAAAATGTTTTATTGGGAATAATAATTGGCCTTGTATTATAAAAGAATGATTGACGATTGACAGAATTGAAATAAACTTACTTTTTGTTACACGAGTTGTTGTAAGTGATTGAGGGATTTCTAAATCATCTACTTGGCCATTCAATCTCGTGCAGCTACATTTAATTGCTCACTCATAGGAACAACAGTCTTTAAAGTCTTTTAACTTTAATAGTTTCTTCTCATTGCATGCAGCCACTTCTCCTGACCTTTCTTCCTGAGTCGTGAAAACGTATTCCGGTTGTTTCAGTACCGTTACACGGTTTTCTGCTTCGTTATACGTTCCTGTTATCGTAGAACATATTTGATTTTGTAGTTACATAAACGTAAACATACGTATAGTTTCATCAACGCGTCAAGAGAGAGTACCGATTTTTCACTTAAATAAAACTTACTGGCTTTTCATCGAACTTCTACTCGGTATTTCGACCATGATGATTTCGGTTCACCGCATGCCTTGATCTTCTTTCTTAATTTTGACAAGTTTTTTTTTCTGTATATGGAAGTGGCATAAAATTTGCATAAAGGACGTCAGAGTCCAAATCATAAGTGATCCATGAGGCTGGGACAATATGAATTTGTTTCATCTGATCTTCTTCACCAGGAAACGAAACTTGTTTGTAAATATACGCCATCTGAAATAAAGAGTTTAACATAAAATATTACAAACCAAATATATTTTACTATTATCACTTTTTAACTCGACAATGAGAATCCCACTAACTAGCTATGTTTTGTTAATATTTCGAATAGTGTAGTAATAAACCATTGTTAATTACACTGCTGTAGCTGTAGCTATCACTTTTTATAAACCAAATAATTGAATAAATAAACAGTAAGATGTAGGAATATATTGAAAGTAAAAAAATTATACTTACATAATATTTACATATGCAGCAATGGCATGACAACAATTTTTTCTTTCCTTTCCGTGCCCACATCAAAAGCCACCATTTTTTGAGAAATCGAGGTTAACGGACAGTTGATACCCTTCTGTCCTCTTGTCACGACCCACATTTTCATGTCATTCGAATCACGTGGATAAGTAAAGAGAGACTTCTTTATCCGGAGTGTCGTTTCGCAAATTTGATTTGATTCTTCATCTCTATTTTCAGGAATATACATATCACTGACCTGCAACAACACACCATTATCAAGCAATGCTATATTATTCGGTGATGTCGTGTGAAAAGATGTTCCTTATAACTGAGATGTTTGATTGGAATTCTTCCTAATCTGTCAGGATGCAATTGTAGCGTTATACCTAGTTATAGTTGGTGATATAGTGGCTGTTTCTCCAGTAATAAAAAACAGCTCGTGCAAACGGCGGAAAATCTGTGCTAGTGGCTGATTTCTGTTACGAAGAAGTTTTGTCATTCTTACCAGCATATTTTCGAGAAGGTATGCCGTGATACTTGAGCCAGGTCACCCCATATATGTTACGTCTTCGGCCAGATGAATTAGACTGTGCATATTTCCAATGAGACATGCTCTTCCATATAATGCTGTGCTATTCTCACAAATTTTCTGAGAAATGACCTTGCATGATTACAATATCTTGTAGCCAATTCCTTCGAATGCAGTATTCGACAAGCAGCATGGAGTAATAGAAAATGCTTATAAACATCTTCATGTAATATGTCTTTAAAGACAACAGGACCGACATATAATAATATTAATTGGAACTCCGTAGCCTTGAAAGTCTCGATTTCAGTTAGTGTTCTTGTTGTGCGATGAAATTCATTAGACATTTGACTTTGAATTTGTGTCAAGTGACCGGTTAAGCGGTCTTTGGTATTTTTACTCAATCTATGAGTTTGATTTCCAGCTAACCAATAATCCAAAAGTCTCGGTACAACACCCAGATAAACAAGATACATAGAGTCCAGAACGAAATCATTAATCATATCTATACCAGGACTGATATTCAGTAATGGCGATATTCCTCTGTGATGCTGTAGATTATTTTGCTTACGAAATGCCTCGTCAGTCCTTTCTTCACAATGTTTTTCAGGATAAATTTTACGATTTTCCACTCTTTCACCTTGTACTATGCATCGCTCACATGCCCAATAGGCTCCGTGATGTGTTATGCACTTCAGAATAGCATGTGCAAGTCTATCGCATATAATAGCTTTCAATCGCACAGTTAATCGTCTGCCATTTGTCAAAATTCCATTTCGTTGCAGTTCATTGATATCATTTATAAACTGTTCTAAATATCTTTGAAGATTTTGGGGTTTGGATTTGCTTATGTAGATTGCAACAAGGAATGGTTTGTAAACATTAGAATCATGGAAAACTTTGCAAAGAATTGGCCAAGACTGCTTAATGCTCGACTTGTATAACTTTACACCATCAATATTGAAGAGAAGTTCAATGACACCATTTTCATGTAGATTAGTTTTAATGCAAACATAAAGATGGTTCATCTCAATGTAAACAAATTCACTGCTTGCGTTCTCATTAATTTCTTCAATTTTATAATTTGCTATAGCAGTTTGTAGAAAAGTTTTCGCTGTCTGGTAGATTAGGTAATAATTGCCTTCGCAGTATTACTAATAACTGATCAATTCGAGTATGAAGAATGGGAGGATGACCAGATAATGCCCACTCTCGCAGTTCTTTTATTTCAACCATCTCATCTACCTCATCTATTGCATCGACTTCTTCATTTTCATCATCATTTAATTCCCTGGGATTGACATAATTATCTTCGCCATTATCCTCATCATCGTCTATGTTGCCTATGGTATTATTATGTTCCTCATCAATTACGTCTAATGTGGCTCCTGATCATCATTCACGATTGTATTGTTACAATTTTCATCTGACGACTCAACAGATGTAACGTTCAGATCGTCATTCTCTTGCGAACTATCAGAATCAGAAGAATATTGTCCAACAGGTAGCAGACAGCTGTTCATTACTGGTATACGGGATGTTGATGAGCCAGCTATTACTGCATCTAGTGTATGATTATTTCTAAATCTGGCTTCTATTCGTGATCGTCGACGAAATCTTCGAACCCTGAAACGTGTAAGTTCACGAATTCTTAGGACTCTTGAACTTTCCTTAGAATCATTCATTTCACTGACGTAAATAAAGACGTTATTTAAAGGTTTCATAGGTAAATCATTTACGATCAATCTCCAAACAACACAATAGAACGAAACAGTATGATAAATTATTTAGTTTATAAATCGTACACTGTTCAGTATCATATGAGTCTCGCTGCATTTAAATACTACCTAACATGTATAGGTTAAAATATAGGTCAGGATTGACCAACCTATTAGAGATATCGACGTAAGGAAAAAGGAATTCTGTAATATCGTAAATTCATTAACTTCGACTAAAATGTACACTTTGAAAATTATGTTTTACTTACCCCAGTAGGTATATATTTAAAAATGTAATTAAAAAATTGTTTAATTTAAATAGTTTTATGAGAGTTATTGGGTCAATCTGTATTTTAATTTTACAAGACCGGCGAAAGTTGCTAAATAAGTATAGTACTACACTACGCAACAAAATTATCGCAACAACTTATTTTACTCTAAAAATTGTCAAACTTCGGAAGCCCGTAGCACAGCGAAAAATCATTGTATCCCTATCTTTTTTTTTTTAAATTAAAGCTTAAAATCTCAGCTTTAATATCCCAAAGTTTATTTTTCGATTTAAAGCACCGAGAGATTAAGAGACCTTGAAAATCAAGGTCATCTTTTGAAACTTAAAAATTTGCAAAGTGCGCATTTTGACACGGAATTACAGAAATTTTTTTTTCAAATTCTGATCACAGAAAATGAAAGTTCAACTCTTTACCTTTAATTTAAAAAAAATGTTTACTTTCCGATTTTTCTACGACATTCTACAACGTTTTAAATAAAAAAACTGAAAATCCCGGTTTTTGGGAGTATTACTCAACTGAACATCAATTGCGTAATTTTTTTTGAACTTATAAATTTTTGTTTCGAATTATTGGAGGTCGTATATTGCGTCCAGGTATACCTGGACTACTTCTTCAGGGATTTTGGTATCGAGATGGGGACATTTTGGGGCGAAGTTAGAGGTCGCCGAAAAGGTATTGCACGTATGTTAACTTACTGTACAAGTGTACCTGGACGAGTTCTGTAGGAAGTTTCGTGTTCGAACGGTATTTTCACTCCTGAACATCGAAAAATTTTGTAGGCCATCATCTGTTCTTTGAGAAAAAATTCATATGAAAGCGATGCATTTCGATGCCGCAATAAAGCTCATGCATTTGTCTTAAAAAATATGATTATTTGTCGCGTTACCTGGGCCCTGTAACACGGGAAAAAAACGGGATTTTCAGTTTTTTATTTAAAACGCTGTAGAATGGCATAGAAGAATCGGAAAGTAAAAATTTGTTTTAAAAATTAAAGGTAAAGAGTTGAACTTTCATTTTCTGTGATCAGAATTTGAAAACAAAATTTTTGTAACTCCGTGTCAATGCGCAAACTTTGCAAATTTTTAAGTTTCAAAAGATGACCTTGATTTTCAGGGTCTCTTAATCTCTCGGTGCTTTAAATCGAAAAATAAACTTTGGGATAGTAAAGCTGAGATTTTAAGCTTTAATTTAAAAAAAAAAGAGGGATACGATGATTTTTCGCTGTGCTACGGGCTTCCGAAGTTTGACAATTTTTAGAGTAAAATTTAGTTGTTGCGATAATTTTGTTGCGTAGTGTAGTTAAAATTTATCACACAATCTATAATTATTTATTAGGGTCTTGTAGCGGCCGAACCGTTGCAATATGTCTCAACATAATTTGTTCGGGCGCCGTGCGATCAATGCTAGATCTCCGCTGGGTCGTAAATCCCGCCCCACTCGTTCGCGACACGGCAAATTAACAAACATACCGGAAGGCGGATTTAGCTCTCGGCTGATGATTTGGTGTGTGGTGAGATGGATTTAAACCGAGCGGTTAAGTTGAATGATTTGACACTGCACTCGCGATATAACTAATACATAATATATTATCAAATTAAAGAGATACAGTAATTTAAATGAGTTAACCGTGGTTTACAATTAATTGTTACAAATGCACTGTAGAAGCCACACTACACTTATATTTATGAGTTATGAGGGATCGATTACCTGATGATAGCGTTTTAAGCTGAGATGAAGACGAACCGTTTAATTGCAAGTTAGAGCGCTTGCACACTGAATGCACTGTACATGCGGTACTCTTCGTTCTATGCACTAATTAACACGCATTTGGTTGATGCTTATATACGTTACATCTAATAGATAGTGGGGATAGCGTGGGTGATACGGTATGCTCTGATTGGTTGAATGAGAATCACGATGTAACTAGTGGGGTTGATGCGGTGCGCCCCGATTGGCTAGAAAGGTGACTAACTCCCCGGCGGGGAAGGTACAACATCTTACCGCTCCGAACTGGGTAAAGAGGTTTCGAAGAAGGTACCAGGTGCGTTCCGTACTTGGAATTTCTCGTGACGTTCTGTATCCCGTTAGGAAAGGTAGGCTGCTAAGTCAAGTATAATCCCCTTCGGAATGCATCGAAGTTCGAGGATCCGGAAAGGCCCGGTAATTAAGCTGTACCGTTAGAACGAAACATTCGCGAATTAATAGCTACGGTTCACGGAATATACCGCCCGCCTTGTCATCGGAATTGACCCTTGATCGCGGTAATACTAATTGCTAAGGAACGATATAGATACTTCTGAATTCCGACCATCGTTTGTCGGGACATAATATTTAAAAATATTTCAGAATTACTTCCATGTTAAAATGCACGTATCATTTGTATACAACAAATAATTTGACAGGGCATACTTCATTGATCCCTTACACGGCCCTGATCAGATACCCTTTGAAGGTATGCCTTACAATTAGAAATGCCCAGTCAGGCCCTGATGCTACTATACATCGGGCAAGCCCGAACGTATTTCTACTCGGGCTTGGCTGATCAGGTTCATTTCTCTCAGTCTCTCATCTTGTCTTTATGGCTTCCTTTTAATGAGCGCTAGCGTGGATTCAATTACACTTTTATTCAAGAAAACATTCGACGTGTCGTGATAATTTCGTTTGTAGATCTAAGCGGACTGAAGTTTAAAAGGGAAAGAACGCTTCGAGGGAGAATTTCCGGCCCTTTTATTCTACTCAAGCGGGGGCCGATTCCTATCCCTCCTCTAATTACCTACCCCTGAAAAAATTCATGGGTTTTCCAATCCTCGATTTTTTACCAATCCTTTTTCTCCGTGCAGGCTTCGGTCACGGAAAATGTTTGGCTCCTTTCGCGGCTTTCAATTCGGGAGATCGAAGCGTCTAACCTCGAAATTGTGAATTTGTGAATAATGGAAATTACGAAAATAATTATAATTACGGTATAAAATGTCTCGATTACAGAGTGGGACATACGGTACAGTAGGCACATTCTGTACGGTCGTTCGTGGGCGTTCGTTCGTGGCGTTCGTACAACCGCCCTGAATAACACGGGCGTTCGTCGGGCGGTCCTACGAACGCCACCGAACGACCGTACAGAATGTGCCTACAGGCACCGAACATAGACTAGACAAGAAGGGTCACTCTAAGCCACGCCTCCAGTGTTGCTTGTCTCGCTTACTCTCTGTCGCCACTCTTTTTTGGGAGATTTTGGGGTATTTTCAGCGCGCGCGGTGGCGGAAGTCTTATACGGGGTGTCGTACATATTGCGCGGGGGCATTGACGATCGGATTATACCGGTGTGTTTAACCGGTTAATTTAACAATTATTTTGTAAAACGTTGTCCATATTTTTCCAATTTTTTTAATTGCTAAATTTCAAACTTTATTATGAATATAGATTATTGCAAACAATAATGTCACTAATTAATTAATGCAAGGGGTAATTAAATAATATTCAAGGAAGGTTATATTAAAATCCCGAGTATACTCGTATTTAGGGAAAAAATTATAAACAGGATATTTTCATGATACACCAGTATTTTCGGGCTTTTAAGTTTATGCAAGAATTAAAAGCCCGAGTTATCTCGGGCTTTTAAGTTAAGCGGTTAATAATGAAACACAATTATTATGGTTGATTGGTGACGTTAATTGCATAGTATTATTCCTGCGTGGTGCTTTAAATATAATAATTTTGGATTTCTGTTAAAATTATTTTCGTTCAAAATTCAACTACCTTTGTATTTTTATGTATATACTTGTTGTATTATATTATATATACGTTATTAAACACTATTACTTTTGAGGTTTTAAATATCTATTGTTTCTATTATATCATTGCTTATATTTAAGGGAACTAATAACATTATATAGTCTTATTTTAATAAAAGTAAAATTCGATTGAACAGTTTAATAAATAATTAAATTCTACCGATACTTCAAAATTCATTTCTACTCGCCACCCGGTGTAGTCGCTCACGAAGTACCGTAAACGCCGACACCGAACATGTGGCGTCCAGCAACGCGGCTCGCCTCTGTAGTCCCAACTTCAAAGTACCGACGCGGAGTGACCCTTCTTGTCTAGTCTATGTTCGGTGCTACAGGGATGGTCGACCTGCGCCCCGTCGACCTACCAACGCGTGGGTTGCCAGCCGCCCGCGGCGAAGTGGTCCTCGTAGTGGCTCCGCTAGGTCTCGCTGATCTCACTTCCTTTGCTCCGAGAGTAAACCCGGGTGACACGTGTCAAGTAGCTAAAGTAAGTTAGGCCCTTCGCACGCTACGCAGGTATCGGATACCTATAAGTTGCGAACTCAAGTCGCAAGCAACGGGTGACGCATAGCTCGCACACTACGCTACTGAAGTCGCAAGACCCGCGTCGCCACCAGTCATTGTTACCGTACCTTGAAAAAATGTCTGACACCGACATCTTTTCTCTGGAACCATCAGGAAAGGGTGATAAAAACATTAAACACTATATTCCCTTCGTCAACATCATCGATAATGACTGCTGTATCTTTCCTACTTAATCAAGTATACATTTATTAATTGCAAATAAACTCTTTTCTCAGTATACGAAGTAACTTTGATCGAGCGAACGAAGTATTCACTAAGTTGACAAATTTCTAGAAAATCATAAACGGAATCAAGGAATTTTACTTCCACATTTGGCCGTGATGAAACATTAATCGCTGTTTCTCAGAATCTCACATACATTACAAAATCTATTATAGTGCACATTATAGTGCACGCAGTTCGGGCAGTATATTTCGGTAAAAAAAGACTGCTAATGTGTTCGCAGTCCTGCACCTTTCCTGGAAGGCTGATTACACAGGCCTGCGATGAAAAAAAATACAAGGGAAGTGACAACTGAACTTTATGTCTTTTTTGGTGTTGATTGAGAAAAAAATAATAAAATGTTCTATCACGTTGTTTTTTTGAAAAATTCAAGTTTACTTTTTTACCGATATATTAGGAAAGCGCTTTCGCGCGGACGAACCAGCGACTCGAGACGATGTCGGACACGAACAACAGTTTACAAATAATAAAATTTCACGAATTTATATATTTTTGTATTGAGTACACCAGAAATTGTTAAATTTTACACTCTGTAATTAATTTTTGTGTGGTATTTAGTAAAACAATCCCCAAGTGCACGACTATTCCAAGCGAATGCAAAGTTGAGACTAACTATTGTATGTTGAATAAGAATGCAGGCCGAGCCTCGTTTACGAAATACCTTATCGCACTAGGAAATAAACATACCTATCGCGAGTTCGAAAGCACCAGGGCACAGTATAGGTACGGGCACACTTCGAGTGGACGCGTCGTACCGCCCGAGCGATGAATCTTATCGCGCATCGGAAATAAACATATCGTGTTTATATGTGTGAAAATACGGTGCAGTGCCGCTCGAGTGGACTTCTCAAATAATCCGGGCGAGAATGTTTAATGTTTTCTCGCACGTGGAGTCGAAACATATCGAGTTCGGCGTCGCTGAGTGACGGATCGAGCCGCCGGGCGCGGAAGCTAGACACTACCCGGGCGCCTCTAAGGCGCCCCTCCACCGCAAAGGGTTTAAAAAGAAATTAAAATAATATGTGTTGGTGATTTTTCTCTAGAAACTACACCATAAGTTGATGTATTTAAGTTTAAACCCAAGGGAACGTTCAGTTTTCCTCTCGACCAGAGGCGGCTCCTGCGATCTGGTCGAACAGTGGTTTTCATCCATTTAAACCTATACAAAATAATCGATTGCTGAAAAATTAATTTGCCTCACCAAGAATCGATTATTTTACATATATTTCAATAGATAAAAACCACTGTTGCCAGATAGTACGCAAAATTGTTCGAGATAATTAATTTTCAAATAGGATTCTAGCAAAAATAGCGATATCGATTTTAGAAATCAGCACACCAAATAACGTAAAAATCAGCGAAAACTTCTCTTGTATTTTTCAAAAACTTTAATTTCGCAGGCCTGTGTTACCGAACGAATTGTAATGAATCACATCTCGCAGGTACTGCTATATTTCGAATGCATTTGAAATGCATTCAGCTTTGTAGAGGAAAGAAATGACGATTTCAATAGATAGCCGAATATTTCGGCAAACAAAGGTTCATTCCGACTCGTCCAGTAATTAAGCCTTTCGGGAAAGGTGCGGGACTGCGAACTCATTAGCAGCCTGGATTCGCCGAAATATACCGCTTCGCTGATGGCGAGATTAACCTTAGGTAGTTTGGCGAAGTATTTATGATCGCGATACTATTGGGTTGGAAAATAAGTTCGCAGCATTTTATTTTATTTTATTTTATTTTACAACGATTTGTTTTCTGTTTCGCAAAGTGTTTATATTTATTTGAAAGAGCTCTTTCTCCTCTACAAAACTGTTATAATTGTTTCTTCGAGTAACAATTTTTTATTATTTTTCAAGATTAGAAATGGAGTATCCAGGAGGCAAAAATCAACATTTTCGACATATTTTTTATCAAAGATTCGCCTATAACACTTTCTCCGCACACGTCGCAAATGTCCTGAGCGGCTGCGGCAGCTTTTTGACCTCGATGAAAAGCGAAGAAAAGCAGATGTCGAAACTGGTGATTTTTGCATCCTGGATATTCTATTTCTAAGCCAGAAAAATAATAAAAAATTCAACTATTCGATATTACAATCATCACAGTTTTGTAGAGTAGGAAGAGCACTTTCGAATATATATAAACATATTGCCAAACAACAAAATAAATCATTGTAAAATAAAAGAAGACATAATTGTGCGACGGAACAGTCTCGGCGACGTAAGTATCCGAGAGTTGAGCATGCCGGTCGTGGGAGACTAGCTAAGCGTCGCCGACGAAAGTTGCGTCGCGTGGTGGTCTATTACACAGTAAATCACTAAATTGGGTATTGAAATCTGACTTCAGTTTATGTTTCTGGCTGGTCCACCATTAACAAAACTGATTTTGGTTTGGTTGTTGCTGCTCAGTAAAGCGTTTTTTTTCAATTTTGTAGTTTTAGGAAAATGAAGAGAAAACGGTCATTATTAAATTTAAAAACAATGTTTTTTTCACAAAATAGTTGTGGTGGGGGTTTTTAGGTATGAGGAATTTTATTTTTGCTAAAAATATCCGCCAGATGGCGCTACAGATAAGTTTCCTATAAACTTTACGTATTTTCGATGAAAGATAATGCTTGTTTTATATATTTTCATACATTTTCTTACTATTTCTGTTTTATTTGCTCCTTTTTTTGGCAAATAATAACAATTTTAAAAAAAGTTAAAAACTATTTTTAAAAGTGTTTATTATTTATTCTTAGTCGCTGTCGCTACTATAAATTACAGAGCGGGTTTCTTCTTCTTCGCCTTCAGCAGCCTCCGCTTCTATTTCACTCTCCTCGTCTTAGTCCGTGAGATAGTGACAGATTCTGGTGCCCCATTTTCACATACAAGCCTCGAAGAGGGTTGAAAACTACTTCGATTTTGAGTAGAATGAAGGGAAATTTACGAATGGTCCCTGGGGATAACATATGCAAAATTAAATTTTTCTTAACAAAAAAATAAAAGGTGTCTCTTGCCCATTTTTTCACGCAAGCCTTGTTCACTAAATGATTAATTAATAAAACCTGGCTTCGGAAAACCAAAGGCTTGAGTGTTGCAGGTGGCTAAAGGATTGAAATAAGGGCGTAATCTTGTAAGGAAAAATCGAGATTCTCTGACCGATTTTCCCACACAAGCCTTTGATTTCCGAAGCCAGGTTTTATTAATTAATCATTTAGTGAACAAGGCTTGCGTGAAAAAATGGGCAAGAGGTACCTTTTATTTTTTTATTAAGAAAAATCGAATTTTCCATATGTTATCCCCAGGGACCATTCGTAAATTTCCCTTCATTCTACTCAAAATCGAAGTACTTTTCAACCCTCTTCGAGGCTTGTATGCGAAAATGGGGCACCAGAATCTGTCATTATCTCACGGTCTATCTGTATCATATGCGTCAGCATCACGTCTGAAAGTCCAGCATAGATCGGCGATCATAGAATTTAATTTCTTTCCTTGATAACGTGCTAAAAAATGTATGAAATATAAAAAAAAAGACAAAATTTATTACATTAATGTTATAAACCGTAAAAGCATTCTTTACCTTCAAAAGGCATGCACACTTGGTGAAATCTCTCACCCTGTTCATCACTTTCTGGTTTCGATATTCAAAATTTTATACTTTAAAAATGAGTAAATGAAACAAATAATGAGAAAATGTATGAAAATATATAAAACAAACATGATCTTTCATAGAAAATACGTAAAGTTTATAGGAAATTTATTTGTAGCACCCTCTGGCGGATGTTTTTAGCAAATATAAATATCAGAAATGAATTCTTCGTACCTAAAAACCCCCACCACAACTATTTTGTGAAAAAAAAAAACATTTTTTTTAAATTTAATAATGACCGTTCTCCCTTCATATTCCCTAAAAACTACAAAATTAAAAAAAATGCTTAATTGAGCAGCAACAACCAAACCAAAATCAGTTTTGTTAATGGTAAACCAGCCCGGAACATAAACTGAAGTCAGATTTTAATACCCTCTTCATGACCCCCAAAATGACTTACAGTGTTATTATTAAGTCGGTCCCAGACAATGCGTGCAGTCGGCGAATAATCGCCATTCGTGATCCTTCGCGTAGTGTGTGGGAGCTCTACTGCGCCAAACATTCGGCATTCGGTCGCTATCCGCGGTCTTGTCGGTAAAACGACGCGTAGTAAAGGATGACGAAATAACCCAACACTTTCGTGCGTTGAAATGGGTGTACATAGAAAAACTTGTTCCAATTTGTTAATTTGTCCTTCGTTAATAAAACGAGAGTATGATAACTATCCTCAGTCTATTATTTATACCTACTATTTTTTTTATAAAAATCGGCAGGGAGATCTGGGGCCTATAACACAAGCCATACAAATGTAACAAGTGTAGGACTCGTAAGAAATTCACTTGTAGTTATAAGTCCTTAAATATTCTGTAACACACGCTTCACCGCGACATTTGTAGAAAATAGAGAAAGGTCCTACAAGTGTAGCTAATAATGTACAAGACTTGTAGAATAGTAGAAGTCCGCTATAAACCGGCCTACACACGGTCATGCAAAATTGCAATTTACCTTTCAGTGTTTCTACAGTTAGCGTGTCCCGGTAGCTGTCAATTCGGGAGATCAAAGCGTCTAATTTCGAAATCTTGAATTTGTGAATAATGGTGAGCAATTTGTAAAAGTGATAAGAAATAATCATACGGGTTTCTTCGATGAAATTCCCCCAGTGTTTAAAAACCCGAATGATTATTTCTTATCACTTCTACAAATTACTTACCATTATCCACAAATTCACGATTTCGAGATTAGACACTTTGATCTCCCGAGCTGACAGCTACCGGGAAAGCAGACGTTCGACACTTTTCGCTGTTTTTGCGAAAAACGCAGCGCACTCTTCTGAAGCCAAATTTAATTATACAAATGACTCCAGCGGCGCCTGAGCGGTATACGTACTTCGAAAACAAATTAATGACGGAGCTATCAGTTTTTTGACATAAACATTCGCATTTGCACGCACGCATTGGTTCTTCATGCAAATATGACAGTTATGCAGGACCGTGTATGGGCCGGTTAAGCACCTAGGCAAGAAAGGACGGGTTTTCTCGGTCCGACTTTCAAAATAGGTACTCAAGGATGTGTATTCTTTTTCCCCTTTATCTTCTAACTTTCACATAGTATGCAATTTTGAGTTTCCTTCCCGAGCCCCACGTGCAGTGGAGGGCTCGGTCCTTAATTGCGTTGCCTCTTTGCACTGCGAACGCGTGTACACCGTTTCTGCTTTTTTCTCCCACTCCTAGTATTTCGACTAAAACGCTTCCTAAAACGCTAATATTGACACTTGTAGGAGATTCTACCCACGGTTTTAGTTAGGTGAACATTTTCTTACAATTGTAGTAAAATCAGTAACACAAACTTACAGGTGTCGCGTTGAGTTACAGAACAGCTCTATAAGTGTAGAAAATTCTCCGTAATTACAAGTCCGGCACATGTAGCTACAAGCTGCGATGTGTTACAGAATTTTGACAAGTCTACAGGTAAATTTCTACAATTGTTACAATTGTAGTGCTTCTTTTATAGGGCCCTGAGCGTCTGAAAACCTCATGTACCGAGACTTCGAGTTTTGTTTTCAATTAGAAAATTACGAAATTAATTTTTTTAAATATTAAGATCATTAGGCAATATCTCAAGCTTTAAAATAAAAAAAAGTATTAAAAAATGTCAATTTTAACACTAAGAAAACGTAAATTTTTAACTGGGGTGTAGAGTACACCCCACAGGTGAGCTTTTATGTTTCAAAAACCTACGTGAGTAACGAAGGGTTAAATCAAGCAGCAAATCTGGTGTTGGTGCAGAAGACATTTACAAACCAAACTTGTTTCCCTTTGAAACTATGCAGAAGTTTTTCAAACCCATATATACTCCAGGAGGAACTATGAACTCAGAGGTAAATATTTTATGATTTTTTCAATTTCTCCACTCCGAATAAATCATGGCAATAAATCGACAAAAACTTTTAAGACGATATTTTAAAATTTTGAAATGATGCTTCGAATTATTGGAGTTGTGCATAAAATTTAGATCACTAATATTTCATTTATTTACGAACCCGGAAAAAATCTAAAAGATCCAACTATTCATTCATTTCTCAACAATCCGGTCATCTGATTGCGGTAATGTTGATTATAAATAGTATTTCTATAAATATTTTATAACTTAGTTATTTGTACATTAGTAAACAAAATAGAATATCATTAGAATCAGGGATGGGCGTCATAAGAAAAGTTAATAATTGAATGACTAATAGTGAAGATTAAATTTTCATTTATCATTCAAATAATTTTAAATAACGAATAAATTTTCATTCATCATTCCGTCATTCTTACTTGGTTGTTTCACTGGGTAGACGATCAAGGTAAATACGAAGTTCTTCCATAGTTTATCGTGACCAGGTGCACCAGGTCGACGATCATGGGAAATGACAGATTTTCCCTGCAGTTTTTCGTGTCTAGGTGCACCAGGTCAGTGAATGCGATAGTCCGGTATATGGATTATTTTATATTACAATATAGAATCTACATCGTAATCAAGGGTTTCCGTGAATTGCGGTTATATGCTTTTTTTTTTCATAGAGAAATGTGAATTATATCCATATATTTCTAGACGAACAATACGATGTTCCTTTGTGTACGTCATACGAGACGGTACGTAATACGAAACGCTGCGAGGCCCCTGAAATTGGAGAGCGGCATCGAACCAGAACGTTCGCGCATTTGCCGAAAGCACGAACATTTTCCAAATACTGTAACGTGTGGGAGGGTAGCCGAAGGCGTAGTACGATCTCCGAACGTTCGCGCATTCGCCGAATGTACGCATTGTCTAGGACCGGCATTAGATTGTATTGCGGTAGTCGCCACGATACTCGAGTCATCGAGTATCGGATACCTGCGTAGCGTACATAGTGTGCGAAGGGCCTTACTAAAGCAAGTAACTAAATTTAGTTACTTGTATAATGTAGACCACTTGATTTAGTACTTGCACAAATAAAGAATTTAGTCAACTGTTTAGTCGACTAAGGGCCGGTTTTACCAACACGGTATAAACGCGGTATAGCGCTATACTAAGAATAACCAGCAATAAGCCCTATGGTTATTCTCAGTATAGCGGTATACCGCGTTTATATACCTGTTGGTAAAACCGGCCCTAAATAGAAACGAGTTCTATTTACTTGCGCAAGTAGTCTCCCCCACCTCTACTTTCCAACAACTAAAACGCCGACTAAACGCGTGTAGACAAATCAGTTTAGTCAAGTTCATTCCCGCGAGTCGAAATTTTAGTCTTCAAACGGTCATCGGAGTCGTCGATCGCGCCGGTCATTCCATTGTGTTTCCAAACACAATAGGAAACCGACGTCGATCGCATCGTAAGGGTAATCGTTTAGGCGTTCTAGTACTGAATCCCCACTCCAGCCAAAAAGGGTAACGTTGAAATTCCGAGAACCGCTTATGCTAGTATCGAAGGAGTAACTAGTACTGAATCCCCACTCCAGCCGAAATAAGACATACAATTTTCCAACGGCACACTCGTGGACTTAGAATATTTCTAACAGCTCAATCGTGGACTTAGAAAATTTTTTCCGCTTGACTGCATGCCGCTGCGCATGCGTCCCAGTCGGTTCGCGCATAGACGCTGTGCACTCTAGTGGCAAGGGTAAGCATTAAAAACGTTACATTTTCTACATGGTACACCCGGGGATACGGTATCTGTCGCTGGTGACTTTTTTTAAACGTTATTTTTAAACGTACTAAACAATGAATAATTAATTCTCATGCGCTCATTAGCTACGGTGGCGTCTACTCTCGTTAATGAAAGCATGAGGATTATTAATTATTGGTTAGTACGTTTAAAAATAACGTTTAAAAAAAGTCACCAGCGACAGATACCGTGTCCCCGGGTGTACATAGGGAAAGTTAATATTTTGTGAGAATTAGTAACACATCCTATAAAAGAAAGATTGTTTTTCATTATGCCGAAGTCGAGACAATCGTATTGCATAGTGGGGTGGAAAAATCGCCCTGAAAAAGAAGAAGTATATGGCATACTTTCAAATCTACTTTATATTTTGATTCAAAATTTGGTCAAGAACAAAGATGCGTCATTTTTGATTCGTGAGCGTGGGGCTCGGGAAACCGTTAGCAACGGTACCTTCGCCCTTTGGACACAAACTCGGCCAGCTCCAGCGTAATTGGCTGTTCCACCGACCCTCCTCTAATTAGCCAATGAGGGTGCATAGCGTTACCCACGCTATCCCCTCCGTCGACCAAATGTCGCCACGTTCCGAACTTTTACAGTTATATGTATAGAAGAAGCCGAGGGACTCGCGTCGTCTTTTCTTAGCTTGTCTTGTGATTATCAACTATCAACGTGTCTTGTATCTCATCAACTTGAATATATTTATATCAGTTTTATAGTGAGTGCAGTGTCCAGTTTAATCGAACTTGATCTTTCGTTACACGTTTCCGTACCTTTGAAGCAGAGTGGTTTAGCACTCCACAGGGACGAACCCCGCCATTTACGGCCGACCTGGACCGGAAAAGTAAGTAGAATCATTTTTACGTATATTGATATTATTTTTATAAATATTCTGGTACATGTTGCACTATCATGTACGTTGTGCCCCGATAATATAACCTTAAAATTATTTGACGCTTTCTTGAATAGGCTAGGCAAGTATCTCAAATTATTGACGCGCGCGCGACCTCGTGGATAGTCCATGAAACCTTGGGGTGATAAGTGACCAATCAGGATCAAGTATTCCGTTGTCTGTAACCCACCACAACGGAATACTTGATCCTGATTGGTCACTTATCACCCCAAAGTTACGAACTGCGACCACCTCGTGGCGCCACTAGAGATACTTGCTTAGCCTATAGACCTTTTCATTCTGAGCCGAAGTAACTATAGCGCGCCTCATGTGTAATTAAAAAGCCTAGTGCTAACTTTAAGGGCGGGTTGTAACGACTTGGTTCAGAGCCGGTTCAGCTTGAACCGCCGTTCTTGGTATATTTTGCGTCACACATAATATCATGCATTTTTATGTAAACTCAGTTCAAACGTGGTTCAAGCTAGAACTGAGTTTGAACCAAGTCGTTACAACCCGCCCTAAAAGTTTCGAACAGTTTTTTATTCGCAATATATTCCTACAGTCTAAAACTAGTGCAGTTAATCTAGACATTGCATATATGGTGTACAGTATGTCCGCGATCAAACAGACCATACCAAATTGCGAGTTTTGCATGAGCACCCCTGTGGGTCTCCTCGTCCAACAGAATCACCAGAGAAGTGTGAATACGCATGCGTAGTCATCCGAAACCGATGTGAACTTTCTGACGACGCCAACACCCGCGAATGACTACGCATGCTCATTCACGCTTCTCCGGTGATTCTATTGGACGAGGAGACCCACGGGGGTGCTCATGCAAAACTCGCAATTTTGCTATGGTCTATTTGATCGCGGACATACGGTACAAGAAGTTGGGCTTCAGGGCATGAAAAGTACACCAATCGATAGCTGGAGGTTCCAATATTAACATATCAAAATATATCATTTGTCAATTCCCGGGAAAATTTATAATTAATTAAAAACTATCGAAGTTCTGGCCCTAAGCCACTTTAATCATTCATTTCTCCTATATTATTTACTCAATCAAACAAATGCAGCTACAAATTTGTAGCGGAAAAAGTTTACTATAAAATTGATGCGAGAACCGACAGGACAGAATGCACGGTTAATTTCTAATAATTTTTTTATGTAATTTCTGAGCATTTTTCGTCAAGCAATCAGCTATTCCCATGGCAACCACAACCACGACGGCGACGACAAGGACGAGGATGACGGCGACGAGGACGGCGACTACGAGGATGGCGACGGCGACGACGACGACGACGCAACGTATTGAACGGAGAGGAGAGTAAAGGCCATCACACACAAAATTCCGTAAGGCCGTAAGACGTAAGCGTAAGCGAATAGACCAATCAGGATCAAGTATTCCGTTGTGGTGGGGTTACGGACAACGGAATACTTGATCCTGATTGGTTTATTCGCTTACGCTTACGTCTTACGGCATTACGGAATTTTGTGTGTAAAGGCCATAACGACGTGATGCTGCTGCAAAAGCTTGGGGGAGCGCCGCGATAGGGGTTGACAAGCGAAGCGAGTAGGGGGCGGAGCCCCCTAGTATTTAAATATAACATAAGTTTTTGACAAAATCCAAAAAAAATATGTTTAGTTCTGGTATGCTTCTGTCTGACTGTTTAGCATACTATTCCATACGACCTTATTGTTTATAAACGAAATATGTTTAGTTCTGGTATGTTTATGTCTGTGACTGTTTAGCTTACTATTCTATGCGTACCTTATCATTTATAAACGAAATATGTTTAGTTCTGGTATGTTTATGTCTGACTGTTTAGCTTACTATTCCATGCGTATCTTATCGTTTCAAAATTCAATAATAAAGATAAAAACATTACAATAATATGTTATGCAAAAGATGTTTGCAAAAAGCACTAAAATAACATAATATAATGAGATTATGATACTAGAGCAACAAATGTTATGTTAACAAAGATAAACACATATTACGACAATATATTTTATTATAATATATTATTATCACAATATATATTATGCAATACATTATTACTAATGATGTGTTATACAAAAATATATATTATTTTTCATTAATATTCATCTGCATTTCAGTATTATTCAATATACGCACAGGGTCACGGATTCTGTCGCTAGGGACTTTCTAAAATGTAATTTGTAAACATACTAGCTAATGAACAATTAATTCTGACGCCCTCATTAGCTACAGTGGCGTTTACCCTCGTTAATCAGCGACGGAATCCGAGTCCCTGGGTATATATATATATATATATATATATATATATATATATATATATATATACCTGTAACCTACCTGTATCCCCTCCACTGCCATTTTCGGAGAAATAAGAGTCGTTAAATGGTCTAATGACCGGATTAAAGTAATCCAACGGGAGTCTTCAAACAGTCATCCTAGTACAGAATTTGCACTTTTGGAAGCCTAGGATGCCTGTTTGAAGACTCCCCAAAACAATGGAATGCGGGTGGCCAGAACGACGCGATCGACGACTCCGACGACCGTTTGATGACTAAAATTTCGACTCGGGGAGGCTTCCAAAAGTGCAAATTCTGTACTAGGATGACTGTTTGAAGACTCCCGTTGGATTACTTTAATCCGGTCATTAGACCATTTAACGACTCTTATTTCTCCGAAAATGGCAGTGGAGGGGATACAGGTAGGTTACAGGTATATATATAGCCTGGGCGGGGGGGGGGGGGGGGGGATATATATATACACCCAGGGACTCGAATTCCGTCTCTGGTTAACGAGGGTAAACGACACTGTAGCTAATGAGGGCGTCAGAATTAATTGTTCATTGGCTAGTATGTTTACAAATTACATTTTAGAAAGTCCCTAGCGACAGAATCTGTGACCCTGTGCGTATATTGAATAATACTGAAATGCAGATGAATATTAATGAAAAATAATATATATATTTTTGTATAACACATTAGTAATAATGTATTGCATAATATATTGTGATAATAATATATTGTAATAAAGTATATTGTTGTAATATGTGTTTATCTTTTTTAACATAACATTTGTTGCTCTAGTGTCATAATTTCATTATATTATGTTATTTTAGTGCTTTTTGCAAACATCTTTTGCATAATATATCATTGTAATGTTTTTATCTTTATTATTGAATTTTGAAACGATAAGATACGCATGGAATAGTAAGCTAAACAGTCAGACATAAACATACCAGAACTAAACATATTTCGTTTATAAATGATAAGGTACGCATAGAATAGTAAGCTAAATAGTCACAGACATAAACATACCAGAACTAAACATATTTCGTTTATAAACAATAAGGTCGCATGGAATAGTAAGCTAAACAGTCAGACAAAAACATACCAGAAATAAACATATTTCGTTTATAAACAATAAGGTCGCATGGAATAGTAAGCTAAACAGTCAGACAAAAACATACCAGAAATAAACATATTTCGTTTATAAACAATAAGGTCGTATGGAATAGTATGCTAAACAGTCAGACAGAAGCATACCAGAACTAAACTTATTTTTTTTTGATTTTGTCAAAAACTTGTTATATTTAAATACTAGGGGGCTCCGCCCCCTACTCGCTTCGCTCGTCAACCCCTTTCGCGGCACTCCCCCAAGCTTTTGCAGCAGCATCACGTCGTTACTCTCCTCTCCGTTCAATACGTTGCGTCGTCGCCGTCGCCATCCTCGTAGTCGCCGTCGTCCTCGTCCTCGCAGTCGCCATCCTCGTCGCCGTCGTCCTCGTCCTCGTTGTCGCTGTCCTCGTCGTCGCCGTTACCATCCTCGTAGTCGCCTTCCTCGTCCTCCTCCTCCTCCAACAACCGTTCGTGCTTCGCGCATCCGGTTCGAAGTCGCCGGGGTTTTTGGCGACACATTTATTCGAAAACTATTTTATATAATAGAAGGAAGAAGGAAAGGAAAGCTTTAGTTTTTAAAACTCAAACGATCAACGTGTAATTATCTCCGCTGCACGCGCCAATACCTCTCGTCCACAGCGACGTTCGCCCGTCGGGCGGCTCCATCCGCAAAGGGTTAATTTTCTTCATTACTGCTCGCAAACTTATTTTTATAACGGCGTTTATTTCCTATAGTGTTATTAACGTATCTGACCAATTGTCTTTCATTGACCAAATTTTCTGCACTACGATCACAATTAATTTTTTCTAAAAAAAATATACGTATATTACAGACAAATATTTTATACCATGATAATGTTAATGTCTATCGTCAGAGAGAGAGAGTTCTAATTTTACTTACTAAGTAATCCTTTCAGTAATTTCACAGAAATTCGTGGCTTCCCTTTTAATCCTTTGGCTGTATATGTCGATAGTTGATCGCCATATACGTCCAGTAATACCTCTCGCACAAAATTCTGCCACTCTCTATTTGGTGGAAATCGCAATTGAGACAGGGTTAATGTCGTATCACGGATGAAGAAACCACAACCAGGAAATAATTCAACCTATAACATAATCAAAGCTTAAATTAAATCTTGTAAACCTTATAGTAATTAAAGCGTTGACTGCGCGTTATCGGTCCCCAGAGATCGATAACGCACTTAAAAGAATTCCCCATTTTTTGTTATCACAGTCAAGGTGTTAAATAAATTCATCTTACCCGTCCTTCACCTGGCTCGAAAAAATCAGATGACAACTGCAACATTAACAAAGCACGTAATGAAAATTACACCCGCACATCTGATGATGTTACTTATATGTCAACGTGAAATATTATATGAGCTTTATACCTGCAAGATTTGCTGCGTATATTTTGCAGTTTGTTTCTCCTGCTCCAAATACTTATATTTCGCTTGGCGGTATAAGTTCTTTAGGAACATTACATCTCTCTTGGTGACTAAGGAAGAAAATAATTTTATAATAATACAATTATAAAGCTATCAGCATATATTTATATAATTACCTTTCGTCGTATTATTGTCTGTCAATATATTACCAAAGGCAAATTCATCATCATCAGAGCTATCGAATGAATCTCGCTCTGCATCGCTCTCGTCTTCTTTCTCATTATTACCTTGATCCTGTTGTTGAGGGACATCAACCTTATTCATGAAACTCGTACCAGTGAAGTCAGTCTGAATTTTTGGTTGTAGATTTGCATTAGGAAGTGAATGATTCCAAGGTATAAAAGTACTAGCAGGTGAAGGACAAGCAGGTAATGGTGTGGTAGAAGTCATTGACTTTGCAGAAGTCATTGATTTTGCAGAAGTAGACGTAGTTAATTGAAATATTGCCGGTGCAATCAAAGGAGTGTTAGCATGCATAACTGTCGACGAAGTTGAAAAGCTAGGATTAACAACAGTCGATTGAGCATTGTGACGAGAAGTATCAAGAATTGATTCAACCGAGACAACGTGTGGTCTTTTCCGAGAAGGTTCGCCAGAAATACTGCTCAATGAATTGCTGGTTATTGTGCAACTACGAGAATGTGCAATGCAAGAGTCATTCTGCCTTTGAGCGTCTCGAGAGGGAGCTTGAAAGGTATTGTTGGAGTGTGGAAGTGAAGGTGACGGATACGGAGTAGGATGATGGAACGGCCCAAACAAAACATCATTGGTACGAGATATCACATTGCCGAATTCGACCGTTTCTCAATGAACTGCTGATGAGTTACTTGCGACAGTTGTGCCGAATTGAGGCACATACAAGTCGGCGTGATCTACAACAGAATGAGTATTAGTAGATGCCTTCGATAATCCGGTTGATTTGAAAGGAATTATGTGTGAATTTATCCCAATATTAATTTCTGTCCTGGCCTTATGCGATTTTTTGAACTCATTAGTGAGCTTTTCCGACGAATAAGCCCGTCGTTTATTAGTCGCTGTTTTCTTTATTGCAGCTTCTGTATTAATGTTGCCGTTTGAATGCTGCAAAAAGATTTGATGAGCCTCTTCTTTGGTGATTTTGTAGAGATCTGCATCAACTGCAAAAAAATTAAATATCAAGTTCATTAAATATGCATGTTGCGAATTCTTTCATGTCAAAGATATTTACCACCAATTGAAAGAACTTTTATTTTGTTTTTATTCATTTCGCTGTCCACACCAACTACTCGGTGATTTCTCATCAAAGCTGTGATGGGGAGAACATCAATAGTCTCGGTTTTGTACCACCATATTAGGGCATATTTCTTTGTAGGTGCCATCTCGTCTGTTGATTAATATTATAAGTTTAATAATCGATTTAAATTTTACTAACGACATAGACCTTTTCATTCTGGAAAAAAAAATTGTGCGCATGAGCAAGTAAAAATGGCGGCTTCCGATTAACTTTCGGACAGTTTTTGGAAGTGTAATGATGGAAAAAAATCCTTATTAAATCATTAAAGTAATTACAAAGTTGGTGACGCAGATTCAAATCATTTCTAGTGAATAACAAATCGAATATTCGAAAGTAAACGTGATTTTAGCATGGAGAAACAACGTAAAGGTGCTACTAAACGATGCTGTTACGGCTTGTGTAAAACTGACACACGCTCTAAAAAATTAAAGAATGTAAGTTTTCACTTCATTTCGTTCCCGAAATCTTGTCTTCAGTTTTGCAAGGGATATGTGAAGGAATCGATTAAAAAACATAGGTATTATGAAATGTAATAAATGTGAAAGAAGTTACAAGTGGGTGAGGTTATGTAGACGTGCAGATGAAGGATTTAAATCTAGGGTAAACGCCGGAGAGATGCCGTAGCGGGAGAGACGCCGCATTAGTCATAATTTTGCTACTATCAACTAGATAGCACAACTGCACACTAGTAGCCTTTAGAGTTGTCTAATTACGTTAGGTAATTCGTTGCAACTGCGATCGGTCGGCATTTTAGTGTTATTTTTGTGTTTTTACGAAGGGAAGACTAATGCGAATGGTCCAGAATTTTATAAGTGTGATTTATTTAGATTGTAACATAACGCATTGTAGTGTTTTTACATTTTCGGCTATCAGAGCAGTTTATAACCAACCTTGCGAAAAAGTTTTGTACATCTTGGGGTTTGTTGATATAGGTTAATTACATATTATACGGCGCGGCATCTCTCCCTATAAAAAAGGAGAGTTGCCGCATAGAAAATAGGGAGAGATGCCGCGTAGTTGTATCGCTGTATACGAGAGACATATCGGGTCTGAAACGTATTAACGGGTACTTTTTAGATTGGTTTCATTACCATGCTACGCAAATACATCCGTAAAACAAATACAAGCCCAAGATCTACTTGGACAGAAGCACAGCTCTCAGGCTATAATCGCATGTTGTAGTGCTGATGAGAAGTTTCTTCCCCCAGTGTTAATTTTCAAGGAAGTTAATCGCACACAAATTCGAATTTTCTGACGGTTTGCCAGTTGGTTCTAAAGTCTTCATGAACAAGAAATCATCTTTTATAAACTCTGAGCTCTTTCTACGTTGGCTGAATGAAATATGAAGTCACACAAAGAAAGACGACTGGCTTCAGTGTTACATTGTAGATAATGGTTTCACGAAAGCTGTTCTATGTACGGGAGCACTTGTAACGTATGTGGACGAGAAGAACTTCGAAAAAAACACCTCAAATAACTATATTTTTTAATGCGGCATCTCTCCCTTGATTGTGCGGCATCTATCCCCATAGGGTAGGAGAGACGCCGCTTTTTTATGTTTTCTTTATATTTCTTTATATTAGAAAGAATGACATTTTAAGTTTATTTGTTTATATGTTAAGATATTATGTTAAGTTTTTTACCTTTTAGTAAAATTTTACGAATTAAAACTGAAAAACAATGATACTAGGGCATTTTATTAAAAAGTGCGGCAACTCTCCCACATTTACCCTATACATTGTATTACTAAAGATACATATATTTGCTCTCTGCATTTTGTTGGCGAAAAAGATCCCAGTGAAGAATATCCAGATCCAGAAACAATCAGCTGTTCCCATGGCAACCACATAATACGCGCCATGAGCAGCTTATCGTACTTTCGTACACCGGCACTTTCAATAGAGGAATTTCGAAGTCGGTGAGCAAAATATAGTGGATGAGACATGTTTAGCACGATAAAATTATTCTTACATAAATTCAAGAGCTTCAATCTTGCGACTACGAACGACACGGAAGAACTTAAATATTTCGAAATTTCTCTCTATTGAAAGTCCCGGTATACGAAAGTGCAATAAGCTGCGCATGGCGCGTATTATGTGGTTGCCATGGGAACAGCTGATTGCTTGGCGAAAAATGCTCAAAAATTACATAAACAAATTATTATAAATTAACCGTGCATTTTGTCATGTCGGTTTTCGCATCAATTTTATAGTAAACTTTTTCTGCTACAAATTGGTAGCTGCATTTGTTTGATTGAGTAAATAATATAGGAGAAATGAATGATTAAAGTGGCTCAGGGCCAGAACATCGATAGTTTTTAATTAATTATAAATTTTCCCGGGAATGGGCTACTGACGTATGTGGAGGATTTCGATTTTCGTTATATTTTCAGAATCCTTAGATCTGTAATATTTTATTACGAAGAAAAAAAGTGCAATTATAGTATGGAAGTACAAGAATTTTCACATTGAAAATGATGGTTATTATTTAAAACTATACCGTATTGACGTCACGGGGCGCATGCGCTGTAAAATGAATCACAGCTGACTACTTATTGGGTGCTTTCCATTTATGACACATAGTTTGGTTTGAGCAGCCCTGAGCAAATAAAACGATATATAGGTACTAAGAAAAATGTACAAGCTTTAATAAAATACTAAACTGAAAAGGAGGTTTTTGGAATTTTTTGAGAAATAGCCTCCTCAATCATATGTGTAAAAACATAAGAAATATATAAGTTTTACGAATATTTTTTTCGGTATGTCAACCCTTTTCTTATTTATATAAAGTGAGCCCCCAAATACCCCGCCTCGAACCCCGTCAACCTCGTATTTGACACTTAGTGACAAAAAATAGAATTCATCATTCGGGCGTTTCGCGCTCTCATAACGAAAATATCTAGAGTTTGTGGTTTGAGCAGCCCTGAGCAAATAAAACGATATATAGGTATTAAGAGGAATGTATATGCTTTAATAAAATACTAAACTGAAAAGGAGGTTTTTCGAATTTTTTGAAAAATAGCCTCCGCAATCATATATGTAAAAATATAAGAAATATAAGTTTTACGAATATTTTTTTCGGTATGTCAACCCTTTTCTTATTTATATAAAGTGAATAAAAATCCACTTACCTTGTAGATTACATACACATTTACAGCCCCCCCTCCATTACAAACAAAAGTATCATAAGTATTTTTAAAAGTAAAAAGTAATAAATAAACAAACAAACAAAGAACTTTGGAACAAAATTAAAATTTTTATTATTGTTTCTCACATTAAAATACTATAAAATGCAAACATTTTTTTTACATTTTAAACATTTCCTTGAACTTTAATAATTTTTTTCAACTTTAAACGTTTTGTGAACTCATTGTCACAATACTTGTTTTTCACTATATTTTATTATTAGTTTTAATGTTAATAATTTAAAGTAAATTTCATTTCAAGTGTTTTTAATTTAATGTTTGTTGATTACGCGCTCTGACTGGCACCGGTTTTGCGTCAGCTGTGTAGAGTTGTGCTGCGTATGCGTGGCGTTGGTCACACTGGCCGTGCCAACTTCAAGTAATAATCGCAGCGACTTCTCGAGTGTGCGACTTAATTTCACATCACTGCGTTACTTTTCTCGAATTGGTGTATGAAAGGTGATTTCACATGCGTTGAGGACGCCCATGAAACCGAGTATTTGCACTGAGTGACAAAAAATATTTTTAATTTTCAGTCCAAGAATGTCAATCAAAAACAGAGATCTTTTCGATGTGTGGATTTCGAGTAAAAAAAACGAATGGCAGGTTAAAGTTGGAGAAAAAATTAACAGTTTTCTATCGTGTTCTGACTCGGTCGAAGAAGTTACAAAGAAATGCGACATGATTGCGAAGCTTTTTTGTTTAAATATGGACAAGAAGTGGCAGAAATCTTCACGTATACATGGTCGATTTATACAGAATTACAATGAATGGCTCGAATCTGAAATATGTATGTTAGATTCCATAAAGCCCTATTTTCAGTTAGAAGACAATATTACTGAACTGAATCTTGCGTCTGGGCCTAGCCGTGGTCGGCCGCGTGTACCTTTTTAGTCTAAGATCCGAACTAGAGACGTTCTTCACCGATTTGCTTACCGGATGAAAAGTATTTTTTATCAAACATAATACGTCAATGAACATATCGCGTATGGGTAGGCTAATAAAATATGCTCAAGACTACCCTTAAAACTATATAAACAGGTGAGCTGATATGAGCAATTTGCACCGATCTGCTTACCAATTAAACTATATATGAAAATAAAGATAATTTTATTGCAAACACGATGGTATAACCCTACCTGCAAAAAATCGGTCATGAATCAGGGTTGTAAGGCTTTGAAATTTATCGGAGCTAGCCAAGATGCGCGTACTACAGGGAAATTTGCTACAGGACGCAACGTAGGAAATGGGCGCGACGCGACGGTTAGATGAGAGAGAGTGCGTACATGCTGCTTCCTCGTACGATTGACAAAGATAACACTACCAAAATGCCGAGAAAAAGCGACTGCGAGCGACTCGCTGTTTACATCCCTCAGTTTGCGGAAAAATACGTGCTCCATTATGACATAAATGTAATGTAGTATCTTTTTCAATCGTTATTTTTTTCAATCAATTACTGTTGGATCCCTGGTAAAATTATTTTCGTTCAAGATTCAACTAACTTTGCATTTTTATTTTTGTCTGTCTGGAGAAGGGACAATTTATTACTTTATGGCTCTTTCTCGAGAGTACAGAAAAAGGGGAAAACGTTCTTACCGGGTTTTCGAGTGAAAGTTTTTTCCGAACATGTGATAAACAGACAGTCGAGGCGATGGCTCATGGGGTGGGTTTGTAACGCATTAAAAATATCTGAAGGTAAAGACGAAATTCTAGACTTTTCTCTAAGCGAGATTTCATAAGTTGAAATGATAAATTGTTAAGAAAAATTCTTCTTGGAGTCTTTGCGTTGTTTAGGTTACTGTTATATAAAATCTGGGCACTCTCTCTCTCTTATTCCAGCAACATACAAGTTTTTGGAAGGCTATAATATTGTATTTGTTGTAATATTGTTATAATCTTTGTAAAGATTGTTATTGTATTCATTGTTTTATAATAGAGTTTTTTACACCGTCAATTTGTTAATGATTTTTTATCGCTCTCTAAAAAATGTAATTTTTCTGTTTGTTTGCTGTGGTATTTTTATAGAATAGATAAAATTTATCGAATAATTATCACTAACATATTATTATTCTGTGTGATAGAAATATTAATATTTCCCCATCCATATATTTAGTTGAAAATATTTGAAAAATCTTTCACATTTTAATATTTTATATTTAATTTAAAGTAATTAAAAGTTTACTGCCAGTACCTACTCCATTGTAGTCGCTTTTTCTCGGCATTTTAGTAGTGTTATCTTTGTCAATCGTACGAGGAAGCAGCATGTACGCACTCTCTCTCATCTAACCGTCGCGTTGCGCCCACTTCCTACGTTGCGTCCTATAGCAAATTTCCCTGTAGTACGCGCATCTTGGCTAGCTCCGATAAATTTCAAAGCCTTACAACCGTGACTGATGACCGATTTTTTGCAGGTAGGGTTATACCATCGTGTTTGCAATAAAATTATCTTTATTTTCATATATAGTTTAATTGGTAAGCAGATCGGTGCAAATTGCTCATATCAGCTCACCTGTTTATATAGTTTTAAGGGTAGTCTTGAGCATATTTTATTAGCCTACCCATACGCGATATGTTCATTGACGTATTATGTTTGATAAAAAATACTTTTCATCCGGTAAGCAGATCGGTGAAGAACGTCTCTAGTTCGGATCTTAGACTATTTGCTGAGGGGAGCTTAAAAACTAAAAAGAGGCGCGTGGAAAATTTAGTTCGCAATCATACTTTGGAAGAGTTGTCCTTCGCAGCTGAAGAATCTGCTCGTCTAGGTCTTTCTGGCGAATTAAAGCATAAAAAGGCCACCGTTTTATCACTGTAGCAGGCACTTATATTTAGACATAAGTTTATCAGAACGGAAATATAATACTTTACGATCTGTTGTAAATAATTTGCATAAAGACTGTTTCCCTAGCATAGCTGTAGTCAGACATTATAGAAATCTTTTGTTACCAAAAAGCATCGATTGCACGGAGTCTGGAGCTGAGGTAGATTTGCAAGAATTATTGAACATGACTGTTCAAAGCATATTTAAGACTCTTGAAGGTTGTTCTTTACGTAATGATACATCACTCGTTTTAATTTCTAAATATGGGTTTGACGGAAGTTCTGGGCATAGTACATATAAACAAAAGTTCGAAAACCCAGATATGACTGATGAATATTTATTTCTTAGTGCCTTATCGCCTTTAAAGCTAATTGATAAACAAACTGGTCAAATTATTTGGAGTAATCCCAGAACTTCGTCGTTATTTTTTTGTAGGCCTATAAAATTTGTCTTCGCGAAAGAAATATCATCTTTAGTTTTGGAGGAAGAGTCTAAACTGAAATGAAAAATTATTAATTTAAATGACTTTACAATACAGTTTAAAGAAAAAAATATGTCGTAAGTTACACCATGCTGTTAACAATGTTAGACGATAGTACAATTAACACGTTATCTTACATCAATTCCACACAAAAGTGCTTTATCTGCGGTGCTTCACCGAAAGAAATGAATTCAAAATCAGTAAATGACAAACATGTAAATTATGAAAACTTAAGATTTGGCATATCCTCGCTACATTCGTGGATTCGCTGCTTTGAGTGTTTCCTACACATATCGTATCGGCTACCACTCAAAACTTGGCAAGTTAAAGGACCAGAAAACAAACAAATATTCGAAAGTCGTAAAAAACACATTCAGACGGAATGTAAGGCAAAAATGGGATTAATAGTCGACAAACCGAAACCTGGCTACGGATCCACGAATGACGGTAATACAGCCAGACGATTTTTCAACAATATTGATCTTAGTTCCTCCATAACTGGTATTGACAAACAGTTAATAAGAAATTTTTCTGTTATTTAGCGAACTATTGCGAGCGGGAAACAAATAAATCTCGTTAGATTTGGTAACTTACTTGATGAAACTAAAGAGCTATATCTACAATTATATGACTGGTTTTACATGCCTAGTAGCGTCCACAAGCTATGTTATTAGTGCATGGAAAAGAAATTATTATACATTTTTTAACCTGCCTATAGGTCAGTTAGCCGAGGATGCTCTAGAGGCTAGGCATAAAGAGATTCGTAAAATTCGTCTATCCAATACCAGAAAATCTTCAAGAGTAAACACCAATAGACTTAATGACTTCGTTGTTAATTACCCCTGATCCGTTTATTTCATCTTTAAGAAAAGAGACAAGTACACACTCCCAAGACTTCAGTGATATCGAGGACTATATTATAGAGTCACCTTCTTTATACAATCTAGCAGCTATCTTACCATCCTAAATTTCTCAAGAATGAACTTAAATAATGAAGAAACGACTTCTTCAGACAGCGATTAAATTATTATTATTTAAGATTTCATTATTTTATCTTTAATTTTGTAAAATTATTCTATCCAGTACCCCCCTCCCCCCCAGAAAATCTTCAAGAGTAAACATTAATAAAGACTTAATGACTTCGTTGTTAATTACCTCTGTGTGTGATCCGTTTATTTCATCTTCAAGAAAACAGACAAGTACCCACTCCCAAGACTTCAGTGATATCGAGGACTATATTATAGAGTTACCTTCCTTATATATATACAATCTAGCAGCTATCTTGCCGTCCTCAATTTCTCAACAATAAACTTAAATGATGAAGAAAGGACTTCTTCACAGATAGCAATTAAATTATTATTATTATTTCAGATTTAATTATTTTGTCTTTAATTTTGTACGATTTTTTCTTAGATTAAGATATTCAGTTTTCCAATTTTTTTGGTTATGCAGATGACAGTGTAAAAGTAATAATTTTAATTTAAGCATTGAAAATATGTCATCCACTTAATTAATTTTTTTATCACAATGATGGAGTCCATCCTAAAATTAGTTATTATTTTTAGTTTTGTTGGTAGCAATGTGACACAGTTCTTGAGACACCCTGTACATTGAGAACAAAACTGTTGATGCAGATAATATTGTTAATGATCTTCTATAAACATATAACAATATTGTTAAAAAAGTTTTGTTGATAACAGAGAATGCTGATTTTCGTCCACTATTCCCTCTTAACCCTCTGACGGCAAAGCTCGATTCCCCACCACTGCGCGGGGCAGAGTCAAGCGCGAAACCTTAGTGTAGTGGGGAGAGAGTGACAGGGCCGTCGCAACCCGTACGGTCGCTGGGCACCGACGAAACGTTAAAAGTTACCTGCGGTGTGATTTAAAGAAGCCATTTTTTTTAATAGTGACAATGAACTTTTTTATTTTCGTTAGAAATCTTTACTCTTTCTTTATATAATTTAACAGATATAAATGCTGCATACATTTTAATAAAAGAAAAATCTTAATTTTTAAAAATAGTGACAATAAACTTTTTCAGTTTCGTTACAAATCTTTACTCTTTCTTCATATAATTTAACAGATATAATTACTGCATACTCTAGTCTTATTTTTATTTATCTTTGGATATTTGACAAGTTAATTTTATTCCTCCAGGCTCGAGTCATCTGTTGTTTCTTCTTTTTCGCCAATATGATGATATTTAGCAAAGCATGGTGCTTTGCACAATGGTAAATCACAGTGCCTACATTTGAACGTTGTCTGCACAAGATTTCCGCCGGGTGTTCGTTACTTCTTACTCTTACACAAAAAGCATGACTTGAATTTACGATTTTCCATTCTTTCAATTTCGTGGATCAATTCTGGGACAGCTATTTTCCTTTTCCCAATTTTATACGACGACCAATCACTAATTAGTTGCTTTACCAAGTTAATACGAAAATTCAGTTGACGATTTCCTTTAGCAGAAGTAGCAGGCCGATTGGTCAAATCGTACATGATAAAACTGTTGGTAATTATCACGTTGATAACGAAGAAGAATATGTACTTCCACCACTTGCGAGATTGGTGTCCAATAGAGTAATACGAGCGAAGTTGATCACTGAGGTCAACTCCTCCCACGTGTTTGGTATATGCAGTTACCACCGAAGGACAGGGTACCTCAATGGTCTCACGTTGGTTCTTTGGATTTCTTCTTCGAACACTCGTTGAAACTGTAGGATCGCAGTTGGTAGACAGGAAGAGAACATCTTTGTTATCATGCCATACCGTGGCAGTGATAGGCCCACTTTGCAGCTGCTTACTCTCACCTTTTTTTAACTTTAAATTCTTTGGCTTCTTGAATTGCACGGGCCAATTCTTTCTGTTTGCCCTGACGGTTCCACAACCGTAAATCTTCTTTGTTAAAAGCTTTGTCATCAATTTAACCGAGGTAAAGAAGTTATCGAAATACAATTGGTGATTTTTCCCTTTGAATCTTTCAGACAAATGCAGTACTACCTGCTCACCAAGAAGTAGCTCTTTATTATTAGATTCTTTCGCACCAAGATAAACGTTCATAACCAGAATGTATCCTGTTCGTGGATCCGCATTCACCCACACTTTTATCCCCCACTTGATTGGTTTTGCTGGCATATACTGCTTGTACCAGAGACGACCTTTAAACTTGATCATCGCCTCGTCGATGGACAGCTCACATCCAGGAGAAAAATATTCCAGGAATTTCTTCGTCAAATTCCAAACAGGTCGAACTTTGTGCAGAGCATCGTAGTCTGGTGATTCCTTTGGAGACATGGTGGTGTCATCATTCAAATGAAGATATTGCGAAATTTTTTTATACCTGCAATAAGGCATGGCGTTTCGTACCAATGGAAAGTCTCCCACTTGATTAGAAAAGTACAAAGAATCCTCTGGACACTTAACGATTCCCATGAAAATTAAAATACCGAGGTATGCCTGCATTTCTCTCGGTGTCACTGGATACCACTGTAAATCTACTGTCTTCTTCGCTTTCTGGGACTGTTCAGCGTATAAGTTAGTCTGATCGGTGAGTTTTTGAATGAAATTTTGATCACAAAATAACTGGAAGTAATCCTTCTCAGGGCTACATGGATCCAGATTGTGACACACGCCAGAAACCCCGGAAAATTCCTCCGCGTACGTAGCATTAACTTCCTCCAACCACACAACTTCTTCATCCGCGTTCTCGAATTCCTCACCGTCCTCCGGTTTTTCGAAACAAAGATCCTCCGGTAAATCCGATAAATCACTTTCATAATCAACCGTAGCATCGTCCTCAACACTACACTGTTGACCACGAGGTTTAGAACTTTTTGATTTTTTGGGAACGATTTTTTTCCGAGATTTCTTAACCGAAAAACTTTTTGCCCTGGCGTTCATGTCTAAAATCTTGTTAAATATTACAAATGTACAATCACAATGTTTGGGCGTCGTGCGATTACTGCTATATCTCTCTGCGGGGTCGTAAATCTCGCAGACACTCGTTCGTGACACAGCTACTGACGGTGACGTACTAGATTCCGGCTGTACAAGTTTCGTTTGTCGGAACATACAAAGTACGATTCGTCGGTTCGATCGATCTGAAGAAAATCGTGACGATCTATCGCTTCGATCTTATTTATCGTTACGATATTCAAGATCGCATGGGTTTCTGCTGCGATCTCCGATATCGTCTTCGACTAAGTAAATCATTAGCTATGTTGACATACACTATCGATTCGTCGTTTCAATCAGTTTGAAACGACGGATCGAGGCAACGAATCGTACCGTGTATGGGGCCCCTATTTCATTGCCGTGCCGTCGCGCGAAATTCCGTGAGTGCGAGTGAGCACGGTATATGAGTGAGCAGGCCCCTAACTACGAGCCTGGCGGAATGAGAGTGGGGGGCCATTTCCGTGACGTCAGTCACTAACACATAAAGCGACTGCGCGCGATTGGCTGTTCCCTTTCTCCAGCTCACGCGACAGGGATTGCTAAGAGTTTAGCGTCAGAGGGTTAAGTAATGCACTGTGCGACGTGTTGGCAGGGGGGTTGGGAAGGGGGGGAGCCCCCCAACACCCCATTACGAACAAAAATATCATAAGTATTTTAAAAAATATTCGTAAAACTTATATTTCTTATATTTTTACACATACGATTGCGGAGGCTATTTCTTAAAAAGTTCCAAAAACCTCCTTTTTAGTTTAATATTTTATTAAAGCTTGTATATTCCTCTTAATACCTATAAGATCGTTTTAATTGCTCAGGGCTGCTCAACTATAGATATTTTCATTATGAGGGCGCGAAACGCCCGAATGACGAATTCTATTTTTTGTCATTAATCGTAAGGGTCAAATACGAGGTTGACGGGGTTCAAGGCGGGGTGTTGGCGGGGGTGTTGCCCCTCCCCCCAACATCCCATTACAAACAAAAAAATCATAAGCTTTTTTTAAAGTAAAAAGAAATAAATAAACAAACAAACAAGAACTTTAGAACAAAATTTAAATGTTTATTATTTTGAATTTTGTCAAATATAGCTTCATATTCGTAATCAGCGACCCAACAAATCCCCCTATACCAAATTTAGCATGAATTCCTCGATTTTCGAAAATATCATCCGCCATATTGGATGCGCCATCTTGAATGTTTGAAATCTGACTTCAGATTCGTGTACAGCGATCCAAAAAACCTCCTTAACAATCATTTATTTACTGTTTGATTAACCGTCAAGAGAAATTTCTATTTTTGTCCACTCTCCCATACCGTATGTCCCACTCTGTACGGGCCAGTTTGAAGTTACCTTCGGGGAGGCTTGGTCGGTACTTAAGTCATTTAATACCGGTAGAAGTCGAGTCGGTAGTTAGAGTTGGTGTCAATTCGAGTGATCGAAGCGTCTAACTTCGAAATTATGAATTTGTGAATAATGGAAATTACTCACCATTATTCACAAATTCATAATTTCGAGGTCAGACGCTTCGATCTCCCGAATTGGCACCAACTCTAACTACCGACTCGACTTCTACAGGTATTAAATGTTTCGATTACCGATCAAGCCTCCCTGAAGGTAACTTTCAAACTGGCCCGTACAGAGTGGGACATACGGTATACCTAGAGCACTGTGCGTCGCCGCCGCCGCGCAAATTTTTTGACAGGATCGTCGCCGCGACAACGGTAAATTTTCAGAACCACGCACGAAAGTGGTTAATTGCGTCATCGGTACGGCACGGCCCGTCAAAATACTGACTGGATCAAATCCTTTACTTCTCCTTTTTTTTTATTTTAATATTATATAAAATAGTTTTTTAATAAATGCGTGGACAAAACCGTGTCGCCAAAAACCCCGGCGACCTTGGGACCCGATGCGCCACAAGCCGGGAACTTACCCCCCGGGGGTTGGGGAGCGAAGCTAGTACATACAAATAAATGTACTACCACAGCTAGCTTACTCCCACGCGGCACCTTTGAAGTAAAAAACGCCGAACCGTTGACCTTGTGTCGTACTGTCTCTTTCTGATTCGGGAAAGATCAGGGTCGAGACTTCTCTCCCAAGCCAAGAGTGTATATATTTGCCGTTTTCTACCATTACAACTGTTTTAATGTAGAATCCATTAATAAAATATGTACAATATAGATACACACAAATAATTTGTTTATCAGGATTCACTGAATGAATGAATTCGTTTATTTATATGTCATAATTTGTGATTAATGTAACTGCGGATAAGCTATATGTATGTATATTATAAATATAATAATCATAAAACGCGTACTTACATAAGATTTTTAACTAATGATGAAGGGATATCTCACCAGCATGCAGTGATAAGGCCCGGTGCACACATCCGATTTTTAAACATGCGCTGCTGCTGCAGCGTCGGAATCGCGGCGGCGATACCATGGATAGATTGTGGCACGTCACCGAAGGTATGTGTGCAGCGCCACACACACACATTCTATCTATGGTATCGCCGACCGCAATTCCGGCGCCGCAGCGTTTAAAAATCGGATGTGTACAGCGGGCCTTATAGTCACGAGTCAAACACATTCCTATTATGCAAAACGTTATCGGCGTCAATGTCAACATAGATCCTGCGTCATTCAACGTTATCATTGAGGTTCATACGATATCTTATTTGTGTAGTTGGAAAAATACATGTCATTGATTCATTTCAATAAGTTTCATTCTTCATGTAATTGTAAGTACGTGTTTTGCTAAAATAATTAAAAACTGTATGAAATGTATGTAAATAAAAATGTAGATATCGTTTCATAAGACCGTTTCACTGTTTAAGTCAAAACGGCCTTAAAGTTCAAGATTTTCTAAATTAAAAAAAAAGGATACATAATAGACTGCGGATGTATGGAAAGAGGTTATTAAGATGTATTTTTATATAGACTTAAGAAATCCAAAAATCCAATTTTATGGGTCAGTGGTGGGGGTAACTTAAAAAAAGATTTTTTTTCCACAATTTTTTTGCCCCAGTTTTATAGATCGGAAAAAACCATAAAACTTTTATTTCAACTTTTTTCCCTTATCTTTCACCGTTCGGGAGTTATTCCGTGAAGAAGAAAAATCTGCATTTTTTTCAAGGGATGATTTCACCCCTTAAAACTGGAATTCCGCATCAATGAAATGTATTTTTGTATTACGCTTGAACTACTTTACTTGTACACGGAATGGCGGAAGTTTCTGAATTTTCGGGTTCCCTAACTTCCCTTGTGAGTCAAACCAGAATGTATAGGAAACGTATGGGACCAGATGTCGCCACAGAAGGAGTATGGCTGTAAGGCGCCGAACCCAACACTCCCTCCCGACTTACTGCCATACACTATTACACATCTAATCTTATCGTATATGATTAAGGTTAAAACAGTATGGCGTTAAGGCGTCAAATTTAACGCTCCCTCCTTACTTATTGTGAATACAAAAATTAGGTACTTAATGTCGAAACAAGCATATAGCTACTTTAATATTAGTATAACTCTCATCCCTCTGTTTTACTTCAACTCATCTCAGCTGTCCCTTTCGTTTACTCGTTTCTAACAGCACATGAATTATTTAATTAGTCAGTTTGATTTTATTCATTCTTAGTATTCATTATTTTATCTGATAAATATTTATGCATGTCAAATGGAAGTGGTTTTGTGAATATGTCAGCGATTTGATTCTTTGAAGGAATCCACTCTATTTTTACCAAATTCCTTGCTACACACTCCTTTACATAGTGTTCTCTAACCTCTGTCATGTGTCTTAGTTTATTACCTTCACTAGCCTTAGCGCTTGCCTCAGCGGCTTTATTGTCACACCACAATTTGATTGGACAAAATGACTCGTCAATTATCAGGTTCACTGAATTATTTAGAGCAATTAATTCCTAACACGTCTCACTCATTGCTACACATTCAGCCTGGCAGGTTGACAAAGCAATATATGGTTGTTTGTGAGTTCTCCAAGCTACCGCATCTCCAAAAAGCTTAATCACGTAACCACAGGTAGTAAGAGAGCCTTTGCAATCAGCAAAACTAGCATCGGAATAAGCCTGCATATCATTACTCTCTCTCCTGTATATCTCAGGCCCAGTGTCTTTGTACCGTTCAGATATCTAAATACCTTCTTAACCATTTGCCAGCCACTTACCGTGGGATTCGTTTGATGTCTATTCAACACATTTACAGCGTAGGTTATATCAGGTCGAGTTGCCCCAGCCAAATACAACAGACTACCAATTGCTTCCCGATATGGAGCATTTTCTCTTATATCTGTTTCTTTTAGAGCCTTATCATCAAACGACCACTTCTCTCTGTTTTCTTTCTCTATTAGTTACTTGTGTAGTAACAATCGGTGCTCTCTGTAGGTGTGAGTCACTGAATCCGAATTTTTAAAGAATTTTATTTGTATATTTTTCTTGAGTAAGAGTAATTTCCCCTTTCTCTCTGTCTCTTCCGATTGATATCCCAAGAAATTCTTTTGGCTCACCAAGATCACTCATCTCAAATTCGCTCATCAATTTTGATTTTACTTCTATTATTTTAGTTTTGCCAGGATGATGTCATCGACATATAACAATAAAATAAGAGTTCTATTATTAGATCCTCTACAGTTAAACATACAAGGTTCACTCTCATCATTTTTCAATCCTAAACCTAAAGCTACCTCAATGAATCTCTTATTCCACTTTTTAGGACTGATTCGTAATCCATATAAAGCACGTTCCAATTTGCATACTTTCTGTTCTCTTTCTTTTTGTGTTATTTTTATACCTTCTGGAATTTCCATATATATCTCTTCCTCTAATATTCCATTTAGAAAGGCCGTTTTAACGTCTAATTGACGCATCTCTAAGTAATTTATTCGCAACGGCAAAGACTGATCTCACCAGTGGCAATCGAGACACAGGAGCATAAGTCTCCATTAAATCATAGACATTTCTGTCCTTAAAGAGTCTTGTTACAAGTCGAGTCTTGTACTTTGTTTTATTTTCGCTTTCAATTTTCTTTTTAAAGACCCACCTACCGTATGTATCATGCCAAATTAAACAAGCAGATATACCGACATTGCCGAAACTTTACCGACGGTCAAGAATTTTATAGTTAGTTTGCTTGAGAAGAGTGCGCTGTGTGTGCTGCGTGAGAGCGAAAAGTGTCAAACGTCTGATTTCCCGATAGCTGTCAATTCGGAAAATCGAAGTATCGAATAATAGACGAAACACTTCGATCTCTTGAATTAACAGCTATCGGGAAATCAGACGTTTGACACTTTTCGCTCTCACGCAGCACACACAGCGCACTCTTCTCAAGCCAACTCTAACTATAAAATTCTTGACCGTCGGTAAAGTTTCGGCAATGTCGGTAATTCTGCTTGTTTAATTTGGTATGATACATACGGTAGAATCAATAATGTTTGCTTCTTTCCGTTTTTCATTGTTGTTGGTCTGTTAACTATGGTCTATACTTTATTTTTATCCATAGCTTTTAATTCATCATTAACAGCTTGTCGCCAAAGTTCATTGTCGTTGGATTGCATCGCATCTCTATATGATGTTGGATCTTGATTGACTCGAGCAATCATTGCATGGTACAGTTTTTCCTCAACATCACTCATCTCTTTATCACCCTCATCTCGTAATTTCATTGTATTTAACACATTGACTCTCTCTTTCTCATCTCTTACTAGTTCGGAAAAACTAGTGTCTTCAATTTCTTTTACATTCTTTTTCTCATTTCTAGAAATAACAATATTCTTTTTCGGTCGTCCTCTCTTTTTCTTCTCTTCTCCCTCCGGTTTTAAATCTTCTTGTCTTTCCGTATCATCCTCATCAAATTCGATGAACCATTTCTCTTTATCAATTTCTTTTTCCTCAATTGTCCAATCTTTTATATTGTCTTTTGTGTATTTATCACCGTACATAAGTTTTTCATTAAACCGCGCATCTCTGCTTTCATAAAATTTTCCGTCTTCTGGTTTCAGAAATTGTTATCCAGTGGGCGTATAGCCTACTAGAATCACACGTCTCGATATCATAACTATGATTCGGAGCAAATTTTTGCATTGGTGTTATCATGTCATTTGACTTGTGAGGTGTCCTATTATAAGCATAAATCACAGCACTCGATGCAAGGTCCCACATATTTTCGGGTAGTCTAGCATCATACATGTATATGCTCTAATTTTATTTTGTATTGTTTGGTTTATACGTTCTCATGCACCATTATGTTGAGGTGTGTCAGGGCAGGCAAGTTGCTGCTCTGCGCCTAATCTTTTCAACACCTCAACTATGTAGCCACCTGTATATTCTGTGCCCTGATCCGTACGTAAATAACAAACTTTCGCATCTCTCCCCAATAAATTTCGCGCGCTTCTCACAAACGATTCAAGACAATGACCTGTTTCATTTTTTGCTTTCATTGCATATGCCATTGACAGTGGCAAAATACCCGACAAATTTTCGTAATTCCTGACTAAGTCATAAAATTTTTCACAGAAATCAGAAGCTTTCTCTTTATTTGGATAATATTGCAAGTTGTATAACTGTTTTCTTATTATTGTTGAAGTTAAATTACTCTCACATCTCTTTAGCTCTTTAATTTTCTTCAAAATCTCTACGGGATCTATAATGTTAATCACTTTGGCATGATAATTTTGATCCAGGTGATTGATCAAGATGTCTCTCACCTTGTACTCATGTTTTTCAACGGTAATCACGTTGGTATGTTTATTTCGAGCTTTTTCAGGATCAATAATATAAAGTAATTCGCAATTTCTTAACTCCGATGTGAAATGGTCGTAAAAGTGTTCAAATTTGGTATTTGTAGTTAGTTTGTAATCGCGTCTCGTCCCTTTATTTAAAAACTCGAATTTTAACCTTTCTTGTACTTTATTTGCCAAACTGTCTGGTTTCTCTTTTTCACGATTTTCCTTGTTCAACCCTAACTTATCTAATTCTCTTTTAACGGCATTTGAAATTATTTCAGCTAACTTGTCATCTCCCGTGTCATCTGTGTAATCTTTCTTTCTTATTATCTTTTCATAATTAATTCTCATCTCGTTAGCTTGTTTTCGCATCTCAATACTTATCTCTTCATATGTTTTGTTCTGCTCTCCAAACGCTTCTCTTTGTCTTTTGAATTCATTGGTAATAGATTTTAACATTCTTTCCATATTGGACATGGCGGTTTGTGTATTTTTTAGGGCCTCTTGATATTGGCCCAATGTGTGTGCTTGTCGAGGATAGACAGAACTCTTTTACCAGTTTCCAAACTTCATCGGAGTTTGGATTATCATTTGATTCGAATTTAGAAGATATTGTTTTTAACTTCTCAAGATTACTGCTTGAATCTTCAATGAGAGAATTAGAGGAATTTTGATTAGATGTTGACGCACTTAGTAGCTTATAGTCGACTTTGACTTGTTGTAATTTTTTAATTGTTGGTAAAGATTTACTACCTTTGACCTGACCTGTTCGAGTCTCCGCATCTCTATAGTCTTTCCCTTTTTCTCGCACCTCCTCATCTCTTATCTTCGCATCTCTTTTCTCCGCATCTTTCGTCGCATCACTGACCTCATCGATCTCATCATTTAATAGACTATCCTCCTCTTCTTTAGATAGGTCATCATCGTCTGAATTATTGTGACAGTTTCGCGCTCCTGGTATAACCACCCAAGGACCTGATCCAGCTTGCTTCTCGATCCATTTTGTCAAAGCATTCCACTCCTCCGCATCCATGGTGCTTTTATCTATTTGAACCAAATTAATTTGTAACTAAATTTTATTTACTTTTTGTTATACCACGAGCTGTGCCCTGGACCTGGTTGACCGAACAAACAGGTACAGCCAAGTCGAGGCTAGTAATCGCACGTGTAACCCGAACGACAAGGCCACACGAACGATCACCCTAGTGACTCGGTCAGTTACTAAATGTACAAATATCATACATTTGACATACACGCCACGGTTTGCCGGAAGGCTTGTAGCGTGTATGGGGACCTTTAAGGCCCTCGTTATTCTCGTTACATAATACTCGTTATTCTACACCGGCATAAACAGTTCAGCACCAAGTGCACACGTGGAGCTAAACACGCGGCCCCGAGACGAGCTCGCGCCTATGTCGGGGACCGTATCTAGTTTCTTGGCCGGCGAATTACGTTTACCGATCGCAAAGTGTAAAGCCTCGTTCTCATTAGTCAAGTTACTTGAGTTCAAGTTGCTTGAATTCAAGTAACTTGAAATAACTTTACCAATGTTAACGTTTTATTTACTTGACTGAAATGTTCTTTCAAGTTACTTTCAAGTTTCAAGTGAGGTAGGATCTCTCTACTTTTTAGTTTACTGGAAACCACTTGAAAGACAACTTGAATAGTAATTGAATAATGTGAACCATATACTTGCCTGTTCTAGAATTAATTCGGTCGTTACATACTTAGATTATTCGCTGTTTGTAGATGTGAACAATTGAATGTATAAATAAAATCATAATAATAAATCAATTTAGAACGACGTTGGATACGTATCAATATTAGTAAAACATTAAATTATGAAGAGTGAATTCTTTTTATACGTAAACAATATATTAAGAAGAAAACAACTTGCTTTTCTTGTTTAAAATCGTCGAACAAGAGTTCCTTTCGGCTTTCACGAGTGAACCTTTCTTTTTACTTACTCCATGTCCAATTATTGCACTTTTATGCACTCATTAATATTTTATCGCTATTTTCAAAACTTAGAGGCCTTTCACGCTGATAGGGCCTCGTGCAGAAAGCATATGCATAGAGTTACTTCGCTTGAAATACTCGTAAATATAATGCACTCATCGCAAAGTTAATGTTAAAAGATAACAAGTATTCGTATGTATAACATATGACGCTAAACTTAGCCGTCATGAAAAAAACTTGAATCACTATTATCTCATCATCTATAAGCTTTTGGCTCTTGTTTGTGTTATACTTTTTTGAAGATTATATTTACTTTCAATAAAGTTTTATATCGATGCAGGTCAAAAGTTCAAAAATAATGAGATAATAGTGATTAAAGTTTCTTTTCTGGCGAATAAGTTTAGCCTCATATGGTATAGTACTGCTTAGCCCGCTGCCTACTATCTGGTTTAGTGACGCATGAGTTCATATCTATCAATTTCTATCATTGTTCTGCATTCGTATTTTAAAATATACCCATTTATTTCTTAGCTTCGAATTATTTTGAGCAAAAGCGATAATGCTTCTTTTCAACTTCTATGATCAATACTGTCGCGCCGAATGACTGATCCGACAAACTTACGCGCGATATCATTGTCATCGGCACCTGAAATCGATTTATCGTCGATTAAATACGTTCGATTAGATTCATCTCACGAAATACGAAGATTTTCACCGGGAAAAACAGAGAGTGACGCCGAATAATACATGATACCCAGTGGTTCATACGCACCGGTGCAAGGCAACGATTTGGTGTTATACTTCGTAGTAATCGCAGGCGAGTGCATGACAATAAATGGATAAGACGGTTCGAAAATCGTCCGTGCGTGCAGTGCATCGAGTAAAATAAGAAATCGTATATTCTTTATATTCAGCATGTCTAAATATCATCAGCTTGGGGTCTGCGATAGGATGGCCCATGACGGCCATCGCTCAATTGCTTTCATCAGACACCGATCTACGTCTGAACGAACGTCAATCAGCATTCGTGGCGAGCATGTTGTTTGCTGGATCGTTGATCGGTACCCTGGTGATGAGCATCTGCATGAAGAGGTTCGGTGCAAAGCGAGTGCTCCTCTTTACGGTCCTACCAACCGTTATCGGGTGGCTCATGGTGGGCTTCGCCTGGGAAGTCTGGGTAAGTGCTACGCGGACTAAGTTTGTCTCGATACACTGAGAGAAAAGTGAGTAATACAATCAACCATAATCGCAAGGTTGAATATTTCAGGTTGCCAGTACCATATTTATGATTAAACAGATCATTAATACAGTTGGAGTAACTTTTGTTGCACGGTTATAGTAATGAGTTTGTAGTTTATGACAGCCACGCATCATGGTTAGATTAACCATGAAAGTAGACCAATAATTTTACTGCATGGTGGTATCAGCTATATAAAAAAGGTTGGGGATATTTATCGATGTGCTGCAAAGTGTAACCAGAATCTCACTGCTTAGAACAACTATAGAATTATGGTTGGCGCCTAAATCGACCACAATTTCTGGTTAAATTATAGTTCTTTCAACCAGTTTTTTCGTTGAGTGTAAGAACATGGAAAGAAAAGAAGTGGTTGTGGCAACTACCCAGCCAGACATATTATGATGTAAGTTTTGCAACAACTTTACGAAGATCTAGTTCATGGCGTGCAGCAATTGTGTTTTATGAGTTCTCCCTTGGCACTCTTCTTTGTGTAATTGACTGATGAAATTAAGTTTCAGAAGTAATAAGTAAATTTTACATATTACTGTGATTCAGTAAATTAAATTTTACATAAATTTGTTACCTGATTTGTTGAACGTCATATTTCGATACCATGATTTAAACTTAATTATCTAGTATCTATTATTTTCCATTTATATTTGTAACAAATGATTTCTATTAATTTGACATAAAAATAAAAAAAATTAAACAGCTTTAAGGTATTATTTCCCTAAATGCACTTTTCTTACCATCTTTTTCAAACTTTTTTCAGTGTATTATTTAAATTTTTATCTACAAAACAAGTTCATTCGGAACAAAATCGACCATCTAGATTGGAAGATAATCGAATTTGAATATTGCTTATTCTGCAACTTGTCTCCATATCTAACACGTACATAATGGGACACTGCGTTACATTTTCAATGTTTACGGTGAAACGGCTCTTACCATTTTTTTCAAAAATCGTGACAATATAAAGGAATATGTGTTAGCTTATATTTTAAAAAATGGAAATTTTGACCATCGGGAAACGGAGATAGGGCTATCAGAAAAATGGTGAATTTTCACTGTATGGAATAATGACGCCACAAGAGCAACCGTGCCATATCTTTGCGCGCCAATCTACATTTGCGTACAAGTCTATCCGTTCACGGAATACATGTGTGCGTAGACGCCCAAGATGTACAGGCATGGACAAAAAGTTCGCTTTGAGGTATAGGAGGAACTCAATGGTCGATACATTCTCGAACGCGTAAATTTTTGCGTCCGATTACTAGGGAAGTAATACCTTAACTTGACGTATGTCGTGAATCAGGAATGTCTGACTGGGTTGTTTAGGTACATTAGCTAAAATATAGTTGTAATAACTGTAATTAAATAACTATAATAATAAATTAAAAAGTAGTTTTGATAATTATTGTATAATGAACTAGTTCCGATGATCAAACTCGAATAATAGTGATACAAATGGTTACCTATATACCACAAACTCTTCTTTCTTTCTTCACAAATATTTCTTGATTTCCAATGAACGATCACAATCGAACGAAGAGTAGGAAACTTGAATAGATATTAATTTCATTCAAATCTCTATTCCTCTTCCCCTTTATCGGCGTCTATCTGGAGCATTCTCGCCTCGTAATAGGTGCTGTGCTATAGATACCTGTATTAATATCTCGTCGATGGGTTTGACATACATATATCCCCGTCTCTTTGTTCGAACGTCGTCGTAGATGCTGTACGTAGGACGCGTGTTATTGGGATGCCAAGTGGGTGGCGCCTATCTGATGACCGATATGTACATCGGCGAGATTGCGAGGCCCTCGAACCGAGGTTTGCTCTGCGGCGCGAGCTGCATTTCCATCAACGTCGGATTCTTACTGGCCTTCATCATCGGACCGTATGTGACGTACCAACAGTGCGCCTTCCTCAATCTCCTCCTTCCAATCGGCTTTCTCGCGACTTTTGTGTGGGCCCCGGAGTCGCCCTATTGGTACATCAAGAAGAGCAGGTTCGAGGACGCCAGAGATTCGCTGGTCAAACTGCGCCGAACTGACGATGTCGACGAAGAACTCCATACCTTAAGAAACTTGGCGGAGAAAGACGACGAACGTTCCAGATGGAGACGCAATTCTTTTATATCCATCTTCTATTCACGAGCCAATCGCAGGTCTCTCCTTCTTACGTTCGTTATCATAGTAGGTGGGTAATGAGGATTCTCGACGGGATTCCCTCGTCCTACACGGATCTCGTTACGCGTTCCAGCTCAACAGTTCTCCGGGATACAAGCGGTGAACACCTACGCCCATATTGTGTTCGAGAAGTCGGATTCTTTGATCTCGGGCAAGTACGTCGGCATGTTGCTGGGCTGCGTCGAGCTGCTGTGCGTGATCGGAACGTCCTCGATTGTGGATTCTCTGGGTCGAAGGCCCCTGTTGATGATCTCCTCGGTGGGCTCGGCATGTTGCATGGTGGTCGTGGGTGCTTATTTTCACATGGAGTACGCGGGGATGAAGCTGGAACCGATTAAGCTGCTACCGGTAATCGGTGTCCTGCTGTTCGCCACTTTGTACGGAATCGGCTTGTCGCCGTTGATCACTGTGATAATCGCTGATTGCGTGCCGCTCGAGATTAGGCACATTGGAGTCCTCCTCGGTGGTTACGTCTACTCCTTGTCCGCTATGGCGGTTATCATATTATGGCAGGTAGGTACTATGGCTGAGAATCCGCGTGCCAAGTCACGTCCACTTCACTTCTTCTTCCAACGATCTTTCGGTATAGGTGATATCCGATGGCATCGGAACGCAATACGCCTTCGGAATATTCGGGACGATCACTTATATCAACACTGTTATACTGTACTTCCTAGTACCGGAGACTAAGAAGAAGTCCTTGGTGGAAATACAAGATATGCTTCGCAACGGTAAGAAAAGCAACGATACGGATAATTGAAAAAGTTATAAACGAAATTCCGTTCGAATAAGTTGAAGTACTTGGTCGCGGTTTTTCAAAATCATTCCCAACGGCACGTGAAAACAGTACATGTCCGATATTTTCTTTGAAATAAAATATCGTGACAGAAATGCTAGGGATGAGAGTATGAGGAAACATGTGGAAGTATTGAATGCTGTAGGGATGAAAGTAAATCTTTTCTAATTCGCAAAGTAAAAGACTTCCTAATTAAAGATACAACTGCACCACACTATTTCAGACGGTGCCATTTTAACTTCTACTTGCTTTAAAACTACTCGCTCAAATATGAACACAAACTTGAAATCAAGTTAATTGAATTCAAGCGACTTGAGGTCAAGTAACTTGACTAATGAGAACGAGGCTTTAAGCCAGTCCCAGACAATGTGTGCATTCGGCAAATGCGCGAACGTTCGGGCTCCGGGGCAGCCCTCCAGACCCGATCGACGGAAAGATGGAAAAAATGACTAGGTAAATGCATCTCGCGAAAGTCCCACCGCTATGCCGAGAAGCCGGACGGCTAAGCTCAGTATCCGGACAGCCATAAAAATTCATACAGCAGATTTGATTCAGGATTCTTACCAGTGACAGTCCCTGTATACCATATGAACCTAAACTTACTCGCCAGGAAAAAAACTTCAGTCACTAATATCTCATTACTTATGAAATTTTATCCTACGTCGACACAGGAAAAAACAGGAGCTTTTACTACCTCAACCAGTTTCCTTTCTACAAATTCTTGAAAATAAGCTCGAATCTCAGCGCTATTGGATTAAGTAGTAGTGCAAATTCTAGCTTTTTTTCCGTGCATAAGACTTTGTTGTAGATAAAAGTGTAATCTTCAACAAAGTATTATAAAGGGTATCCAAAAATTAACGCAAGATTTAAATTTAATGAAAAACACAGTTTTTTTCATTATAATGTTATTTTTTTATTGAATCGTAAAGTACACAGGATAGGGTTATGTATGGAATAACATATAGGGCAAATGGCAAGTATGCGTGCATTGAAAGGGGAAATTCAACGATGCATCAACGAAATTCAGCCACATTTATGCACAATGGTCATGGAAAATTTCGACAAAAGAATGCGTATGTGCTAGGAAAGCCGTGAAGGCCAAGGTAAAAGCGCCGCCGTTTTTAGATTTCAAGTGATTCTGTATATTTTTTACTATTACAAAGATTTGAAAAAAATGCTTCCTTTAAGGTAGTTAGACCGCTATAGCACCTTTCGAGCAATTTTTTAAAAATATTGTCCAATTTTAGATTATAAAAAAACTGATAACTTCCTTATGAATGAAGTCATTCTGACGTTTAGAAATAGAGATATTCGGTTTTTTTTTATTTCTCCATCGCGCTCAACACAAGAAAAGGTAATTTTTTGAATATATTACCCCGATAGAGCAAAAAGCGTGGATTTACACGCTAGCCGCACGCATTGCTGCCACGTAGTGGCGTCACTGTGGTCTTACCGTGGCATGATCGCGTGGCGTGCATAAGTCGCCTAAGTTATACATATAATATCGATACCTGAAAGCAACAGTACTGTGACTAGTGAGATAAACCCGAAAGCCGATTTCGAGCTATGTCAAACGTAAACTAAAATCGGCCTTTATACAATGCAACACTGAGATATCTCGGCAAAAATATTTAAATAAATATTTAATTCAAAATATTAAATCAATAAAGTGTGTGTTTCGCCATATTTAAGCTAACATTTATTATTTACGAATTAACTATTTTTTCGGTGTAGGATGAAAGCAGAAAAAATTATAGGAAAAGCCGGTTGATGCGTAATTAGCCACTAATACAATATTCGGAAGGAGAGCGCGCGCTCCCCCCTTCGAACGATATAGATTCTCCGCTATGGTATTGTATAGCTGTGTATAAAGTATGTACCTACATCCTGGGCCGGTTATCATTTTCTTCTCCGCAAAACTTGACACCTGTGGTTCATCGCACGACCTCGCTACCTAAAGGGGCCCATACACTGTCCAGCAAGTTTGCGCAACGCAGCGTTTGCGCAAACTTGCTGGACAGTGTATGGCGGTGTTTGATGCGTTGCGCAAATGTTTGACAAACTTTAAACGTGTTTGACGTCTAAAAGGGGCCCATACACTGTCCAGCAAGTTTGCGCAACGCAGCGTTGCGCAAACTTGCTGGACAGTGTATGGCGATTTTTGATGCGTTGCGCAAATATTTGACCAAATTCAAAAGTGTTTGAAATCTTTTGCGCAACGGGCTCCCCGGCGCCCCGGGTGGGGCGGGGGATGGGGTCCTCGAACTTTTTCCTCATTTTCAATAGACTCGCGGGAATACCCTTTGCCTTCCCTACGAGCACCCTTTGTTTACCATCCAGGGTCGACCTATCATAAATTAAGTTAACGAAAAGTGAGGTGACCTATCATAAATGAAGCCATCAGGAAGCGCGTCGCCCTATCGAAACGCGCATCCGTCCTATCACAAATTACTACATCGAGACGCGCATACGTTCGTCTCTTGACCGCACCACGGAACTTCGACGCATCTGCGTGTCTTCCCGAAGTCTTTCGCACACCTCTGTTCCCTTCCTACGTCTTACCAGCGATCTATCTCTACGAGTATCCGGTTCACCCTTTATCCTTTTTCCTCTATCCTCCTATCCAGGTTCACTTGTGATAATGACGACTATTCAGAATAGAGAGTTTTGGAGGGATGATGCAGCAACGCTGCGTTGCGCAAACTTGTTTGACAGTGTATGGATGATGCAGTTGTGCAACGCAGCGTTGCGCAAACCTGCGTTGCGCAAACATGTTTGACAGTGTATGGGCCCCTTAAAGCAGGGTTCTGACTGGGTCGTGAACTGGGCGAAAGCACTACCTGTATTGTGCATGTGGCTCGTCATTGACGAGAACAGTATCCCGCTTAAAGCGAAGAATTAATAAGAAGGCGAGGAAGAACTCGCTCGGTGGATCGGTAAAGCCGCATATACATCTGAGCACGGACGGGAACGAGGCAAGGTGAGGCCGAACGAGCATGCAAGTGTGTACCATTATGTCCGCGATCAAACCTACCATAGCAAAATTGCGAGTTTTGCATGAGCACCCCCGTGGGTTTCCTCGTCCAATAGAATCACCGGAGAAGCGTGAATGCGCATACGTAGTCATCCGCGAGTGTTGGCGTGTCAGCAAGTTCAGATCGGTTATCGAAATACGATACAGTACTCCCTCCATAATTCCCTCCTCGTTAATTCAGAGCGCCCGAAGCACAAGAGGGGAAGCATTCCCCCACTCTTGTTATAGCGTACGTTGCACGCAGGTATGCACCGAAGGGGAATACGGGTTTAGTTTACGCGTCTATTTTGGTACCTCTCTAACGGATAGAGTGGAAGAGTTCCATAATTCATTTTTCTTAGAATTCAAAGCCCCGTCGTACTGAATTATGGAGGGAGTACTGTACATATAAAAAACGTATAGTATATAATATAATATACAATACATTACATATGGTATGTGCATTCGAGGCGCGGCAAGACGCCTCGACTTTGCCGCGGGGCCGGGGCCGTTCGGAGTCTATTGCCGGCAGTACACGCTCGCCGAGGCGAGCCGAGGCCAGGCGAGAGCGAGAGTGTACCTGGTGCTCTCGCCTCGTCGAAGGACCTCTCGCCTCGGTATTGGGATCTGACATGGGGGAGGAGCTTAGTTCGAAAAATCCAATATGGCCGGAATGAGTATACTACCGACACAGAGTCTTATGGGAGTAAAGTCATTATTTATTGTTTTGGCACGCGCAGGGCTCCGTGAATCCTTTCCAACTTTCACTAGACTCGCGGGAGGACATGAGCAACCTTTACCCTCCGTTATCGTCCAGGGTTGACCTCCCATAAATATAAATTCAGCCTTCGAGACGCGTATATGTCTGTCCCTGGACGGGCGCATCACGGAACGTCGACGTAGGTATCTGCGCGCAACCCCGGAGTCTTTTTCACGTTTTTACTCTTCCACTTTCTCGAAACTTTCTTCTCACATCGTGAAATGGAAAAAACCCGCCCTTGTGCCGAAGCATACGGCATTCCTTGCGAGCCGTTTCCCGGCCGTCGTGAAAAATTCGTTATCGTGTTCGTATCTCCTCCTGCTCCTCACTTGCGCAAGCATCGCACTCATTCTAAGTGTTCCCGGACATTTACGAATGGCTTTAACTATGAACGCGATTTGCTCTTGGGCAGGTACAAACCCTGCTCAAAGAAATTTTATCGAAGGTGAAAGAGTGTTACGCGCTGGCTATATTTTAAAATGTGGTGTTGATCAGGAGAGACTGGGGTCTGTCAACGGTCTTCCATTTATATAAGTATGTGTATTAAAACCTCTGACATCAGAGGACATGTGCACAACATTGTAGGCGAAATTAAAGATGGGACTATCAAAAGTGTTGTGTGTTCCTGTACAGCGGGCCAAGGAGAAAAAAATTGCACGAGGGAACAGCATTTTTTTTAGATGTCTTATTTTGCACTCTACATCTACAACAAATCAATAAAATTGATAATGCTATGTAACAAATTATTTCGAAACTGACATTTTTTGTCGTATAAAATATCCGCAAAAATACAGCTTAACGCTGTAAAAAGTTGATGATATTCTAACATACCTGGCAGTATATAATCCGTTTTTTAAAAATGTAATGAACATACTCGCATACTGTTCGAAGTACGAACCATTTTTAAGGCATTTTTCCACGCTTTTAACCGATCAACTTTTTCCAAATTTCCGAAAAAATTTTCCTTATACACACATTCTTTGCCCGCATGGTAAACGGTGAAAACGAACGTCTGGATTTTTCTTTCAGTTACTCTTACAGCCATTCACGTAACAATAAACTTTACTGTTGGATTTGCCATGTGGCGAAAATCTTACACCTTCCATTTCTCTGTTCGCTCCGAGGTTTTTGAACGTACTGGACGCTCTTCGACTAGGAGCTTGTTGTATGACTTTTTTAGTTTTCTCTTAAGCCCGCTACAGACTATGCGCGATGCGTGATTTCGTGCATAGTGTGTAGGGACTTATTCGTTAAAAATCGATTCGTAAACAACATGATTCGTGTGGTTCGCAGTGATTCGCAGTGGTTCGCAGTGGTTCGTTCTTGGCCAACTCGCTACAGACTATGCGCGATGCGTGATGCGCGATGCGCGATGCGTGATTCGCGGCAGTTCGTGAATAGTGTGTAGGGACTTGTTCGTTAAAAATCGATTCGTAAACAGCATGGTTCGTGTGGTTCGCAGTGATGCGCAGTGATTCGCTCTTGGAGGCGGTAAATGGACGAATATCAAAGGCTGCGCATCAACCGCTGTTTCTCGCCGAAGTACGGGCTGTGGTCATAGTTAATTTGTCCATTCTTTGTGCGCGCTATTTAGTTTACAGGAATTTTCCGGTGGTTGAGGGGCTGTAGGTAACCCTCCGCAAGTCACCTTCGGATGGCAGAGTCCGAGGCTCGTTTATGTTTCTGTTTTGAAAGTGACGGCTCTGACTTTCGAGAAAACATCACAATAAAATAATTCGCCGACGATTTGTCGTAGGCCGGCCGATTGGCGCCGTGGGAACATAATGCTCGCGGTAGACATATCGAAGATTCACGAAACACTTTGTATTGTTATTTTTGCCTGTCCGGAAGGGACAATTTCATGGCTCTTTCTCGAAAGTACAGAGAAAGGGGAAAAACGTTCTTACTGGTTTTTTTTTTCCGAACATGTGATAACCAAACAGTCGATGTATATGAACCCGTGCCCTTCGGTGCGCACCCTGAATGCCTCCACCGATATCTTTTTTTTTTATTATGGAGCAGACTCCTACGCCAAAACACCCCTTTCAAGGACCCTTGTCTTTTTCCTATAGTGAAAACTTTCGAAGCTGTAAATCTCACTTCGTGCGTTGAAATGGATGTAAAAAAATGGAAGCGATATTGTGATTAATTACGATAAGGATGAAGCAATGGAAACAGAATTTGAAGACTATTATAAGGAGGTTCGACTATCAGACGAAAACCAATTTACAGCCCTAATTTTTTTATATGATATACACGAATATTTTACACAACTAATACGAAAATTTGAGCAATATAGACCGTCTATAGACTATAGTTTCTTCGTTATTTTATTCTAAAGTTGACCACTTTTAACATATCGCCTTATGGGAGACGATTGTACTAAGGTATATTATCACTGACTCTTTAACACACATTCCGCCAACTTTAGACTTTTTGAAAGACTAGTAATTTGACAGATGAAATATTAAGGATTATGTAAAAAATAAGTAAATTAGATTTTACCGTATGTTAGCGTGCCAACCTTACCGAAATTTCTGCAGCGATTTTTTCTATATGGTTGCAACGTAATATTATCATGAAATTCGTTTTTACTTTGCAAACCATTAGCACGCCGTATTAACGGTGAGAGACTTGGCAACACGGCAGCGAAACAGTTGTAAAGCTGAAAGACCGAACCTTACCTGGCATCTATTCAAACTGAGCGCGAAATTTGAAAGATTCGGAACGATAAAAAAAAATATTGTCCCTAAAATCTTTATCCAAGTTGAATGATTGTTGAAACGAAATCATGTCTTTACTTATACAACTCTTTTTCTTTTTTGACAAAATTTGACTTTATACCGGCTTTGCTGCATGCTCGCGTCATCCGCCATAGCTGGCCACTGTAGTTCACGCGTCACTGCAGCCAATATAAAATATCGCGGAGTACAACGTTGCCAAGAATACAATGAAAATTGCAATGCACAATAAAAAATGTTTAAACTATAATCATATATCCATGATACTAAATTATCAATCGAATAACTGTTTTATGTCTTCAGCATTCTCTTTGAGTTGTTTTTATAGGTTTTTATAGATTATTTGTAATTTTGTATTTTTCTTTAAAATGTTGGACAAAAAGCCTCTGACGACGATTCCGGAGTCATTGACGCTCTAATAGTTCGCCATAAATTTTCCAGTATTTTATTTACTAATGATTTTCGGCATGAGCGATGCATAAAATGGGTTCATAATTCATTTAATTATTATTCCATAACGTTTCAGATCGCTGTGAAAACATTTTTTTCAAACACATTTTTGACTCCAAAGAAACAGTCGATCCTCCTTAATATGTATTTCAATCATAGTATTATGTTTTTCATTTTTTCATACATAATGTACATACATAATTAGCATTGTATTCGTGGGTAGATAATTTTAGAACTGTGGTAACTTTGAAACAATGCAAGCAGAATTGCTACGAACTGCAACGAACTGCCGCGAATCACGCACCGCGCATCGCGCATCACGCATCGCGCATAGTCTGTATGGCTCTGTTTACGAATTGCTACGAACTACAACGAACTGCCGCGAACCACGCATCGCGCATCGCGCATCACGCATCGCGCATAGTCTGTAGCGGGCTTTACGACCGGGGGTGGGGGTGCTAACTACGCAACGCGAAGAAATTTCCAGGGAAATGCGGAAGGCAGGATTAAGCGTTGTAAATCCCGAGGAAACTCTAGTGCTCGGTTCCTATGTCCCGGCCGACGTACATTTACACGGGACCCTGTGGCATTGAGGAACATTCCCGGATCTAATTTATGACTCAAAGGGTCCCAAGGAGTGTCGAATTTTTCCCTTGCACCGGTCTACGGCCCAAGTGCGAGAAGCATTTGGGTGAATACGCGACATACATACATTAATCCAATGCCAGTCACTAGCTAACCCACTAAACGGTATGCTAGGAATAGTTTCACTTCTCGCCACCAGACGGCGTATCGAGACATGTCAGATCCCAATATCTCGCGCTCGGGTCCCCTCGGCGAGCATGTACTGCCGGCATATCTGTTTCGAGTCGGTACTTCAAAGGAACGAATGGATGGATCGTTGCCTCGAACGTTGCCTCGTATGATTGCCAGAAACTCTCAAACGAGGCATTCGCCTCGCCTCGCCTCGCCCCGTTCCCGTTCGTGCTCAGATGTATGCGCGGCTTAAAAGGCGCCAATTTCTTTCAAACCGAGGTACTATTGTAACTCTCTTTGCGCGCATAAACGTCGACCAATTTAGCTTTTCTGTATTTCAGAATACTTTGAAACGATGAATAAAATTGATTAGATCGATCGTTGGAGGATAATAGAAAGTCGATAAATAACTCAAAGTTTTAATAAGTTATGTAATTGTTGCATGCGAAAATTCGAAGAGAAAACGATCCGATTTTTAGGACCAATTTTTAGAGAATTTTTATTTAGATTTCCAGCGGTCGTATGTAATACAATTTTTTGATGTCGCGCTAGATAGTATTAATGATAATAGTTTTAATACCGTTGTCAATACATTATCATTGTACGGATCTCTCCAATGTAAAGGCCTCAGAATAATTACCTAATCATACATTAACCTTTATCGCATAACTACGATAATTTGCTCGTTTCCCTTTCAAATTTTTGTTTATCATAATGCACTGTAAAATGACAATGTGCTATCAAGTAGAAATATTGCAAATTTTCATAACATTATTTTCAACAATTGGAGACTCATTTCTCAGTTTCGACAAATACATTCGAATCGGTAGGGGAACGGAGCCATATATTAACGAATTCTTTTACGAGGAAATAAATTTTCATTTATGTCGAACTTGATCAGCCAAATTATCGGCGGAACAGGAACCTACGTACTTAACGCTGCGTTGGTGTGCACAGAGAAATTCTCACGAGAGGTGTTCCGGGGTATGTCATACTCCAAACTATCATTCACGCAGGATATCAACAATTTCGAAATTCGATAATGTCAACGATCAATCATGATTCTCTGTTTATTTATGATTCAAATAAATTAAGCGTACTGGATAATGTATATATTAAAACATTAAACACATTAGTTTATATATTAAAACGTTAAACATGGTACTAAACGGAGTTTGTCGGGTATGGTATACCCTAGAACACTGACGCAGAGTTAATATAAGCGCGGTCTCTCACGGGTCGGTATGCTTCGAGCAAAAACCGCGCTCGGTATCCGTGCAGCATACCGACTGGTTGTTGCTCTATACATTTTGTATCGATGCTCGCACACGGGTCGGCGTGGCATCGGCGCGAAGCGGTTCGTACTCGGTATGTTGCGTGCAACATCACCAATCAGTCGCGTTTCGACATTTGCAGGCTGTAAGCATCTAGGCAGTCGGGCTTTCCCGGTTGAACCTCCCGTTGGGTGTACCAAGGACGGTCTACACTCCCTCACACACATGTTTGTATTTTATCTGCTTATCAATGGCTTAACGAGTCTGACTAGTTTTAGAAAATAATTTTTTAACATTCTATACATTGTTTTAAACTTATCATTTTCATTCAATTCTCTTGCTGCTGTAAATAGTCTGCTACCATAATTGCGTTCAATGTATGGATGGACCCAAAATCTCTTTTTTCTTCGATTTCTTAAATAATTATAAATTACAATAATATCTTCATCACTCAAATCACTAGACGTAGACATGTTTCCTGTTACTTTCCGCCGCGGGATGGCACGAAATGAAATGCGCCGGCGTCGCGCCGCCAGCATACCGACGCCATGAGCGAGGCTGGCTAGTAAAGGTTACCTGAATGTCCATACATTTTACGACATGCCCGGCGATGCCTGGCGATTCTTACCTGAATGTCCATAAATTGTACGGCATGGCCGGCGATGGATGGTGGCATCGCCCACTTTTTCGGCGGTAATCGATATAGACCGTCCCCTGAGGTATGGCAAATTCGATTTTTCTTAATGCCGAGTTTATACGCTTGCCAAACTTCGACAAGCCATCACAAATTCAAACGTGTGTGAATAGCGCGTTTGGCTTTACTTGTGTAGGCTTGCTAGCACTTGTCGCCGATCCGACCGAGTATCGGTTTTTGGCACAAATCAAAGGAAGTTAACGGTAAGCGCTTGCGAAGCGTTTACACGTTTGAGCGTTTGTGAAGGCTTGGAGTTTGTGGCAAGTGCCAAGCGTGTAAACCCGGCATTATAGAAATAAAAGGTGTCTCATTCCCATGTTTTCACGCAAGCCGTTTTCACTAAATGATTAATTAATAGAACCTGGCTTCAGAAAACCAAAGGCTTGAGTATTGCCGTGCCGTGCCGTGCCGTGCCGTGCCGTGCCGTGCCGTGCCGTGCCGTGCCGTGCCGTGCCGTGCCGGACATGGAGAATATTATTTATGTAAAAAAGAGTTGATAAAAAATCTAGAAATGTTTTATGCACGGTTATTATTTTGATACCTATAAGCATAGGTACATTTCCTTCTATAAGTATAATAATATTTCATATTATGAAAATAGTGCGCTGGATGAGGCCTTCATATGAAAAATATATAATTCATTTTAAAAGTATTGATAGTGAAATGAGTTCCATCACATGATAGACGGAATTCTGAATATCAGTTCGTACCGTTTTAATAGTATCGCAATCATAAATACCTCGTCAACTTAAAGTTAATCTCGCCATCGGCGAAGCGTTATATTTCGGCGAATCCAAGTCGCTAATGAACTCGCAGTCCCACACCTTTCCTAAAAGAATTAATTACTAGCCCTCCTGCACATAGGGTAAATGCGCCTGTAGTCGGCCACTTTCGTGTATGATCGTCTTTAACTAACATTTTACTGGCGAATAGGAATAAAACATTAATTGAAACCATTTTTAATGAAAAGATTGCGAAAAATTCTTTAAGTTTTACTTATAACACGTGATCATTGCATTCTTTTATAATTTAATTTTAATAGGTTTTGAAAATCCATCGATTTTCCTAGTCGTCGGCCAGTCGCACCCAGTTGTCGGCCTCGAAGGCGCCAATAGTCGGCCATCAAATCTAGGATGGATATAATGATCTGAAGAACAAATACACTATATAATGCAAATTTTGTTTACTTTTTAATAATCATACAATGTGAAATAAACACTTAATCAAAGAAAAAAACATGAAATATTCTCTAGAAAATGAAACAAAATATAAAATATTTTCTATAAAATGAGACAAAGCATGAAATATTATTCTCTTTTTTTTCTTAAATTATGCACAATTTTTCCATATGAAACCTCCGTTAAGATTTCTCTAGAAGACTGTGGCGAATCGTTATCTCTTGTTTTCCTACTTTTCTTAGTGTTCGAATCTTTGGCTCTCGCTAGCCGTTCTTGTTTTTTCTTTTCCATTTCCTCTTTTCTTTTTTTCTTCTTATTCTCCTGCTCTTCTTTCGCTTGTTGTTGTTGCTTGTAGTAGTCGCGCCATAATGCTGATGATATGGCACTTGGCAGGGTGACATTTTTACGTTTTTACCTCCAGACTTGGTTATGGGGCGGGGATATTTCAAATCTGTTTCAAATCCACATAAATCGTTATTTTCCTTTTCAATGGCTGATATATTATATTTCGAAGATGGGATGCCTGCAACTGAGTTATGTTGCAAGTCTGGTGTTGAAGAAACAATGGTTGCATTCAGCAGATCGAGCATAAACCGCTACCGCTCAGTACGCTCAGAAGTAGCGCTCTCTGTTCTGCTGACAACAAGTTCTGGCCGTGGCCTGCGATACATTAAGGCGCGTGGCGCAGTGGATTTAAACGATCGACTTGTCGTACTTTAGCTTTGAAAAATCGTACTTTGGGATTGAAATTTGGCTTTGTAAAATCGTTTAGAAACAATAAACTAATGTATTAAAAAGTTCGAAAAGCAACATTTTTTAGTTAGTAATAGACCCGTGAATATGGCCAAAATCGCCCGTTTTCTTATATTTAACTTCAAGTATTTAAAAATCCTGACGTGTGGTATGCAAATTTGAGAGTTAGATTCGTTTTTAGCGCACATAAATCTATAAGAATCACCTGGTTTGGTTCAAGTAACAAAATCACTGTTGTCCGGTGTTATCTCTGGTTACAAAATATTGTGTTGTTTATATCAGCACCTCAGAGCTAAACAGTATTAACTCCATTGCCGGTGGCAAGAAAATGTAATTTTTTTCGTAATAATACATAAAATATAAGATGTTCCGTCGCACGACAGACGGAATTCGACACATCGGTTCACACCGCTCGACATCATTCATAAAATGCGCCAAAACTTCTTCCGATGGAAGTGAGCGGGAGCGCTGGAGCGTAACTTTTCTTCGCTACAAAACATGGCGACCGCTACCACTTGCGCTCACTTGGAGCGCTCGGTAGAATGCGCGTTCGGCAGATTTTTACTGAGCTGCTCCACAACTGTTGTGGAGCGGAATGATCTGCTGAATGCACCCGATGATCCCATTTTGAACTGTAGTATCGATATATATGGGCAAACACCAGATACATCTTCTATAAGTGGTATTAATGTAGAAGTTAAATCGACTGTTGCAATTTGAGATGTTTCATTCTCTTCAACGTTGAGTTGCTCTGCTGTATGCTTTTCTGTGATAACGACTTCATCGAGCCTCCCTTGTTCTGCTTTATTATCGAGATATTCCTCGTGATGCTTTGGATCTCCATTGATACTGGTGAGGCATTTCTCGGAATTGTCTTGACCTTCGTCGATAATGGCATCTTGCTCCTCGAAATTACGTTCTTCATCATTGACGATCAATTCAGTGATCAATAAACTTGGCAGTGGAACGTTGAAGTCATCCATTTCATCGAAAATCACGTCAACGTTTATCCCACGAACTTTTAGAGGGTTCCTCATCGCATCACAAGTACCACTTTCGCTGACTCTAAATTCTGAGTAGTGAAGATTTCCCTAACGTCAATGTTCTGTCGTACTCTGCCAGCCTGGTTTAAATTTGCCAAGATATTTTGGACGCACTTGGAATAATCGACAGTATCTGGGTTGAAAGGGAATAATCCACATGCTCTAAATGCATTTTTTATATTTTTTAATATTTTCTGATTATCCTCCAGGACATCTTTGAGAATTAAACAGAATTCGGTTTTCGTTACAACACGATTTTCATTTTCTGGTAACGCTTGCCATTTTCTCACAGCTATTTTCCAATCGCCTTTGAGCGATTTGAATATACCCACATCAGCAGGTTGCATTATATGCATGCTGTTTGGTGGCAAAGCATACAAGATAATGCCGTTCGTATCACAGAACTCACTTAATTCAAAAGACATATGAGAACGATGACCATCTACGAGAAATAGAACCGGTCTTTTAATTCCTTGATCTTGAAGCCATTGATGCAGTCCATTGGCAACAAACTCGAAAAATATGTCACCTTTCATCCAACCACTGTCGGATTTATCGAGTAGCCAAGTCGGAGGCATACTCTCAACGACAGCACGGGGTAGTTTAATATAAGGGAAAACGACGACAGGTGGGCAAACTCGGACGTCTGCTGTAAATGTGAAGAGGACCGACAGATTTTCCTTCTCGTTACCTTTAGAGACATCATATACATTTTTCCAGCCTAGGCATAGACTAAATCCAGTTTCGTCTGCGTTCAGTATGCGTGAAGGATCTTCTAATATATCAAGCGAATTTGTATTTGCCAAAAAGTCTTTCAAACCTTGAAACCAAATTCTAATGAATTCTTCTGTTACCCTAGCTCGCGATTTATCAGCTGTTCGTGGAGAAATTTGGGGATATCGTCGGAGAAATCCTTTATACCATTTCTCGCTTGGCCTCCCATCCTTGAATAGTACATCGAGTTGTTGAGTCTTCACTATACGCTGCACAGTTGTAAGTAATTCTTGTTTCTTTTGGGGAAAGCCACATTTGACTAAGTTTATAAGCCAATCCACAATTTTCAACTACTGATGACAAAAACGGTTCAGGTACCATTTGCCGTGGTTTATCTGGAATTTTCTCAGAAACACGATCTTGGAGTGTAGTTTTAGGAATGCCGTACTTTCGAGCAACCTCACATAATGATGTGGAAGTTCCCTCTCTATAAGCTGCAATAGCCATTTTCAGACTCTCCTCTGTATACTTGTAAAATTGTTTCTTGGTGGTTTTCCTTTTTGATATTATTAATCTAAAATCAATTATATTTTTTTTAATGGAATCGTATATTGTTAAAACAAGCTAAGTGACTTCTGGGAAACTTTTCAGGAATTGCAAAAAACGTTTAATTTTCCAAATGGAAAGAATATGTAACTTATATTAGCCTTTTTACATTCCTGAACTATATTTTAAAACGTTTCAGGAAAAAAATATTGTAGTTTTTATTATTAAGGTTTCTAAAATGACATTGAAAAAATGCACTTGACTTGTTTATGCATTAAACAAAAAATTTGAAATTCACAACTTGTTTTATTATGTATAACTAAGGATACAAAACTTTTTTACAAATTTTATTTGTTGTTCTTCTTGCCTTTTTCATCTTTTGATGGATGGTTTCGTAGAATATCATGGTAATATTCTTTATGGTCTTCATCGACCCAACGTAGTAGTGTCTTCAGGTTATCAAGTTTAACAGTTCTTATAGGTAATGGACCTTTATACGCCTTTTCTGTTGGAAGTTTAAGAACTGACTTGATAGTTTTTGGCTGTCGTAAATCCGAAAAGGTGTGCCAAGTGATGTACTTGGATTGTTTCTGCAGTAAACGGGTTGAGTGACACACCGAAATAACACATGCAGGATATGCGTACTTGCATTCCCAGCTAGCAAATTAGTTCTATAAATTTAGAGTTATAGGAGTTTTATATTCTATTAATGTTTTATAGTTGTATCTGGAACACTGAATTGTTGCATTAATGTGGCACATGAGACTATTTTGCTTTCAGAAACGGAATTGTTCTTTAAATTTGTTGTAAGAACGTTCTTAGAGCATACTTTATAGAGCATTTATAAGATAACTGCTAATTTAGCTCTATAAGTGTGTACAGTAACACAATTTTACAGCAACGGTGCTTATAGAATCGAATTACTGTAAAACCGATGCAAAATAGTGCCTTATAGAATTATACCATCTCCTGTGACACTCTTATACAATTATTCCGTAATGTCGCTTATAGTTTCTTTATAGAACTATTGTGTAAGGGGTTGCTAAGTAGCAATTTTGCTGCGGAGAGCAAAATGCAAATATGGAAGCTGCTATCGAACTTAAGAGAAAAAGCTCTATAAGGCAGTTATAGAGAATAATAATACAGTTGTTATAAAATCATTATAGAGCAAATAAGTATTACTACAAGCCTTTTTGTTCCATAAAGAAACATTATAGAACTACCATACCATAACCATACTTAATTTGACGCCACGTTTTAAGAGTTTATTTTGTTGTGTTGAGTGTACGAGTTTTGTCAGTCTTGCTGAAAATAATGTCATCCTTAAGTAAATGGAAACGGGTAAAAAAAAGTGGAGCATTTCGGAGGAAAACTAAAAAAATTTACGAAAACTTATTGCGCGATAGTTTGTCCATAAATAACAGTAATACGGCTGAAAATGATTCCCAGGAGCTGACAGCATTACAGACAGATAGTGCCGTAGTGAGCGAGGAGGAAAAAAATAGAATAGATTTCGACACTACAGAAAAACAAGAAGATGAAGATATGATAGAAAGAAATGACTGGCTAATAGAGCTTCAGAATGATAACGAAGATGATTCTGTAATATCAGAGGTAGAAAAAAACGCAGAGTTTATAAGAGATCTTCGGCTGTGGGCAGTACAATTTAATATCTCACATTCGGCGTTGAGGGATTTATTTAAAAGTATAAATAAACGTTTACCGGATATTCTTCCTCAAGATCCAAGAACGCTTTTAAAGACTTGCCAAGCTGTCATTATGACTAAGGTTGGAAGTGGCGATTACTGGCATCATGGTTTCGAGGTTTGTTTGAGACAAGTGTTATCACCAATGCTAAACTTACCCAAAAGTATTAGTATAAATATAAATGTGGATGGCTTGCCTATTCACAAAAGCAGTAAAATGGAATTTTGGCCGATACTTTGTAATATTCATGAACTACCTGAAGTAAAACCTATGGTCATCGGCATATACTGCGGTACAGGAAAGCCTTCCAGTTTAACGGCATTTCTGGAACCTTTTGTTACTGAAGCCCAAACAATCTTTTTGGAAGGACTCCTGATAAATGAAGTTCTAATTGATGTAAAGCTAAGATGTTTTATATGCGACTCACCAGCTAGAGCCTTCATCAAAGGTAAATAAAAATATATTCATTACTTCAAAACTACCTAATAATTCAAAGTGAGAATAGGTACTTATACCTTATTGATTTTGCAGGTGTTATAAATTTCAACAGTAAACACGGATGTTTAAAGTGTACCACCGTCGGCGAATACTCGCATACTTCTCATACTGTGTTTTTTCCCAAAGCCGGCTGCGAGAGAAGAACAAATGACAATTTTCGTGCTAAAAAATATGGATCACATCACAAGCAGGATTCTCCTTTACTTCTTTTGCCAATAGATATGGTTGAAGACTTTCCTGTAGGAGACTCATTACATTTACTGGATTTAGGTATCATGAAGAAATGTTTGCTAGGCTGGAGAGATGGCAGCTTTGGTAGTTATAAGACGAAATGGTGCGCCAGAGATATAGATACAGTCTCAAAATTTTTGGAAAAATGTAAAATGCCATGCGAGTTTCATAGATCTGTGCGTGGTTTGGATGTTTTGTGTCACTGGAAGGGTACAGAATATCGCACATTTTTGTATTATCTAGGAATAGTAATACTTAAGGATATCTTGGCCCCCGAAATATATTTACATTTTCTACTTTTTTTTTGTGGGGTGGCTATATGCTCATCAAATTCATACAAACATTTTCTCGATTTAGCAGAAACATTACTTAATAATTATGTAGAATACTATAGAGACTTCTATGGAGAAGACTACATCACCAGCAACGTACATAATTTGACACATTTGGTCGAAGAAGTTAGAAAGTTTGGTACTTTATCAACTTTTAATACTTATCCATTCGAAAATAAACTGTACCAAATAAAACAATTATTAAGACATGGTAACTTGCCTCTGGCACAGGTTGCCAAAAGGATGAGTGAAATTATCAAGTTAGAAAATGATTCCGCAATACAGAATAATTCTATATGTTTGAGAAGCTTTCCCATATTAAAAAAAAAAATGGCATAGGACATTTTTTAAAAATAGAGTTTGATGAATTTTCATTGTCATCGGATTACCCAAATAAATGGTTTTTAACTCACAACAATAATATTGTTACTTTCCACTATGCATCATTAAATAATGACGGAAGGCCATTTATTTGTGGTTCTCCTGTAAAAGACACGGAGGAAGTTTTTGATATTCCTGTCAAATCTTCTTATTTAAATATTTTTAAATCAAACCGAGTACAACATAAACATTCAAATTTATATTCAGTCTCTGAAATTAAAAGTAAAGTTGTTGCTATACAATATAGAGAAACAACTGTATTCGTTCCTTTGATACATAATTTAGAAAAGTGAAATATAAATAAAGTGATAAACATTTTATTAAAATAAGATACCTTATGTCAACATATGTGTATTATTATATGTTTATGTAACATCAAAACTAAATAAACTTTATCATTCCTGTATTGTGCAGTCTTCATCTCTTCATTAAATAGAAATAAAACAATATTTTCTTCTTTGTGGATCAATGTACTGGCCTATTGATCCTATAAAATATATAAATATTCCTATATAATAATACAATTAATAATGTCTGTCTCAAAATGAAATATAACAGTCGCGATGACATTTCGCTTTTTGCGAAGTCTGTAATACTTGAGATCCAGAGTGATCTTGTATACAGTTAGCTGGGGAGACTAATATATGTATGATCAGATTGATCATAAATATTAGTCATCACAAAAAGCGAAACAGCATCGTGAATTTTATATTTAATTTTAACACAGACTATATAGATATAGGTTTTATATAGAAAAAGATATACAATACAATAATATACTCACTTAACTATCAGATAAAGCATCAGTTATTTTGCTCTCCTATATTGTTATCTTCATCTAACATAGCTTCTTCAGCAATGTCATTGTTCTCAGTTTCTTCCATTTCATTATTTTCATTTGGGGCAATTAGTTTCTTGGACCTTCTTTTAATAGCTGACGTTCTTGACAAATCGCTTTTGCTTCTTCTGGTCGAGTTCCTTATTACATTTTTAAAAAAATCCACGCAGTCTTTATGCGTAAAACTGTTGTCTGACAAATGCACGACGTTGAAAAAAAGCGAAATAACGTTTTTATACATTTTAAAGGCTACTTTTTCTTTTTCTCCTCTTGCGCCACCAGCCCACGAGCATAAGGTCATGAATTTTCTGGAAAACATCCTATCAACTAATATGTAACAGTTATTAATTCCATGGCCATCACCTCTTTTTCCACAAACGTAACTAAGTCTTTCTATATTCTCCTTCATTACATCTTTGTCTTTTAACTTAGATTCTAAAGCATCCAACTGTTCAACTGCTTCGATGCAATCTATGTAAACATTTTCGACTGCCTGAGAAGATTTTTTACATGAACAATGTTTATTGCTGCTAATGTTCGACATTTTCTCGGCAATGACATCTGTCATGGCCTCGAATTTTGATAACTGCTGCAATATTTTTAACTGATTCTCAGTTGTTCCAAGATTTTTCATAGATTCCATTATAGCATTTTGGTTATTTATAATTATTCCTTGGTTTTCGATAATGGTTGATAAATGATTATCTAACGTGCTAGTATTGGCTTGCAATATTTCATTCGTGACAACATCAGTAGCAGTGGAATTGTATGATTCTTCAATCGAATAATTATCGTTCATTATTTTCTCTGTATCTACAAAAATAACATTTTGTGGAGAACTATCAGCAACTGTAATCTTCTCTGACATGTTGTATTGCAATGTATTAGAAGTCGTTGCTAGTTGCTCTGAATTCTGCAAAATAAAAAGATATGTGACCAAGAGAGAGTTTTGCACACAGCGGTGCTTTGTTTACTTGGAAAAGGTACTATTCCAGACTTTTTGGACAAACTGTACATTATTTATATACATATCGTTGAGTTAGTGCTTGTTTGTTCCATACTTGAAACAAGATAATGGCATATGGAACAAATAAGAACTGACCCGACGATGTATCAAAAGCAGTTGTTTTAAAAAAACCTACCATGCAAGCAGCCTTCGCTGCTACCTCATTAAAATCATATTCTGCGTTTTTCTTTGGGAGAATAACCCTAACTCGTTTTTTTCGTTGCACTATTACTTCTTGTTCCTCTGCCTCAGTCGAATCCTCTTTCTCAAGCATAGCACGTAATTCCTGTTCGGCAGTTCCGTATGTTTCTAGCCCGTTTCTTTTTAATGTACAACCCATTTGGAACCAAGAATCCTCAGGTATAGAGGTTCCTATTTTAATAAGTTTTTCTGCTTTCATTTTGGGCCAAAAAAGCACCCCTTGTTTCTCCCAAGCCTTGGGAACTGCAGTTAATTGCTTGGAACCTCTCTCTATTGTCTCGACTATTTTATACATGTTTTTATGTATTTTTCAAAACAATGCTGCAACAATTAAAATGCAGTTATAATGTGGAACAATGGCCATATTATATAATGGCTATATTATGGCCAATGACCATATATCCATACATTACCTTCTATAACAAATCACAAACTATAAAGAGACACAACACTCAAAAATATAGAACTTTAAGGTTATGTTTAGAAATACTGTACAATTGTACAATTAATTGGCCAAAATGAAACGTTAAATCGTATAAAGTTCGATTACAGTTTCGGTACAGTACAGTAATACAACCAAATTGTTCTATAAAAGTTTGGTTATTGCACCATTTTTAAACATTAAAACAGCCAATCTCGCTAATCAACGTTCGATCGATGTACAGCGTTGCCACTTCGATATTAACCGTTTGAATGTGGCTTGATAGGAGCAGCAATTAACATGTCACGCTCGTCCGTATTATCATATCCTCAAACGTAGCATGTAGGCGAGTCCTCTCGATAATTTTTAAGCGTACTGACCGGACCGAGTTGGTTGTCTTCGACGATATTATCCGTGGTTAGGTTAGGTTAGGTTAGGTTGGTGTATCGTAAAATATGACAACACTGTGGATATTAAATGGCATAGATCTGTACAGAATGTCCTGCTCTGTACTGGCCAGTTGCAGGGATCTTGAAATTTACCTACGGCCAGGCTTGGTCGGTACTCGAGCCATTTATCTACCGTGGTATACCGGTGGAAGTCGAGTCGTTAGTTAGAGTTGGTGTCAATTCGGGAGATCGAAGCGTTTAACCTCGAAATCGTGAATTTGTAAATAATGGTGAGTAATTTCTATTATTCACAAATTCACGTTTCGAGGTTAAATGCTTCGATCTTCCGAATTAACACCAACTCTAACTACCGACTCGACTTCTACCGGTATAGGTAGGTAAATGATTCGAGTACCGACCAAGCCCGGCTGAAGGTAAATGTCAAGGTCCCTGCAACTGTGTGGTTCTGCGCGGGATATCCTGTAATAGCTGCTTACGAAGCATAATTGCTCTATAATCATTGCAATCGACACAAAAATGTCATACTAGTGAGAATCCATATTGGAAGTACAGGAGAAAGCCTTTCTTTCTGTCGCCATATTGTGAAAGAAAAAAATCATAATTAAAAATATATACCTACAATATAAATAGGCAAAATAATATCAATAATATGGATTATATTTACTTTCTGACTATTTTATATACAGTTGGTTGCTAAATTCATCAATTTAGAAAATATTTTTTTTATTATAAATTTCCGGCATCATAGGAAATATAAGATAAACTAAGGGCGCGTCAAAGAATTATCATTATGCACCACATGTTTCACGATAAACCTTTTTCCGCATTAAAATTTCCTGCTCCCTGATGGACTTTATACAAACCAACTAAGCATTTCGTACTGTGAGTACTCTTATGCAGGTTGATTAGGTCCACCTTGGTTCTTGGTCGCCATCCATATTATTTTTGACGAGTGCAGCGTTGTGATGCGATACAGAAACATTCTGTTCTTAAAAGATACATTTAAACGATTTTAAAGTTCTGTAAATAGAACACCATGCAACACAAAAGTTGTATAACGAAGCAATATGCGCTGCTAAAGAATAATTGTATAAGAGTTCTTTATTTGTTCTATAGCAGAACTCTAAGACAGCATTTTAGAACTGCTATAGAATTTTTATGGGATTGCTTTGTAACTGTGTTATAAAAGTTCTTTAAGACCTGTGAGAACGTTTACTCAGCAATTCTATAAGTGCTTCCTGCAGGCCTTACAGAACAGCTTAAAGAACTAAAACGTTCTATAGAACGGTGCCCATTCTTATCCTATAAGTGTTGTAAGAACGTTTTGAAAACGTTCTTAGAACAAGCATTGCTCTATAAGATTTGCTCTGAAAACGTTCTTACGACTTTTATAGAACATGAAATTGCTACCTGGGTTCTTTCTGCACTAAATGATGCGTCTATATGCTAAATGCGTATTTCCGACAAAACACGAAAATGCCCGAAAATGTTACTTGGCGTCTTTTAACAATAAACGATTCATAATAGTTAAGCTTACAAAACAAACAAGTGACAAAATTTATACTTGTGAAACAGGAAATAGCTCAGTATCATCGCGATCTAACACCTTTCTAATTTAGCGTCCAGCTCATCATCGGACACAATCGCATGGCGGTACGGCTCGGCGAACAAAGGTTGCAAATGTAATCATAACCATACCCAGAAGGCTAATTGCTGAATGGAACGGAATAAGCCAGCTCCCGCAGGGACGCGGAAAATACCCAACGTTATCTATTCTTGTAATGTCTTTCTCTTCTAGCCAATCAGGGCATACCGCATTCGCTCATGCTATCCCCACAGTCTTGCAATTACTATTAGCTGTAATATTATATAAGCGACATCCGAATGCACGTTATTCAATGCGTGTAATCAAGTGAACAGTGCCTCGTATCTAGCAGTGCAACAAAATGTACGACGACAGCAGTAATTCTGACGAGGAAATTGTTGTAGCGGTAGCACTGCTGTCAGAAAGTAGTAGAAAGAAGAAAACATGGGTCCATCCTATTAATAGAAAACGCGCCAGTCTCGGAGAATTCCACCATTTATTTCAAGATTTGAAAGAGGACGAAAGAAAATTTTTCCAATATTTCCGAATGTCCTTCAATAAATTTTCGGAACTTCTCGATATATTGGAGCCTGAACTAACACTCCAGAACACCACATTTCGAAGAGCAGTGTCAAAAGAAGAAAGACTTGCTGTAGCTTTAAGGTGAGTAATAAATCATTGTTATGTAGTGTTTTATGTTTATTTGGATAAATATGAAATATGAGGAGCTCCGAATCAAAGCGCAGTTTTCGAAGAAATCTAAATTCCTAAGGAATCAACTTGTTTTGCTGACACCTTATGAGTAACAATTTAATAGTTTTTATTGTGGTTTATCAATCGTATGCGGAGAACTTTATGATTGCTAACTTAAATTGAACTATTCAAACTAATTTTTAGAAAATGAACCGTAATCAAAATTGAAAAACTGCAGTTTGAACCAAACGTATAAAAAATGCGTTTTGAACCAAATATTTGAATAAAATTGTAAAAACTGTGGATTCGAAGGTAAAATAGATTTTTATTTTAGCAAAGCAAATGAACATTGTCACAGAACAGCGCACTTTTTGCAGCTGCGTTTTGTTCCGAACGGTTCAAATAATGTGTTTTGAAACGAATGAAATGCTTTTAAAAATGCGTTTTGATTCAAATGTAAATGTTTTGATCCACTTTTGCGTACTACATACTGCGCTTTGGCTCGCATGAAGCACGTCATATGATGCGTACGAGTATAAGGAGTCGAACGCCATCTATATCTCAAAAACTGAAAATTGGTCGAAAACTGCGTTTTGATTCGGAGCTCCTCATATATCAAAAAATAAAAAGAAAGAATCTATATTTTTAGAAAAAATGAAAAAGAAACCGTAACATTTTAGCTCTATATTATAAGAACTTTTCAATTATTGCTACCATTGTTCTCGGCTTCATTTTCAATACGATCCTGTAAAAGTGGTAGAGTAGTACAGTGGGGCCTTGATCGAGCGCGCTGCGATCGAGCGCACTCTTAATTACCGTGAAGCGTTCGGCTCCAAGTTTCACAGCAGGTAGCGAATTTCAGAAGCCTGGAAATTCATTAACTCAGTGTCGTATTTGGGCCCGGGCCCTTCAGAGCTCTTTCACACTATCCGTTTTTCTAACGGACTGTAAAACTAACGGAACGCCTGAGTGTGCACGGCACTGTGAGGGGCTCTCGAGGTTTCTACCTGATGGTGTTTCCACCCGAATTACCGCTGCCTTGATCGAGCGCAATGTTTACTCAAGAGCCCCGAGCCGTGCTCTCGATCAAGGCCCCACTGTACTTAACGTTGAGGTATTGTGTGTTTGTGTTTGCGAATATCGTGGATACTGTATGTTTGAAGAATGTTGTGCTTGAAGTTGAGAATACGGTGGATGTTGTAAGTCTGGAACATTTTGTGTTTGCGGTTGCGAATAAAGGGCGTGTGTTGCAGGCATTAAGTGTCGTGGCTGAGACTGTGGTATATTTGAGATGTCTATAGTTTTCTTGATTTGTCGTGTGCATTTGTTGATTGATGTTTCTACTTTCAGCGTCATTGACTACTTTAAATATTGCTGCCTTGACCTCGACTTGTAATTCCGGAGAAAGCGTTTTGACAGTTTCTGCCATGCAATCGAAAAATTTAGATATGGGGTCGGAAGTAACTTTCGCGGTAGTCGCCTTTTGTTGATTTTTTTCCTCCAGATAATTATGGAGCACAATTGCTGGTGATGGTGCTTCTTTTTTATGTAGCGAAATGTTAGATTTCATCTTCGTTAACTTTTGTGATGTTCCTGAGCCAGAACCACCGGGCCGAGCTGTTGAATTTGGAGTGCTTATAGGGCCGGCCGACTTCTGTGATCTTCCTGAGCCAGAACCACCGGGCCGAGCTGTTGAATTTGGAGTACTTATAGGACCAGCCGACTTCTGTGATGTTCCTGAGGCAGAACCACCGGGCCGAGGTGATGAACTTGGAGTGGGGCTAGCAATCTCATCTGCGAAAGTATCTCCGCTATTCACATCCCCTTGTTCTTGCGTCTCAGCTTCCGATGAATCAGAGTGATCGAGGTTTGTCACTTGCTCTCTGTCTGGCAGGAAAGGTCGCATAAATGCCATTTGCCTCTCGAACCGCTAACACTTTCTTTTTGTTGCTCCTTCGCCACTTCGTGTCCTCTGAGACTTAATAGATTTTCTGTAGCCGTCTCTCAAAGATTTCGATCTTTTTTTACATTCAGAAACTGTAACAAAAACCATAGCCAATGCATTTTTTATCGTAGACTTGGACGAGCCGATAATGATGCTTGCAAGATTCTTCCGAATAATTTTATTTCAGTTTAGGGAAGCTTTCATCGCCGATTGCACAGAGCATCCTCAGGGCATGCTGACAACAGTGATACTGCTTACTATTAACGGGTATTTCTAAATCCACGTCACAGTAATGACAACAAGCAATTACACAGATATTATTCAGAAGAACCTTCGAATGAACATAGTGGAAACTACAATTAGCAGTAAAAAACATTTGTTTCAGATTTTTTGCTACGGGAGACACATTCAGGACAATTGCGTTCAGTTACCGACTTAGAGAAACAAAAGTTGGCAACATTGTATATGGAACATGTGAAGCTATATGGAAGAAGCTAAGACCACTTGTAATGCCTTCTCCTACGAAAGAAACGTGGAAACGAAATGAGCAGGATTTTGAAAGATTATGGAATTTTCCAAACGCGTTGCCGCTATTGATGGGAAGCACGTGATTACTGATAAACCCCCCAATAGTGGATCCTTGTATTTTAACTACAAGAAAACTTTTAGCATCGTCCTAGTTGCATTTGTTGATGCTAATTGTAAATTTACTGTAATTGACGTAGGTGCATATGGACGAAATAGCGATGGGGGTATATTTGCAAATTCTGCAATTGGAAAAAAAATGTTTCGAAACACCTTGGATTTACCGGAAGACAAATGTCTACCTGTGGCAGTAATAAAGTTCTTCCTAACGTTTTCGTGGGAGATGAGGCTTTTCCATTACACAAAAATGTAATGCGTCCATATCCAGGGACCGAAACAGCGAACAACGAAGAAATCAAGATATATATTTAAAGACACAGTAGAGCCAGACGAGTATCTGAGAATAGTTTCGGAATTTTGGCTAAAAAATTTCGCATTTATCAAAGACATTTGTAAATTATCCCTGAGCATATGGATAAAGTTATTCTAGCTACATGTTGCTTGCATAACTTTCTTCGAAATGACACATGTCATTGGACCGTAGCTGACGAAGTTAATAATGACCATCAGGCACAAGGATTACGGAATATACCAGGAATAGGGGGACCATCAACTATCACTGCATTACAAGTTAGAGATGAATTTAAAAATTATTTCAACTCTGAAGAGAGAGAGAGAGAGAGAGAGAGAGAGAGAGAGAGAGAGAGCCGGCTTAGTGCATTGGCAAACAGAAATGGTTAGGAAAGGCAAAAAAGAAATGTATAATATTTAGTAGTTATATTATTTTGTAGCAGTGGCATCTCTCAAAGTCTCTGTCCGCCAGTTTTGTAGTACCTACTCAATAGCAAAAATCGTTGTACTGCAATAGGAAGCACGTTATAATATATAATTAAGACTCTTACTGGGTGTTTCCATTTCCCCTGAAATTTCTTCCCACACATTGTCCTTCCTTTGTTGGTCGTGATAGTTGCTGTCACTGATGTCATCAAGTTCTTCATAGTTTTGCACTAAACATATTAACTTTTCGTCATTCATTTCGCATAACTATTGTGCACTCCACTAGCGTTAGCTACAAGTGACGAACTGCCAAAATATTTGTACACACAGACTGTTCGGTCGCCGCGTAAACGATATACTATACACTACACTGACGTTTACGAGGTACCCTGATGATAGCGTATGGGATTGAGATGAAGACGAACCGTCTAATTGCAAGTTAGAGCGCCTTGCACCTGAATGCACTATACACGTTATTCCGCGATATCTGGGATTGATTCGACGTACAATCTTGGTTGCCTTGCTGATTGAGAGTGAGGTTGAGATGCGGTTGGCTTCATTTTATAGAATTAGACTATAACAGTAATTACGGTTACGGAGGGGTAGCGTGAACTGCTGCGATGCGCCCTGATGGGCTAGAGGAGAAGGATCCATCCGTTAGTTAACCTTTTCCAGAAAAGGTGTGGGGGAATTCACCGAAATATATCGCCCACCTGGTCGCGAGATTCATCCTACATTCACGAGGTATTTCGATCGCGATGATACTGAGCAGTAAGAACCGATATTCAGAATTCCGTCTATTGTGCGACGGAACAAGAAACGTCAAAACGAAAGCCATGTATTAAGTTCTCCCGATCGGTCATCTATTGAATTCCTCATACTCCCCTTTGCACAGCAGATTTAGCATTCGAAATATAGCGGTATCTATTAGAATAGATATTGCGGGAAACGGCTTATTTCGATCCGTCCGTTAATTAACCTTTTCCGGAAATGGTGTGGGGCTACGAATTCACCGAAATATATCGCCCACATAGTCGCGAGATTCACCCTACATTCACGAGGTATTTCGATCGCGATGATACTGCAGAGCAGTAAGAACCGATATTCCGAATTTCGTCTATTGTGCGACGGAACAAGAAACGTCAAAACAAAAGGCAGGTATTAAGTTCTCCCTATCGGTCATCTATTGAATTCGTCATTCTCCCCTTTGCACAGCAGATTTAGCATTCGAAATATAGCGGTATCTATTAGAATAGATATTGCGGGAAACGGCTTATTTCGATCCGTCCGTTAATTAACCTTTTCCGGAAATGGTGTGGGGCTACGAATTCACCGAAATACAGTAATCACTCGTTATCCGCGGGGGTTATGTTCTTACAATATTCCGCGGATAACGAAACTAGAAGCCCATTTATAAAATACTTAGTGAATTAGTAAAAATTCGCCAATCTCGCTAATTCTAAGCACAAAAATTATAACGAAAATTAAATGAGTAACTTTTCGTTTGCTCTTTTCTGTGGGGAGGTTGAAATCATATGATAAAACGCGGGAATTTCAGATCGCGGATAACCGAAACCGCGGAAAAAGAATCCGCGGATAACGAGGGATTACTGTATATCGCCCACCCCCCTGTGGTCGCGAGATTTACCCTAGATTTACGAGGTATTTCAATCGCGATGATAGTGAGTGGTAAGTACCGATATTCCGAATTTCGTCTATTGTGCGACGGACAAAGACGACCCGTCTTTATGACCGTCCCGTCGGGACGCGTCGTTTGACGCCAAGGATTCGAAGGGAAGAATCCCCGTCCTCGTCGAGACGCGACGCGCCGCTCTAGTGTGCGGTAGTACATTCATTTTTGTATGTATTTTATCCCCCCCCAGTCGGTATTTTGACGCGACGCGACGCGAAGCGCCGCTCTGGGCAAGAACCCCGTCCCTGACGCGACACGACACGCCGCGCCGCGCCGCTCTAGTGTGCGGTAATACATTTATTTGTATATATTTTATCCAGTCGGTATTTTGACGCGAAGCGACGCGACTCCCTAGTGTGCGGTAACCTTAATGCCGGGTTTACACGCTTGGCACTTGCCACAAACTCCAAGCCTTCACAAACCCTCAAACGTGTAAACGCTTCGCAAGCGCTTACCGTTAACTTCCTTTGATTTGTGCCAAAGACTGACACTCGGTCGGATCGGTGACAAGTGCTAGCAAGCCTACACAAACAAAGCCAAACGCGCTATTCACACGTTTGAATTTGTGATGGCTTGTCGAGGTTTGGCAAGCGTATAAACCCGGCAAGAAGGTCAAAGCACATCTAGGCAAAGCGAAGCGACGCGCCGCGAAGCGCGGCTGTGCAACGCACACTTGGGCGAAGCGCGGCGAATTCTATCCCCTTCATTACCAGGTATAAACAGCTATACCTTAAAATATCCATATATGGATACCCGGGTAGAGAAGGGAGGGAAGGGAAGCGCCGTGAAATGTCAGTCATTTTCGCCTTTTTCGCTTTTTTCATTCATTTTCGCCTTTTTCAAACTGATGAACGCAACGGGAAATGAGCCGTGTACATGTTTTGTTTTGAGAAATGGGCATTCGTGAGGAAAAATAGTATATATCATTCGGCGGAAATCCTCGGATTTTTAAGACTGTGTTTATATAGATCGTAGCCTCCTCCCCAAACCATGCCTCGTGTTACTACCTAATTAAACACAGTCTGAAAAAATCTCGAATTTCCGCCTTATGACATAAGATACCTACTATTTCATGAGAGAAAATTCATTTCGTTGACGAGATCTATCTTGGAAAGGATCTATTTTCGAATCGTTAACGGAATAAGTGATCGACGAAACTTTACATCCGTTAATGAATTATATTCCGTCCACGATAAACATTTCTCGCGGAGCTTCGGTTCGCGGCGCTTCGCTTCGCCGCGCTTCGTTTCGCGGCGCTTCGCTTCGCTCAAGTGTGCGTTACCTCGTAAGAATCAATGGAAATATAAAAGGTAGCTTCGCTTCGCGGCGCGTCGCTTCGCTGCGCTTCCAGTCGCACAAGTGTGCTTATCCTAGGTCGCGGCGCTTCGCTTCGCTTCGCTCAAGTGTGCGTTACCTCGTAAGAATTAATGGAAATATAAAAGGTAGCTTCGCTTCGCCTAGATGTGCTTTGGCCTTAAAGGCGGAACAGACTGAGCTCACGTCCCGGGAGCTCACGTGATAGCACGTAGCATGAGCCAATGAAATCACCGATATCTTAACCCATTTGTTTCGTATTGGCTCATGCTACGTGCTATCACGTGAGCTCAAGTGACGTGAGCTCAGTCTGTTTCCGCCTTAAGGAGGAACATCAGTGAAATGAAAATGGACCAATTACTAAGATTTTTTTTCTTATAATCTTCACTTCATCAGAACGCTACTGTAAAAATTTGAAAGAAATTCACTTAACCGTTTTTTTTAATTCGTGTTTGAAAAGTCACTGATTAACATGGAACCTTATGGGCCGATGATTTGATAGTAATAATATTGGCTCTTAAAATGGAAGAAATGGTAAAAAGAAAACGTTTTATTTTGCATGTAGTTATAAAACTTCGACCCTGCACAGTTTAAACCAATTTCACTTAGTAGTTTTTGTGTAATTTAGTAAAAGGTTTCGAGAAAACGGAATTTTTGAACGAATAGGGGAAAACGTGGCAATAGCGCGTGACGTCAGAGGAGAGGTCAGACGGTGCGCTAGGATTCAAACCCGAGACTAATACAGCATGACCCGCGCAGCACCGCACAATTGCAGGCCTCGACAGCAAAGCGTGGATTTACACGCTAGCCGCATGCAGTGCTGCCACGTAGTGGCACCATTGTGGTCTCACCGTGGCGTGATCGCGTGGCGTACACAAACTAAAAGCACCGTGGCTACACAGTGAACACACTGAGTGGTTCACAGCGTAAAACACAGTAGTTACACTCAGTGCAGTCAAGGTGCCTTTTCGACGTGCACACTTCGTCAATTTACCGACCATGAATGTCGGTAACTTCATTGTATTCACAAAATTTTTAACACGTTTGCTGCCGCCGGCTCCGATCGGAGCCAGTCGACACTTCGCGCCTGTGCCGCCGGCTCCGATCGGAGACACATTGACGTGCACATTACATTATTCAGTCTGTTACCGGCACTGAGCGCGATGCAATCAATCTAAAAGTGGCAGCGAATGTGTTAAATTAGAAAATAACAAAATTGATATAATAATAGGTTTGTTCCCAGAAAGCAATTTGTGACTAGTTACAAATTTTGATCTGCGGATGTGTGCGGTTGTAAATTTACAATTAATTGATTTCACACCCCGATAGAAGAATTTTTAAATTAGAAAATAACAAAATTGATATTATAATAATGTTTCAAACAGTGCAAATTGTACTGAATTATTTCATAAATAATGAATAATTAATTATCATAATCGCTACTGTTTTGAAAAAGAAAGTATCAAATTATTTTTAAAAATTTAATGAGATATATATATATATATATATAAACCGGCCTTTACACAATGCAACACTGAGATATCTCGGCGAAAATATTAAAAATTTAGTTTACGTTTGACATAGCTCGAAATCGGCTTTCGGCTTTATCTCACTAGTCACAGTACTGTTGCTTTCAGGTATCGATATTATATGTATAACTTAGTCGACTTCCACCACAAAGAGTCGATGGCGCAATTGGTAGAATACGAGAAGCGTTCCCAGTCTTCTAAAGATCGCAGGTTCGAGTCCTGGCCGGGTCGGGTTTGAGAAAAAAAAACCGACACTCTCTCTCTCTCTCTCTCTCTCTCTCTCTCTCTCTCTCTAGTAGGCGGATAAGGCAGGCGGGAAATCCTACTTTATCGCCCCCTTTTTGCAAAATTCTACTTTTACCATCGTACTTACACTGCGTGACTGCAGTGTGGCTTCACGGTGCACAGACAGATGGACACCCCAGTGCATGCACTCGAATGCACCGCGTGAAAGCAGGGTGCAGTCACTGTGGTGCCACTTTGCTATCGGGGGGGACTTTGAAATTTACCATCGGCCGGGCTTGGTCGGGGTACTCTCATTTACCTGTATACCGGTAGAAGACGAGTCGGTAGTTAGAGTTGGCGTCAATTCGGGAGATCGAAGCGTCCAATCTCGAAATCGTGAATTTGTGAATTATGGTGAGTAATTTCTTTTCCAACGATAACATTGTGCCGTAATATTATACATTTTGAAAGCAATACTTGGCTACTGATAGAACCCACGTAAACATAATATAGCTTTGAGGTTATGAATATCAAAATATGTTTGCAGCTGGCACGCGTAGAATTATGTCGGTAAGTGACTGTTTTTACCGACAAATCTCATACCAACCTCGTGGTCAAAAACTGCGGTGTTGCCACGTTTTTCTCATTTTCTTACTCGAATAAATAATGTAAAATTTACCAGTAAGAAATTTAAATAAATATTACATTGATTTTAAATCAATAATAGTGCAATGATAAGCCACATTTTGTGACATTAATAACGTATATATAATTTTTGAGTGAACTAAGATTTCATTATCTGATATTGGCAATACGCGTCGAAAGCTTTGTTCTTTCCCTCCTCTCGCCTCACCCCGTAGAGTACTGATGTTCCTCCTTAAGGCCAAAGCACATCTAGGCGAAGCGAAGCGACGCGCCGCGAAGCGAAGCTACCTTTTATATTTCCATTGATTCTTATGAGGTAACGCACACTTGAGCGAAGCGAAGCGCCGCGACCTAGGATAAGCACACTTGTGCGACTGGAAGCGCAGCGAAGCGACCTTTTATATTTCCATTGATTCTTACGAGGTAACGCACACTTGAGCGAAGCGCGGCGAAGCGAAGCGCGGCGAAGCGAAGCGCGGCGAAGCGAAGCGCCGCGAAGCGAAGCGCCGCGAGAAATGTTTATCGTGGACGGAATGTAATTCGTTAACGGATGTAAAGTTTCGTCGATCACTTCCGTTAACGATTCGAAAATCCTTTCCAAGATAGATCTCGTCAACGAAATGAATTTTCTCACACGAAATAGTATCTTATATCATAAGGCGGAAATTCGAGATTTTTTCAGACTGTGTTTAATTAGGTAGTAACACGAGGCATGGTTTGGGGAGGAGGCTACGATCTATATAAACACAGTCTTAAAAATCCGAGGATTTCCGCCGAATGACATATACTATTTTTCCTCACGAATGCCCATTTCTCAAAACAAAACATGTACACGGCTCATTTCACGTTGCGTTCATCAGTTTGAAAAGGGCGAAAATGAATGAAAAAGGCGAAAAAGGCGAAAATGACTGACATTTCACGGCGCTTCCATTCCCTCCCTTCTCTACCCGGGTATCCATATATGGATATTTTCAGGTATAGCTGTTTATACCTGGTAGAGAAGGGGATAGAATTCGCCGCGCTTCTCTTCGCCGCGCTTCGCGTCGCTTCGCTTCGCCCAAGTGTGCGTTGCACAGCCGCGCTTCGCGGCGCGTCGCTTCGCTTCGCCTAGATGTGCTTTGACCTGTACTTACAGTAGAGCGTCGATTTTCTACAACCCGCCAACTTTGCATCTGAACCCGATCTCCCCACCGAACATCTCGTCCTTGGTGTGGTGGGGGTTGCTGACTCGGCCCATTTACCGTCCCGAGAGTGGGGTAGAAGGCGTGACTTTTCCACGCTCGGTTCTCCCCAACCCCAAAGCCCAAGAGAAAATCGTACTCTATACCAATGTTTACTTCTTTAAGGTGGTGCCAGACACGGCTACTTTTTCTACGCAACAGATTAAAAAACTGCGCAACTTACAGCAGTGCAAGTTGCGCAGTTTTTTAATCTGCTGCGCAGCAAAAGGAGCCGTGTCTGACACCACCCTTATGCGTATAAGGAAGATTTTCGAAGGGAGCTCATTCTCAAATCAATATTGAATGTACGGTATGCTAAATATTATAATATTACCAATTATCGCGAAACACCTGCGACTAGACCCATAACGATGCTCAAGTTAATAGTAACGGTATCGACCAATTAGGCGTTGCGCGAAAAACCTAAAAGGTCGACAGGCCCGGCGGAGTGTCACTCGTGATTCCCAGAACAGCGTAGATAATCCTTTGCCATAGCGGACACTAGGGATTAACATTTTCTTACTTACTACACCCGTTAATTGGTCTTCACCGGTCTGTCCTCGCATCAGTCGATATATCTACTCGATCGCAAGTGGAAAGGTACAACATTGTAACTGGATAACCACCCAGTCTACCTGAGCCCCCGCAATTATTAACCGTCCGTTAGGCGCGCGGGTACATGTATGTAACGCAGGTAGTCGCGCTTGTATCAAATTGATACATCTTAAAAGGCGGTGTATTTTCCTGAAAAGAAACTTTCTAATGATTCAAAATGTGCATTATAATTAAAAAAAAGTCAAGCATACTTATCAAAGTGTATATATTACAAATAATTACATTTATAATTATACACACTGAAGGAAATTATACCTATGTATCGCATAATAGAAAATTCATCGTGGCGCCACGGGCAATTACTGTAAAACTGGCTTGGCATTCAACGTGTTAAATTGGAATATTCAGTTCAATTAAAAAACACACACAAACCACTGTCTAAAAGCTTCACAAATTTGTTTTAACTACCTAGGTCGCAATGAACGTAACTGAAACTGATTCCACAAGACAAACACATTGAGTCGCACGTGTATCAAACTGATACAAATACTACCACCACTCGTCCCTTTTAGGTAGCTAGAGGCTCTGTCGCTGATTGGCGGGGCTTGTAATTCCACGAAGTTGTTTGAAACACATCTGCAAACAACTACTAAGAATTTCAATATCGTAAGTTTTTGCATTTTTAAGAAATCTGCGTAAAACAAAGCCACGCAAACACATGTATCAATTTGATACACGCGCGACTAACGGAGGGTTAAGCGGGGGTTCTCATGCATCCGGAAAGCTTGCTGAATGCGGAATGCGTAAACCCCGTCAGCCAATTAGCTCTTCCGCATGCGTACTGCCTGCCTATCCGCACCGATCCACATGCCGCACTCCGCATGCCTTCCGGACGTATGAGAACCCCGCTTTACGCGGATGCAAAGTCATTTCGTACTCGGAAATCCAAGCAAAACATTTTAGTCGGAACTATAGCTTTCCCCTCGCGATCTCGTCCGCATGGATCACGAAATAATCTTATTCCCTACATTATTCCCTTAAGGGAGTAGGCATATAAATAGTAGGTACATAAAAACACGCGCGTACTCAGATGCAACGTTGTTTCAAGATTTCAAAGCAATCGGTGAAGAACTTTCGGAGATGGAGAAACGAACATTTGCATTTGTATTTATTTACCCCCTTAAGAGAGTAGGTATATGAATAGTAGATATATAACAACACGCGCGTATTCGAATGCAACGTTGTTTCCAAATTTCAAAGCACTCGGTGAAGAATTTTCGGAGATTTAAGATTTTGAACAAACGAACATTTACATTTGAAGGCACCAATGTAAAAAGTGCCTAAGTCACATTTTGCCGTCTTCGAGAAAAACGCTTTTGAAAAGTATGACACTAATCTTAATTTTATTTAAAACCACTCGTTCTAATAGCAATAAAATATAATGTGTTAAAAAATCAAGTAAATATTAGCAAACGTAACATTCTCAAGAAGATAAGAAATTTCAAAAGCGTTATTCTCGAAAACGGCAAAATGTGACTTAGGCAATTTTTGTATTGGTGCCTTCATTTGTATTTATATAAGTAGATAATGTAACTCATTAAATGACATAATTCTTAGGTCAAAATTACATCAAACGTCTTTCAAACATGATAAAATAATAAGGTTCTACCATTACTTTGTCATTTCTGAAAGACGTTTGATACCATTTTGACTACAAAAAAATTACGTCAATTAGTGAGTTACATTATTTTGATTAAAGTGTGTTGCTTGGGAACATAGCATAAATAATGCACATTTTGTTGCATCACAGTCATATGTATAATATGTATATAATACGACGTATTATGTTGATGTTATATTGCTGAGTGCAAAATTTTATGTAACACAGACGCTACCCCGATGAAAATTTATCTCTGCCGAATCTCTGCCAAAACTGTGCGAAGAACTCTACCAAAAATCTACCACTTTTCTCTGAATATTCCAATTTTATGAGCTGGTAGAGAAATAGCAGAGTTGGCAGGAACTTCAGCAGAACCGATAGAGACTTTGACAGAGCTGGCAAAGAATTTAGCAGAATTGGCAAAAATGTCACAAGTCTGATTTTCATTTTAAATCATTTATTTCGTGTCTCCGCAAACTTCTACCTCACTCAACTCATATCAGCCGCTACACTTAGGAAAGAATGAGGTAGATTCGACTAAATTAGCGGTCACGGCAGGGAGACGCAAATCTATTTAGTTGAACTATTAGTTTGCTAGTATTGAGGCCAAAGCACATCTAGGCGAAGCGAAGCGACGCGAAGCGAAGCTACCTTTTATATTTCCATTGATTCTTATGAGGTAACGCACACTTGAGCGAAGCGAAGCGCGGCGAAGCGAAGCGCGGCGAACCGAAGCGCCGCGAAGCGAAGCGCCGCGAGAAATGTTTATCGTGGACGGAATGTAATTCGTTAACGGATGTAAAGTTTCGTCGATCACTTCCGTTAACGATTCGAAAATCCTTTCCAAGATAGATCTCGTCAACGAAATGAATTTTCTCACACGAAATAGTATCTTATATCATAAGGCGGAAATTCGAGATTTTTTTAGACTGTGTTTAATTAGGTAGTAACACGAGGCATGGTTTGGGGAGGAGGCTACGATCTATATAAACACAGTCTTAAAAATCCGAGGATTTCCGCCGAATGACATATACTATTTTTCCTCACGAATGCCCATTTCTCAAAACAAAACATGTACACGGCTCATTTCACGTTGCGTTCATCAGTTTGAAAAGGGCGAAAATGAATAAAAAAGGCGAAAAAGGCGAAAATGACTTGACATTTCACGGCGCTTCCCTTCCCTCCCTTCTCTACCCGGGTATCCATATATGGATATTTTCAGGTATAGCTGTTTATACCTGGTAGAGAAGGGGATAGAATTCGCCGCGCTTCGCTTCGCTTCGCCCAAGTGTGCGTTGCACAGCCGCGCTTCGCGGCGCGTCGCTTCGCTTCGCCTAGATGTGCTTTGACCTTTGACTACAGCTTGTTTCCGTCAATCAGTATTTACTCCATTCCCCACGCCCGTTCCGACTCCTGAAAATAGAGAATTCCATGTAATCGCCTAAAATCTCCATTGCGCATAGATTTCTTAGGAAAGGTCAATTTTCGCAAATTCACCCCACCTTTCCTCTCGGACTCGTACTCGCTCAGCGTAGGGGCGGTAACCTTTACCTGACGCCAGCAGTACGAAGAGTCGAAGAACAATGGCCTATTGTGACCGTTATGAAATCGGTAATGTATTCGAATTCGCACCACCCCTGATCGACCTGTTCGACCAATCGCGTTGCCTTTTGGGGACGCGATCATCCCTGCATAAATACCCAAGTTTTAATTCCTTAACTCAGTTTCGTACTTGACGGCAAACGTGGAACGCTCCTGCGGGAAAACGTAAAGTTGTATCATCTAACGTCCGTGAAAGTGCCCGAGTCTTCGCGAGTGTCTCGTTTAATTTATTTTACCGCCCACTCAATTAATTTGACGAACATGCCGAGGAATCAGAAAACTTCGAAGAAAAGCGGAAGGAAGACGAGAAGTTACTCTGGCAAGAGAAAGGATACTAAGAAAAATCATGCGGCTCGAAAAGACGTAAGTACATTGAATACTATTATCGCACAAGTCAAGGCTTGAAATTTCAACTGCATTTAATTTACCACGGCGCCGATTCTCGGACAGCGGGGTTCTCGATTTAGATCTAACGGGATCTGCTTACATTTTGTCAGATCAATCTTTTCCAAAATTTAGATCGAATAGATTTAAAATATTTTTCCCCGCGGGTCTCGATATAGATAACGAAAAGAGTAGGTTCTCCTTGATTGAATAGTGTTCCGACAAACGTTGGTCGGAATTTATATGGAGTGATATCAACTCTTAGCAATCAGTAGTAACGCGACACTTAGGTTAATTCCGATGGTAAAGCGAAGGGTATATTCCGCTAATCGTATCTATTCCTGTACTAGTAATCCGGTTTAATGGTATCCGTTGACCTGAGTACACGCATCCAGGCATAACTTAATTACCGCGCATATCCGGACCCTCGAACCTCGATGTCGTCCAAAAGGGATTATCCTTTAGCCATTAGCCTGTCTCCTCGAACGGTATGTAATACGTCACGCGAAAGTCCACGACGGAACGCATTTGCATTTCTTCGAAAACCTCCTCAGCCCTTTCGGAATGCTACTAAGCTGTCCCCTCCTTACCAGGGGAGTTACTCACTTTCCTGGCCAAGCGAGACGCGTCGATAGCCACCCCCACCCAACCAACTGGCGTGCACCGCGTTACCCACGCTATCCCCACTTAGCTATTAGTCTCTCTGTATATAAACCGCTACTGACTGTATCTCCGTTAATGCGCAAACGTGCCTCAGTCAGCATAGGATCCGTGCCTCAGTCTGCCAGTCTATCCAGCGCATTCAGGTCGTAAGTCCTTCAACTTACTCCGCGATTCTCTTAAGTGTACATCAGTTATATTTAAGTGCATTCGAAACAATCAATTGCAACCACGGTTAATCGGTATCACCTGTATTTCGTTATTTCAAATATATTGTTAGTTGTATAGTGAGTGCAGTGTCGAATCATTCCATTAACCGCTCGGTCTCGCTCCTTTTCACCACGCGTCGAACTCAATTCACCGTGGAATCCTCAAAATCCGCCTAGCGGTATGTTTGGCCAGTAGTCGTGTCACGAGCGAGTGTCTGCGGGATTTACGACCCCGCGGAGATCTACCAACGATCGCACGGCTCCCAAACAAATAGGGAGGTTCGGTATTTTTGAAATGTGCTTTAAAATAATAAATTTTGCGTTAGGAAACGCAACTGACGTTTAAAAAATTGTTTAAAAATTATTTTCTACGAAAAACCTATTTAAAACGTAAGGGTTCGAGCTTAGAAATAACGTCAAATCAATAGGAAATCGTTCCGGCGGACCATGCCCTAACTTTATTTGCTTATAACTGTGAGCAAAGTTGTTATTTTTCCAAAATGTTCTTGTTGATCGATTTCGGTGCCTCTTAGTTTTCATTCCAACCTGAAATAATGTTTTCCTATTTTTTTCCGAACCCCCCTATTCGACAAATCGACTTCACGAATTTCCCAGTTCTTTCGTTTGAACAAAAATGCTATCAAATTAATTATTCAATTCGCCCATACCGATTACTTAACTAACAAATTTAACGATTTTAAATACCAACACCGACGTCCATGCCGAATATAGCAAATGCCAATTTATTTATCACGATAAATATTTCCATTTCTTTAATATTCTCCTTTTCTATGATTTACAGGCCCCTTGCCGAAACGTTAAGACGGAAAGTCTGGTAGAGCACGCAGTGAAGTACTTCATGTTCCCTTTACGCTATCTCCAATCGTTCATCCGGAACTACGACACTGCCGCAATACCGGAGGGGAAGAGGCTGAGCACGTTCGCCAAGATCGTGCCGGTCGTGCAACACGGTAAGGGAGTCTACCCTCTGAGCGGAAAGCCGATCGACGAATCGTCGTCAACGTTGTCGAGCGATGAGGTCACTGCCGCGATGGGCTGCTCCGACGACTCTCTCCAGGACCGGGAGACCGCCGCGAGTGATTTCCTCATGATGAACACGTCCATCGACCCGCGAGGTTTTATCGACACGTCCACGCCAATTAAAGAGCTCGTGAATGTTCCAGTGAAAGAGTTAAATTCCTCATCGTCATCCTTATCGTCGCACGGGGGTGAAACGAGGCACGACCCCACGCTAGTCGAAGAGCTCGTGGATGTTCCAGTGAAAGAGTTAAGCTCCTCGTCGTCATCCTTATCGTCGCACGGGGGTGAAACGAGTCACGACCCCACGCTAGTCGAAGAACTCGTGGATGTTCCAGTGAAAGAGTTAAGCTCCTCGTCGTCATCCTTATCGTCGCACGGGGTGAAACGAGGCACGACCCCACGCTAGTCGAAGAGCTCGTGGATGTTCCAGTGAAAGAGTTAAATTCCTCGTCGTCTTCCTTATCGTCGTACGGAGATGATACGAAGCACGACTCTACGGACGACTCCTACGAAGGAGGAGACGACACGTACAGCTTTTCTTCCGGCGAAGAGGACGAATTAGACCGTGAAGTCTCACGAATCTTCCGGAACAACTGCTCGTACTCTTCCGTCTTCGATAACGAAGACGGCCGTGCATCCGGCGTCCAAAACGGTAGACGAAATATTCCTGGGCACTGGAATCGCGACCATCACACAAGGAGGAACGTCGCCTTGGAGGCGGAGGAGCCGAACAATAATACAACGTGGAACCCTTGTCCCGGCGCTGAGAGAGACATGGCGAAAAGACACGAGGAGTTGGCGGATGGCGGTCTTCGGCAAGAGTTTCTGCGAAATCCGCACGCTCACGTGGAACCTCCGTTGATACCATATCCCTTGCCGAAACGTTAAGACGGAAAGTCTGGTAGAGCACGCAGTGAAGTACTTCATGTTCCCTTTACGCTATCTCCAATCGTTCATCCGGAACTACGACACTGCCGCAATACCGGAGGGGAAGAGGCTGAGCACGTTCGCCAAGATCGTGCCGGTCGTGCAACACGGTAAGGGAGTCTACCCTCTGAGCGGAAAGCCGATCGACGAATCGTCGTCAACGTTGTCGAGCGATGAGGTCACTGCCGCGATGGGCTGCTCCGACGACTCTCTCCAGGACCGGGAGACCGCCGCGAGTGATTTCTTCATGATGAACACGTCCATCGACCCGCGAGGTTTTATCGACACGTCCACGCCAATTAAAGAGCTCGTGAATGTTCCAGTGAAAGAGTTAAATTCCTCATCGTCATCCTTATCGTCGCACGGGGGTGAAACGAGGCACGACCCCACGCTAGTCGAAGAGCTCGTGGATGTTCCAGTGAAAGAGTTAAGCTCCTCGTCGTCATCCTTATCGTCGCACGGGGGTGAAACGAGGCACGACCCCACGCTAGTCGAAGAGCTCGTGGATGTTCCAGTGAAAGAGTTAAGCTCCTCGTCGTCATCCTTATCGTCGCACGGGGGTGAAACGAGTCACGACCCCACGCTAGTCGAAGAGCTCGTGGATGTTCCAGTGAAAGAGTTAAATTCCTCGTCGTCTTCCTTATCGTCGTACGGAGATGATACGAAGCACGACTCTACGGACGACTCCTACGAAGGAGGAGACGACACGTACAGCTTTTCTTCCGGCGAAGAGGACGAATTAGACCGTGAAGTCTCACGAATCTTTCGGAACAACTGCTCGTACTCTTCCGTCTTCGATAACGAAGACGGCCGTGCATTCGGCGTCCAAAACGGTAGACGAAATATTCCTGGGCACTGGAATCGCGACCATCACACAAGGAGGAACGTCGCCTTGGAGGCGGAGGAGCCGAACAATAATACAACGTGGAACCCTTGTCCCGGCGCTGAGAGAGACATGGCGAAAAGACACGAGGAGTTGGCGGATGGCGGTCTTCGGCAAGAGTTTCTGCGAAATCAGCACGCTCACGTGGAACCTCCGTTGATACCATATCCCTTGCCGAAACGTTAAGACGGAAAGTCTGGTAGAGCACGCAGTGAAGTACTTCATGTTCCCTTTACGCTATCTCCAATCGTTCATCCGGAACTACGACACTGCCGCAATACCGGAGGGGAAGAGGCTGAGCACGTTCGCCAAGATCGTGCCGGTCGTGCAACACGGTAAGGGAGTCTACCCTCTGAGCGGAAAGCCGATCGACGAATCGTCGTCAACGTTGTCGAGCGATGAGGTCACTGCCGCGATGGGCTGCTCCGACGACTCTCTCCAGGACCGGGAGACCGCCGCGAGTGATTTCCTCATGATGAACACGTCCATCGACCCGCGAGGTTTTATCGACACGTCCACGCCAATTAAAGAGCTCGTGAATGTTCCAGTGAAAGAGTTAAATTCCTCATCGTCATCCTTATCGTCGCACGGGGGTGAAACGAGGCACGACCCCACGCTAGTCGAAGAGCTCGTGGATGTTCCAGTGAAAGAGTTAAGCTCCTCGTCGTCATCCTTATCGTCGCACGGGGGTGAAACGAGTCACGACCCCACGCTAGTCGAAGAGCTCGTGGATGTTCCAGTGAAAGAGTTAAGCTCCTCGTCGTCATCCTTATCGTCGCACGGGGGTGAAACGAGGCACGACCCCACGCTAGTCGAAGAGCTCGTGGATGTTCCAGTGAAAGAGTTAAATTCCTCGTCGTCTTCCTTATCGTCGTACGGAGATGATACGAAGCACGACTCTACGGACGACTCCTACGAAGGAGGAGACGACACGTACAGCTTTTCTTCCGGCGAAGAGGACGAATTAGACCGTGAAGTCTCACGAATCTTTCGGAACAACTGCTCGTACTCTTCCGTCTTCGATAACGAAGACGGCCGTGCATCCGGCGTCCAAAACGGTAGACGAAATATTCCTGGGCACTGGAATCGCGACCATCACACAAGGAGGAACGTCGCCTTGGAGGCGGAGGAGCCGAACAATAATACAACGTGGAACCCTTGTCCCGGCGCTGAGAGAGACATGGCGAAAAGACACGAGGAGTTGGCGGATGGCGGTCTTCGGCAAGAGTTTCTGCGAAATCAGCACGCTCACATGGAACCTCCGTTGATACCATATCCCTTGCCGAAACGTTAAGACGGAAAGTCTGGTAGAGCACGCAGTGAAGTACTTTATGTTCCCTTTACGCTATCTCCAATCGTTCATCCGGAACTACGACACTGCCGCAATACCGGAGGGGAAGAGGCTGAGCACGTTCGCCAAGATCGTGCCGGTCGTGCAACACGGTAAGGGAGTCTACCCTCTGAGCGGAAAGCCGATCGACGAATCGTCGTCAACGTTGTCGAGCGATGAGGTCACTGCCGCGATGGGCTGCTCCGACGACTCTCTCCAGGACCGGGAGACCGCCGCGAGTGATTTCCTCATGATGAACACGTCCATCGACCCGCGAGGTTTTATCGACACGTCCACGCCAATTAAAGAGCTCGTGAATGTTCCAGTGAAAGAGTTAAATTCCTCATCGTCATCCTTATCGTCGCACGGGGGTGAAACGAGGCACGACCCCACGCTAGTCGAAGAGCTCGTGGATGTTCCAGTGAAAGAGTTAAGCTCCTCGTCGTCATCCTTATCGTCGCACGGGGGTGAAACGAGTCACGACCCCACGCTAGTCGAAGAGCTCGTGGATGTTCCAGTGAAAGAGTTAAGCTCCTCGTCGTCTTCCTTATCGTCGTACGGAGATGATACGAAGCACGACTCGACGGACGACTCCTACGAAGGAGGAGACGACACGTACAGCTTTTCTTCCGGCGAAGAGGACGAATTAGACCGTGAAGTCTCACGAATCTTCCGGAACAACTGCTCGTACTCTTCCGTCTTCGATAACGAAGACGGCCGTGCATCCGGCGTCCAAAACGGTAGACGAAATATTCCTGGGCACTGGAATCGCGACCATCACACAAGGAGGAACGTCGCCTTGGAGGCGGAGGAGCCGAACAATAATACAACGTGGAACCCTTGTCCCGGCGCTGAGAGAGACATGGCGAAAAGACACGAGGAGTTGGCGGATGGCGGTCTTCGGCAAGAGTTTCTGCGAAATCAGCACGCTCACGTGGAACCTCCGTTGATACCATATCCCTTGCCGAAACGTTAAGACGGAAAGTCTGGTAGAGCACGCAGTGAAGTACTTCATGTTCCCTTTACGCTATCTCCAATCGTTCATCCGGAACTACGACACTGCCGCAATACCGGAGGGGAAGAGGCTGAGCACGTTCGCCAAGATCGTGCCGGTCGTGCAACACGGTAAGGGAGTCTACCCTCTGAGCGGAAAGCCGATCGACGAATCGTCGTCAACGTTGTCGAGCGATGAGGTCACTGCCGCGATGGGCTGCTCCGACGACTCTCTCCAGGACCGGGAGACCGCCGCGAGTGATTTCCTCATGATGAACACGTCCATCGACCCGCGAGGTTTTATCGACACGTCCACGCCAATTAAAGAGCTCGTGAATGTTCCAGTGAAAGAGTTAAATTCCTCATCGTCATCCTTATCGTCGCACGGGGGTGAAACGAGGCACGACCCCACGCTAGTCGAAGAGCTCGTGGATGTTCCAGTGAAAGAGTTAAGCTCCTCGTCGTCATCCTTATCGTCGCACGGGGGTGAAACGAGTCACGACCCCACGCTAGTCGAAGAGCTCGTGGATGTTCCAGTGAAAGAGTTAAGCTCCTCGTCGTCATCCTTATCGTCGCACGGGGGTGAAACGAGGCACGACCCCACGCTAGTCGAAGAGCTCGTGGATGTTCCAGTGAAAGAGTTAAATTCCTCGTCGTCTTCCTTATCGTCGTACGGAGATGATACGAAGCACGACTCTACGGACGACTCCTACGAAGGAGGAGACGACACGTACAGCTTTTCTTCCGGCGAAGAGGACGAATTAGACCGTGAAGTCTCACGAATCTTCCGGAACAACTGCTCGTACTCTTCCGTCTTCGATAACGAAGACGGCCGTGCATCCGGCGTCCAAAACGGTAGACGAAATATTCCTGGGCACTGGAATCGCGACCATCACACAAGGAGGAACGTCGCCTTGGAGGCGGAGGAGCCGAACAATAATACAACGTGGAACCCTTGTCCCGGCGCTGAGAGAGACATGGCGAAAAGACACGAGGAGTTGGCGGATGGCGGTCTTCGGCAAGAGTTTCTGCGAAATCCGCACGCTCACGTGGAACCTCCGTTGATACCATATCCCTTGCCGAAACGTTAAGACGGAAAGTCTGGTAGAGCACGCAGTGAAGTACTTCATGTTCCCTTTACGCTATCTCCAATCGTTCATCCGGAACTACGACACTGCCGCAATACCGGAGGGGAAGAGGCTGAGCACGTTCGCCAAGATCGTGCCGGTCGTGCAACACGGTAAGGGAGTCTACCCTCTGAGCGGAAAGCCGATCGACGAATCGTCGTCAACGTTGTCGAGCGATGAGGTCACTGCCGCGATGGGCTGCTCCGACGACTCTCTCCAGGACCGGGAGACCGCCGCGAGTGATTTCTTCATGATGAACACGTCCATCGACCCGCGAGGTTTTATCGACACGTCCACGCCAATTAAAGAGCTCGTGAATGTTCCAGTGAAAGAGTTAAATTCCTCATCGTCATCCTTATCGTCGCACGGGGGTGAAACGAGGCACGACCCCACGCTAGTCGAAGAGCTCGTGGATGTTCCAGTGAAAGAGTTAAGCTCCTCGTCGTCATCCTTATCGTCGCACGGGGGTGAAACGAGGCACGACCCCACGCTAGTCGAAGAGCTCGTGGATGTTCCAGTGAAAGAGTTAAGCTCCTCGTCGTCATCCTTATCGTCGCACGGGGGTGAAACGAGTCACGACCCCACGCTAGTCGAAGAGCTCGTGGATGTTCCAGTGAAAGAGTTAAATTCCTCGTCGTCTTCCTTATCGTCGTACGGAGATGATACGAAGCACGACTCTACGGACGACTCCTACGAAGGAGGAGACGACACGTACAGCTTTTCTTCCGGCGAAGAGGACGAATTAGACCGTGAAGTCTCACGAATCTTTCGGAACAACTGCTCGTACTCTTCCGTCTTCGATAACGAAGACGGCCGTGCATTCGGCGTCCAAAACGGTAGACGAAATATTCCTGGGCACTGGAATCGCGACCATCACACAAGGAGGAACGTCGCCTTGGAGGCGGAGGAGCCGAACAATAATACAACGTGGAACCCTTGTCCCGGCGCTGAGAGAGACATGGCGAAAAGACACGAGGAGTTGGCGGATGGCGGTCTTCGGCAAGAGTTTCTGCGAAATCAGCACGCTCACGTGGAACCTCCGTTGATACCATATCCCTTGCCGAAACGTTAAGACGGAAAGTCTGGTAGAGCACGCAGTGAAGTACTTCATGTTCCCTTTACGCTATCTCCAATCGTTCATCCGGAACTACGACACTGCCGCAATACCGGAGGGGAAGAGGCTGAGCACGTTCGCCAAGATCGTGCCGGTCGTGCAACACGGTAAGGGAGTCTACCCTCTGAGCGGAAAGCCGATCGACGAATCGTCGTCAACGTTGTCGAGCGATGAGGTCACTGCCGCGATGGGCTGCTCCGACGACTCTCTCCAGGACCGGGAGACCGCCGCGAGTGATTTCCTCATGATGAACACGTCCATCGACCCGCGAGGTTTTATCGACACGTCCACGCCAATTAAAGAGCTCGTGAATGTTCCAGTGAAAGAGTTAAATTCCTCATCGTCATCCTTATCGTCGCACGGGGGTGAAACGAGGCACGACCCCACGCTAGTCGAAGAGCTCGTGGATGTTCCAGTGAAAGAGTTAAGCTCCTCGTCGTCATCCTTATCGTCGCACGGGGGTGAAACGAGTCACGACCCCACGCTAGTCGAAGAGCTCGTGGATGTTCCAGTGAAAGAGTTAAGCTCCTCGTCGTCATCCTTATCGTCGCACGGGGGTGAAACGAGGCACGACCCCACGCTAGTCGAAGAGCTCGTGGATGTTCCAGTGAAAGAGTTAAATTCCTCGTCGTCTTCCTTATCGTCGTACGGAGATGATACGAAGCACGACTCTACGGACGACTCCTACGAAGGAGGAGACGACACGTACAGCTTTTCTTCCGGCGAAGAGGACGAATTAGACCGTGAAGTCTCACGAATCTTTCGGAACAACTGCTCGTACTCTTCCGTCTTCGATAACGAAGACGGCCGTGCATCCGGCGTCCAAAACGGTAGACGAAATATTCCTGGGCACTGGAATCGCGACCATCACACAAGGAGGAACGTCGCCTTGGAGGCGGAGGAGCCGAACAATAATACAACGTGGAACCCTTGTCCCGGCGCTGAGAGAGACATGGCGAAAAGACACGAGGAGTTGGCGGATGGCGGTCTTCGGCAAGAGTTTCTGCGAAATCAGCACGCTCACATGGAACCTCCGTTGATACCATATCCCTTGCCGAAACGTTAAGACGGAAAGTCTGGTAGAGCACGCAGTGAAGTACTTTATGTTCCCTTTACGCTATCTCCAATCGTTCATCCGGAACTACGACACTGCCGCAATACCGGAGGGGAAGAGGCTGAGCACGTTCGCCAAGATCGTGCCGGTCGTGCAACACGGTAAGGGAGTCTACCCTCTGAGCGGAAAGCCGATCGACGAATCGTCGTCAACGTTGTCGAGCGATGAGGTCACTGCCGCGATGGGCTGCTCCGACGACTCTCTCCAGGACCGGGAGACCGCCGCGAGTGATTTCCTCATGATGAACACGTCCATCGACCCGCGAGGTTTTATCGACACGTCCACGCCAATTAAAGAGCTCGTGAATGTTCCAGTGAAAGAGTTAAATTCCTCATCGTCATCCTTATCGTCGCACGGGGGTGAAACGAGGCACGACCCCACGCTAGTCGAAGAGCTCGTGGATGTTCCAGTGAAAGAGTTAAGCTCCTCGTCGTCATCCTTATCGTCGCACGGGGGTGAAACGAGTCACGACCCCACGCTAGTCGAAGAGCTCGTGGATGTTCCAGTGAAAGAGTTAAGCTCCTCGTCGTCTTCCTTATCGTCGTACGGAGATGATACGAAGCACGACTCGACGGACGACTCCTACGAAGGAGGAGACGACACGTACAGCTTTTCTTCCGGCGAAGAGGACGAATTAGACCGTGAAGTCTCACGAATCTTCCGGAACAACTGCTCGTACTCTTCCGTCTTCGATAACGAAGACGGCCGTGCATCCGGCGTCCAAAACGGTAGACGAAATATTCCTGGGCACTGGAATCGCGACCATCACACAAGGAGGAACGTCGCCTTGGAGGCGGAGGAGCCGAACAATAATACAACGTGGAACCCTTGTCCCGGCGCTGAGAGAGACATGGCGAAAAGACACGAGGAGTTGGCGGATGGCGGTCTTCGGCAAGAGTTTCTGCGAAATCAGCACGCTCACGTGGAACCTCCGTTGATACCATATCCCTTGCCGAAACGTTAAGACGGAAAGTCTGGTAGAGCACGCAGTGAAGTACTTCATGTTCCCTTTACGCTATCTCCAATCGTTCATCCGGAACTACGACACTGCCGCAATACCGGAGGGGAAGAGGCTGAGCACGTTCGCCAAGATCGTGCCGGTCGTGCAACACGGTAAGGGAGTCTACCCTCTGAGCGGAAAGCCGATCGACGAATCGTCGTCAACGTTGTCGAGCGATGAGGTCACTGCCGCGATGGGCTGCTCCGACGACTCTCTCCAGGACCGGGAGACCGCCGCGAGTGATTTCCTCATGATGAACACGTCCATCGACCCGCGAGGTTTTATCGACACGTCCACGCCAATTAAAGAGCTCGTGAATGTTCCAGTGAAAGAGTTAAATTCCTCATCGTCATCCTTATCGTCGCACGGGGGTGAAACGAGGCACGACCCCACGCTAGTCGAAGAGCTCGTGGATGTTCCAGTGAAAGAGTTAAGCTCCTCGTCGTCATCCTTATCGTCGCACGGGGGTGAAACGAGTCACGACCCCACGCTAGTCGAAGAGCTCGTGGATGTTCCAGTGAAAGAGTTAAGCTCCTCGTCGTCATCCTTATCGTCGCACGGGGGTGAAACGAGGCACGACCCCACGCTAGTCGAAGAGCTCGTGGATGTTCCAGTGAAAGAGTTAAATTCCTCGTCGTCTTCCTTATCGTCGTACGGAGATGATACGAAGCACGACTCTACGGACGACTCCTACGAAGGAGGAGACGACACGTACAGCTTTTCTTCCGGCGAAGAGGACGAATTAGACCGTGAAGTCTCACGAATCTTTCGGAACAACTGCTCGTACTCTTCCGTCTTCGATAACGAAGACGGCCGTGCATCCGGCGTCCAAAACGGTAGACGAAATATTCCTGGGCACTGGAATCGCGACCATCACACAAGGAGGAACGTCGCCTTGGAGGCGGAGGAGCCGAACAATAATACAACGTGGAACCCTTGTCCCGGCGCTGAGAGAGACATGGCGAAAAGACACGAGGAGTTGGCGGATGGCGGTCTTCGGCAAGAGTTTCTGCGAAATCAGCACGCTCACATGAAACCTCCGTTGATACCATATCCCTTGCCGAAACGTTAAGACGGAAAGTCTGGTAGAGCACGCAGTGAAGTACTTTATGTTCCCTTTACGCTATCTCCAATCGTTCATCCGGAACTACGACACTGCCGCAATACCGGAGGGGAAGAGGCTGAGCACGTTCGCCAAGATCGTGCCGGTCGTGCAACACGGTAAGGGAGTCTACCCTCTGAGCGGAAAGCCGATCGACGAATCGTCGTCAACGTTGTCGAGCGATGAGGTCACTGCCGCGATGGGCTGCTCCGACGACTCTCTCCAGGACCGGGAGACCGCCGCGAGTGATTTCCTCATGATGAACACGTCCATCGACCCGCGAGGTTTTATCGACACGTCCACGCCAATTAAAGAGCTCGTGAATGTTCCAGTGAAAGAGTTAAATTCCTCATCGTCATCCTTATCGTCGCACGGGGGTGAAACGAGGCACGACCCCACGCTAGTCGAAGAGCTCGTGGATGTTCCAGTGAAAGAGTTAAGCTCCTCGTCGTCATCCTTATCGTCGCACGGGGGTGAAACGAGTCACGACCCCACGCTAGTCGAAGAGCTCGTGGATGTTCCAGTGAAAGAGTTAAGCTCCTCGTCGTCTTCCTTATCGTCGTACGGAGATGATACGAAGCACGACTCGACGGACGACTCCTACGAAGGAGGAGACGACACGTACAGCTTTTCTTCCGGCGAAGAGGACGAATTAGACCGTGAAGTCTCACGAATCTTCCGGAACAACTGCTCGTACTCTTCCGTCTTCGATAACGAAGACGGCCGTGCATCCGGCGTCCAAAACGGTAGACGAAATATTCCTGGGCACTGGAATCGCGACCATCACACAAGGAGGAACGTCGCCTTGGAGGCGGAGGAGCCGAACAATAATACAACGTGGAACCCTTGTCCCGGCGCTGAGAGAGACATGGCGAAAAGACACGAGGAGTTGGCGGATGGCGGTCTTCGGCAAGAGTTTCTGCGAAATCAGCACGCTCACGTGGAACCTCCGTTGATACCATATCCCTTGCCGAAACGTTAAGACGGAAAGTCTGGTAGAGCACGCAGTGAAGTACTTCATGTTCCCTTTACGCTATCTCCAATCGTTCATCCGGAACTACGACACTGCCGCAATACCGGAGGGGAAGAGGCTGAGCACGTTCGCCAAGATCGTGCCGGTCGTGCAACACGGTAAGGGAGTCTACCCTCTGAGCGGAAAGCCGATCGACGAATCGTCGTCAACGTTGTCGAGCGATGAGGTCACTGCCGCGATGGGCTGCTCCGACGACTCTCTCCAGGACCGGGAGACCGCCGCGAGTGATTTCCTCATGATGAACACGTCCATCGACCCGCGAGGTTTTATCGACACGTCCACGCCAATTAAAGAGCTCGTGAATGTTCCAGTGAAAGAGTTAAATTCCTCATCGTCATCCTTATCGTCGCACGGGGGTGAAACGAGGCACGACCCCACGCTAGTCGAAGAGCTCGTGGATGTTCCAGTGAAAGAGTTAAGCTCCTCGTCGTCATCCTTATCGTCGCACGGGGGTGAAACGAGTCACGACCCCACGCTAGTCGAAGAGCTCGTGGATGTTCCAGTGAAAGAGTTAAGCTCCTCGTCGTCATCCTTATCGTCGCACGGGGGTGAAACGAGGCACGACCCCACGCTAGTCGAAGAGCTCGTGGATGTTCCAGTGAAAGAGTTAAATTCCTCGTCGTCTTCCTTATCGTCGTACGGAGATGATACGAAGCACGACTCTACGGACGACTCCTACGAAGGAGGAGACGACACGTACAGCTTTTCTTCCGGCGAAGAGGACGAATTAGACCGTGAAGTCTCACGAATCTTTCGGAACAACTGCTCGTACTCTTCCGTCTTCGATAACGAAGACGGCCGTGCATCCGGCGTCCAAAACGGTAGACGAAATATTCCTGGGCACTGGAATCGCGACCATCACACAAGGAGGAACGTCGCCTTGGAGGCGGAGGAGCCGAACAATAATACAACGTGGAACCCTTGTCCCGGCGCTGAGAGAGACATGGCGAAAAGACACGAGGAGTTGGCGGATGGCGGTCTTCGGCAAGAGTTTCTGCGAAATCAGCACGCTCACATGAAACCTCCGTTGATACCATATCCCTTGCCGAAACGTTAAGACGGAAAGTCTGGTAGAGCACGCAGTGAAGTACTTTATGTTCCCTTTACGCTATCTCCAATCGTTCATCCGGAACTACGACACTGCCGCAATACCGGAGGGGAAGAGGCTGAGCACGTTCGCCAAGATCGTGCCGGTCGTGCAACACGGTAAGGGAGTCTACCCTCTGAGCGGAAAGCCGATCGACGAATCGTCGTCAACGTTGTCGAGCGATGAGGTCACTGCCGCGATGGGCTGCTCCGACGACTCTCTCCAGGACCGGGAGACCGCCGCGAGTGATTTCCTCATGATGAACACGTCCATCGACCCGCGAGGTTTTATCGACACGTCCACGCCAATTAAAGAGCTCGTGAATGTTCCAGTGAAAGAGTTAAATTCCTCATCGTCATCCTTATCGTCGCACGGGGGTGAAACGAGGCACGACCCCACGCTAGTCGAAGAGCTCGTGGATGTTCCAGTGAAAGAGTTAAGCTCCTCGTCGTCATCCTTATCGTCGCACGGGGGTGAAACGAGTCACGACCCCACGCTAGTCGAAGAGCTCGTGGATGTTCCACTGAAAGAGTTAAGCTCCTCGTCGTCTTCCTTATCGTCGTACGGAGATGATACGAAGCACGACTCGACGGACGACTCCTACGAAGGAGGAGACGACACGTACAGCTTTTCTTCCGGCGAAGAGGACGAATTAGACCGTGAAGTCTCACGAATCTTCCGGAACAACTGCTCGTACTCTTCCGTCTTCGATAACGAAGACGGCCGTGCATCCGGCGTCCAAAACGGTAGACGAAATATTCCTGGGCACTGGAATCGCGACCATCACACAAGGAGGAACGTCGCCTTGGAGGCGGAGGAGCCGAACAATAATACAACGTGGAACCCTTGTCCCGGCGCTGAGAGAGACATGGCGAAAAGACACGAGGAGTTGGCGGATGGCGGTCTTCGGCAAGAGTTTCTGCGAAATCAGCACGCTCACGTGGAACCTCCGTTGATACCATATCCCTTGCCGAAACGTTAAGACGGAAAGTCTGGTAGAGCACGCAGTGAAGTACTTCATGTTCCCTTTACGCTATCTCCAATCGTTCATCCGGAACTACGACACTGCCGCAATACCGGAGGGGAAGAGGCTGAGCACGTTCGCCAAGATCGTGCCGGTCGTGCAACACGGTAAGGGAGTCTACCCTCTGAGCGGAAAGCCGATCGACGAATCGTCGTCAACGTTGTCGAGCGATGAGGTCACTGCCGCGATGGGCTGCTCCGACGACTCTCTCCAGGACCGGGAGACCGCCGCGAGTGATTTCCTCATGATGAACACGTCCATCGACCCGCGAGGTTTTATCGACACGTCCACGCCAATTAAAGAGCTCGTGAATGTTCCAGTGAAAGAGTTAAATTCCTCATCGTCATCCTTATCGTCGCACGGGGGTGAAACGAGGCACGACCCCACGCTAGTCGAAGAGCTCGTGGATGTTCCAGTGAAAGAGTTAAGCTCCTCGTCGTCATCCTTATCGTCGCACGGGGGTGAAACGAGTCACGACCCCACGCTAGTCGAAGAGCTCGTGGATGTTCCAGTGAAAGAGTTAAGCTCCTCGTCGTCTTCCTTATCGTCGTACGGAGATGATACGAAGCACGACTCGACGGACGACTCCTACGAAGGAGGAGACGACACGTACAGCTTTTCTTCCGGCGAAGAGGACGAATTAGACCGTGAAGTCTCACGAATCTTCCGGAACAACTGCTCGTACTCTTCCGTCTTCGATAACGAAGACGGCCGTGCATCCAGGGTCCAAAACGGTAGACGAAATATTCCTGGGCACTGGAATCGCGACCATCACACAAGGAGGAACGTCGCCTTGGAGGCGGAGGAGCCGAACAATAATACAACGTGGAACCCTTGTCCCGGCGCTGAGAGAGACATGGCGAAAAGACACGAGGAGTTGGCGGATGGCGGTCTTCGGCAAGAGTTTCTGCGAAATCAGCACGCTCACGTGGAACCTCCGTTGATACCATATCCCTTGACGAAACGTTAAGACGGAAAGTCTGGTAGAGCACGCAGTGAAGTACTTCATGTTCCCTTTACGCTATCTCCAATCGTTCATCCGGAACTACGACACTGCCGCAATACCGGAGGGGAAGAGGCTGAGCACGTTCGCCAAGATCGTGCCGGTCGTGCAACACGGTAAGGGAGTCTACCCTCTGAGCGGAAAGCCGATCGACGAATCGTCGTCAACGTTGTCGAGCGATGAGGTCACTGCCGCGATGGGCTGCTCCGACGACTCTCTCCAGGACCGGGAGACCGCCGCGAGTGATTTCCTCATGATGAACACGTCCATCGACCCGCGAGGTTTTATCGACACGTCCACGCCAATTAAAGAGCTCGTGAATGTTCCAGTGAAAGAGTTAAATTCCTCATCGTCATCCTTATCGTCGCACGGGGGTGAAACGAGGCACGACCCCACGCTAGTCGAAGAGCTCGTGGATGTTCCAGTGAAAGAGTTAAGCTCCTCGTCGTCATCCTTATCGTCGCACGGGGGTGAAACGAGTCACGACCCCACGCTAGTCGAAGAGCTCGTGGATGTTCCAGTGAAAGAGTTAAATTCCTCGTCGTCTTCCTTATCGTCGTACGGAGATGATACGAAGCACGACTCTACGGACGACTCCTACGAAGGAGGAGACGACACGTACAGCTTTTCTTACGGCGAAGAGGACGAATTAGACCGTGAAGACTGACGAATCTTTCGGAACAACTGCTCGTACTCTTCCGTCTTCGATAACGAAGACGGCCGTGCATCCGGCGTCCAAAACGGTAGACGAAATATTCCTGGGCACTGGAATCGCGACCATCACACAAGGAGGAACGTCGCCTTGGAGGCGGAGAAGCCGAACAATAATACAACGTGGAACCCTTGTCCCGGCGCTGAGAGAGACATGGCGAAAAGACACGAGGAGTTGGCGGATGGCGGTCTTCGGCAAGAGTTTCTGCGAAATCAGCACGCTCACATGAAACCTCCGTTGATACCATATCCCTTGCCGAAACGTTAAGACGGAAAGTCTGGTAGAGCACGCAGTGAAGTACTTCATGTTCCCTTTACGCTATCTCCAATCGTTCATCCGGAACTACGACACTGCCGCAATACCGGAGGGGAAGAGGCTGAGCACGTTCGCCAAGATCGTGCCGGTCGTGCAACACGGTAAGGGAGTCTACCCTCTGAGCGGAAAGCCGATCGACGAATCGTCGTCAACGTTGTCGAGCGATGAGGTCACTGCCGCGATGGGCTGCTCCGACGACTCTCCAGGACCGGGAGACCGCCGCGAGTGATTTCCTCATGATGAACACGTCCATCGACCCGCGAGGTTTTATCGACACGTCCACGCCAATTAAAGAGCTCGTGAATGTTCCAGTGAAAGAGTTAAATTCCTCATCGTCATCCTTATCGTCGCACGGGGGTGAAACGAGGCACGACCCCACGCTAGTCGAAGAGCTCGTGGATGTTCCAGTGAAAGAGTTAAGCTCCTCGTCGTCATCCTTATCGTCGCACGGGGGTGAAACGAGTCACGACCCCACGCTAGTCGAAGAGCTCGTGGATGTTCCAGTGAAAGAGTTAAGCTCCTCGTCGTCATCCTTATCGTCGCACGGGGGTGAAACGAGGCACGACCCCACGCTAGTCGAAGAGCTCGTGGATGTTCCAGTGAAAGAGTTAAATTCCTCGTCGTCTTCCTTATCGTCGTACGGAGATGATACGAAGCACGACTCTACGGACGACTCCTACGAAGGAGGAGACGACACGTACAGCTTTTCTTCCGGCGAAGAGGACGAATTAGACCGTGAAGTCTCACGAATCTTTCGGAACAACTGCTCGTACTCTTCCGTCTTCGATAACGAAGACGGCCGTGCATCCGGCGTCCAAAACGGTAGACGAAATATTCCTGGGCACTGGAATCGCGACCATCACACAAGGAGGAACGTCGCCTTGGAGGCGGAGGAGCCGAACAATAATACAACGTGGAACCCTTGTCCCGGCGCTGAGAGAGACATGGCGAAAAGACACGAGGAGTTGGCGGATGGCGGTCTTCGGCAAGAGTTTCTGCGAAATCAGCACGCTCACATGAAACCTCCGTTGATACCATATCCCTTGCCGAAACGTTAAGACGGAAAGTCTGGTAGAGCACGCAGTGAAGTACTTTATGTTCCCTTTACGCTATCTCCAATCGTTCATCCGGAACTACGACACTGCCGCAATACCGGAGGGGAAGAGGCTGAGCACGTTCGCCAAGATCGTGCCGGTCGTGCAACACGGTAAGGGAGTCTACCCTCTGAGCGGAAAGCCGATCGACGAATCGTCGTCAACGTTGTCGAGCGATGAGGTCACTGCCGCGATGGGCTGCTCCGACGACTCTCTCCAGGACCGGGAGACCGCCGCGAGTGATTTCCTCATGATGAACACGTCCATCGACCCGCGAGGTTTTATCGACACGTCCACGCCAATTAAAGAGCTCGTGAATGTTCCAGTGAAAGAGTTAAATTCCTCATCGTCATCCTTATCGTCGCACGGGGGTGAAACGAGGCACGACCCCACGCTAGTCGAAGAGCTCGTGGATGTTCCAGTGAAAGAGTTAAGCTCCTCGTCGTCATCCTTATCGTCGCACGGGGGTGAAACGAGTCACGACCCCACGCTAGTCGAAGAGCTCGTGGATGTTCCAGTGAAAGATTTAAGCTCCTCGTCGTCTTCCTTATCGTCGTACGGAGATGATACGAAGCACGACTCGACGGACGACTCCTACGAAGGAGGAGACGACACGTACAGCTTTTCTTACGGCGAAGAGGACGAATTAGACCGTGAAGTCTGACGAATCTTTCGGAACAACTGCTCGTACTCTTCCGTCTTCGATAACGAAGACGGCCGTGCATCCGGCGTCCAAAACGGTAGACGAAATATTCCTGGGCACTGGAATCGCGACCATCACACAAGGAGGAACGTCGCCTTGGAGGCGGAGAAGCCGAACAATAATACAACGTGGAACCCTTGTCCCGGCGCTGAGAGAGACATGGCGAAAAGACACGAGGAGTTGGCGGATGGCGGTCTTCGGCTAGAGTTTCTGCGAAATCAGCACGCTCACATGAAACCTCCGTTGATACCATATCCCTTGCCGAAACGTTAAGACGGAAAGTCTGGTAGAGCACGCAGTGAAGTACTTCATGTTCCCTTTACGCTATCTCCAATCGTTCATCCGGAACTACGACACTGCCGCAATACCGGAGGGGAAGAGGCTGAGCACGTTCGCCAAGATCGTGCCGGTCGTGCAACACGGTAAGGGAGTCTACCCTCTGAGCGGAAAGCCGATCGACGAATCGTCGTCAACGTTGTCGAGCGATGAGGTCACTGCCGCGATGGGCTGCTCCGACGACTCTCCAGGACCGGGAGACCGCCGCGAGTGATTTCCTCATGATGAACACGTCCATCGACCCGCGAGGTTTTATCGACACGTCCACGCCAATTAAAGAGCTCGTGAATGTTCCAGTGAAAGAGTTAAATTCCTCATCGTCATCCTTATCGTCGCACGGGGGTGAAACGAGGCACGACCCCACGCTAGTCGAAGAGCTCGTGGATGTTCCAGTGAAAGAGTTAAGCTCCTCGTCGTCATCCTTATCGTCGCACGGGGGTGAAACGAGTCACGACCCCACGCTAGTCGAAGAGCTCGTGGATGTTCCAGTGAAAGAGTTAAGCTCCTCGTCGTCATCCTTATCGTCGCACGGGGGTGAAACGAGGCACGACCCCACGCTAGTCGAAGAGCTCGTGGATGTTCCAGTGAAAGAGTTAAATTCCTCGTCGTCTTCCTTATCGTCGTACGGAGATGATACGAAGCACGACTCTACGGACGACTCCTACGAAGGAGGAGACGACACGTACAGCTTTTCTTCCGGCGAAGAGGACGAATTAGACCGTGAAGTCTCACGAATCTTTCGGAACAACTGCTCGTACTCTTCCGTCTTCGATAACGAAGACGGCCGTGCATCCGGCGTCCAAAACGGTAGACGAAATATTCCTGGGCACTGGAATCGCGACCATCACACAAGGAGGAACGTCGCCTTGGAGGCGGAGGAGCCGAACAATAATACAACGTGGAACCCTTGTCCCGGCGCTGAGAGAGACATGGCGAAAAGACACGAGGAGTTGGCGGATGGCGGTCTTCGGCAAGAGTTTCTGCGAAATCAGCACGCTCACATGAAACCTCCGTTGATACCATATCCCTTGCCGAAACGTTAAGACGGAAAGTCTGGTAGAGCACGCAGTGAAGTACTTTATGTTCCCTTTACGCTATCTCCAATCGTTCATCCGGAACTACGACACTGCCGCAATACCGGAGGGGAAGAGGCTGAGCACGTTCGCCAAGATCGTGCCGGTCGTGCAACACGGTAAGGGAGTCTACCCTCTGAGCGGAAAGCCGATCGACGAATCGTCGTCAACGTTGTCGAGCGATGAGGTCACTGCCGCGATGGGCTGCTCCGACGACTCTCTCCAGGACCGGGAGACCGCCGCGAGTGATTTCCTCATGATGAACACGTCCATCGACCCGCGAGGTTTTATCGACACGTCCACGCCAATTAAAGAGCTCGTGAATGTTCCAGTGAAAGAGTTAAATTCCTCATCGTCATCCTTATCGTCGCACGGGGGTGAAACGAGGCACGACCCCACGCTAGTCGAAGAGCTCGTGGATGTTCCAGTGAAAGAGTTAAGCTCCTCGTCGTCATCCTTATCGTCGCACGGGGGTGAAACGAGTCACGACCCCACGCTAGTCGAAGAGCTCGTGGATGTTCCAGTGAAAGATTTAAGCTCCTCGTCGTCTTCCTTATCGTCGTACGGAGATGATACGAAGCACGACTCGACGGACGACTCCTACGAAGGAGGAGACGACACGTACAGCTTTTCTTACGGCGAAGAGGACGAATTAGACCGTGAAGTCTGACGAATCTTTCGGAACAACTGCTCGTACTCTTCCGTCTTCGATAACGAAGACGGCCGTGCATCCGGCGTCCAAAACGGTAGACGAAATATTCCTGGGCACTGGAATCGCGACCATCACACAAGGAGGAACGTCGCCTTGGAGGCGGAGAAGCCGAACAATAATACAACGTGGAACCCTTGTCCCGGCGCTGAGAGAGACATGGCGAAAAGACACGAGGAGTTGGCGGATGGCGGTCTTCGGCTAGAGTTTCTGCGAAATCAGCACGCTCACATGAAACCTCCGTTGATACCATATCCCTTGCCGAAACGTTAAGACGGAAAGTCTGGTAGAGCACGCAGTGAAGTACTTCATGTTCCCTTTACGCTATCTCCAATCGTTCATCCGGAACTACGACACTGCCGCAATACCGGAGGGGAAGAGGCTGAGCACGTTCGCCAAGATCGTGCCGGTCGTGCAACACGGTAAGGGAGTCTACCCTCTGAGCGGAAAGCCGATCGACGAATCGTCGTCAACGTTGTCGAGCGATGAGGTCACTGCCGCGATGGGCTGCTCCGACGACTCTCCAGGACCGGGAGACCGCCGCGAGTGATTTCCTGATGATGAACACGTCCATCGACCCGCGAGGTTTTATCGACACGTCCACGCCAATTAAAGAGCTCGTGAATGTTCCAGTGAAAGAGTTAAATTCCTCATCGTCATCCTTATCGTCGCACGGGGGTGAAACGAGGCACGACCCCACGCTAGTCGAAGAGCTCGTGGATGTTCCAGTGAAAGAGTTAAGCTCCTCGTCGTCATCCTTATCGTCGCACGGGGGTGAAACGAGGCACGACCCCACGCTAGTCGAAGAGCTCGTGGATGTTCCAGTGAAAGAGTTAAGCTCCTCGTCGTCATCCTTATCGTCGCACGGGGGTGAAACGAGTCACGACCCCACGCTAGTCGAAGAGCTCGTGGATGTTCCAGTGAAAGAGTTAAGCTCCTCGTCGTCATCCTTATCGTCGCACGGGGTGAAACGAGGCACGACCCCACGCTAGTCGAAGAGCTCGTGGATGTTCCAGTGAAAGAGTTAAATTCCTCGTCGTCTTCCTTATCGTCGTACGGAGATGATACGAAGCACGACTCTACGGACGACTCCTACGAAGGAGGAGACGACACGTACAGCTTTTCTTCCGGCGAAGAGGACGAATTAGACCGTGAAGTCTCACGAATCTTTCGGAACAACTGCTCGTACTCTTCCGTCTTCGATAACGAAGACGGCCGTGCATCCGGCGTCCAAAACGGTAGACGAAATATTCCTGGGCACTGGAATCGCGACCATCACACAAGGAGGAACGTCGCCTTGGAGGCGGAGGAGCCGAACAATAATACAACGTGGAACCCTTGTCCCGGCGCTGAGAGAGACATGGCGAAAAGACACGAGGAGTTGGCGGATGGCGGTCTTCGGCAAGAGTTTCTGCGAAATCAGCACGCTCACGTGGAACCTCCGTTGATACCATATCCCTTGCCGAAACGTTAAGACGGAAAATCTGGTAGAGCACGCAGTGAAGTACTTCATGTTCCCTTTACGCTATCTCCAATCGTTCATCCGGAACTACGACACTGCCGCAATACCGGAGGGGAAGAGGCTGAGCACGTTCGCCAAGATCGTGCCGGTCGTGCAACACGGTAAGGGAGTCTACCCTCTGAGCGGAAAGCCGATCGACGAATCGTCGTCAACGTTGTCGAGCGATGAGGTCACTGCCGCGATGGGCTGCTCCGACGACTCTCTCCAGGACCGGGAGACCGCCGCGAGTGATTTCCTCATGATGAACACGTCCATCGACCCGCGAGGTTTTATCGACACGTCCACGCCAATTAAAGAGCTCGTGAATGTTCCAGTGAAAGAGTTAAATTCCTCATCGTCATCCTTATCGTCGCACGGGGGTGAAACGGGGCACGACCCCACGCTAGTCGAAGAGCTCGTGGATGTTCCAGTGAAAGAGTTAAGCTCCTCGTCGTCATCCTTATCGTCGCACGGGGGTGAAACGAGTCACGACCCCACGCTAGTCGAAGAGCTCGTGGATGTTCCAGTGAAAGAGTTAAGCTCCTCGTCGTCATCCTTATCGTCGCACGGGGGTGAAACGAGGCACGACCCCACGCTAGTCGAAGAGCTCGTGGATGTTCCAGTGAAAGAGTTAAATTCCTCGTCGTCTTCCTTATCGTCGTACGGAGATGATACGAAGCACGACTCTACGGACGACTCCTACGAAGGAGGAGACGACACGTACAGCTTTTCTTACGGCGAAGAGGACGAATTAGACCGTGAAGTCTGACGAATCTTTCGGAACAACTGCTCGTACTCTTCCGTCTTCGATAACGAAGACGGCCGTGCATCCGGCGTCCAAAACGGTAGACGAAATATTCCTGGGCACTGGAATCGCGACCATCACACAAGGAGGAACGTCGCCTTGGAGGCGGAGAAGCCGAACAATAATACAACGTGGAACCCTTGTCCCGGCGCTGAGAGAGACATGGCGAAAAGACACGAGGAGTTGGCGGATGGCGGTCTTCGGCTATAGTTTCTGCGAAATCAGCACGCTCACATGAAACCTCCGTTGATACCATATCCCTTGCCGAAACGTTAAGACGGAAAGTCTGGTAGAGCACGCAGTGAAGTACTTCATGTTCCCTTTACGCTATCTCCAATCGTTCATCCGGAACTACGACACTGCCGCAATACCGGAGGGGAAGAGGCTGAGCACGTTCGCCAAGATCGTGCCGGTCGTGCAACACGGTAAGGGAGTCTACCCTCTGAGCGGAAAGCCGATCGACGAATCGTCGTCAACGTTGTCGAGCGATGAGGTCACTGCCGCGATGGGCTGCTCCGACGACTCTCTCCAGGACCGGGAGACCGCCGCGAGTGATTTCCTGATGATGAACACGTCCATCGACCCGCGAGGTTTTATCGACACGTCCACGCCAATTAAAGAGCTCGTGAATGTTCCAGTGAAAGAGTTAAATTCCTCATCGTCATCCTTATCGTCGCACGGGGGTGAAACGAGGCACGACCCCACGCTAGTCGAAGAGCTCGTGGATGTTCCAGTGAAAGAGTTAAGCTCCTCGTCGTCATCCTTATCGTCGCACGGGGGTGAAACGAGGCACGACCCCACGCTAGTCGAAGAGCTCGTGGATGTTCCAGTGAAAGAGTTAAGCTCCTCGTCGTCATCCTTATCGTCGCACGGGGTGAAACGAGGCACGACCCCACGCTAGTCGAAGAGCTCGTGGATGTTCCAGTGAAAGAGTTAAATTCCTCGTCGTCTTCCTTATCGTCGTACGGAGATGATACGAAGCACGACTCTACGGACGACTCCTACGAAGGAGGAGACGACACGTACAGCTTTTCTTCCGGCGAAGAGGACGAATTAGACCGTGAAGTCTCACGAATCTTTCGGAACAACTGCTCGTACTCTTCCGTCTTCGATAACGAAGACGGCCGTGCATCCGGCGTCCAAAACGGTAGACGAAATATTCCTGGGCACTGGAATCGCGACCATCACACAAGGAGGAACGTCGCCTTGGAGGCGGAGGAGCCGAACAATAATACAACGTGGAACCCTTGTCCCGGCGCTGAGAGAGACATGGCGAAAAGACACGAGGAGTTGGCGGATGGCGGTCTTCGGCAAGAGTTTCTGCGAAATCAGCACGCTCACATGAAACCTCCGTTGATACCATATCCCTTGCCGAAACGTTAAGACGGAAAGTCTGGTAGAGCACGCAGTGAAGTACTTCATGTTCCCTTTACGCTATCTCCAATCGTTCATCCGGAACTACGACACTGCCGCAATACCGGAGGGGAAGAGGCTGAGCACGTTCGCCAAGATCGTGCCGGTCGTGCAACACGGTAAGGGAGTCTACCCTCTGAGCGGAAAGCCGATCGACGAATCGTCGTCAACGTTGTCGAGCGATGAGGTCACTGCCGCGATGGGCTGCTCCGACGACTCTCCAGGACCGGGAGACCGCCGCGAGTGATTTCCTCATGATGAACACGTCCATCGACCCGCGAGGTTTTATCGACACGTCCACGCCAATTAAAGAGCTCGTGAATGTTCCAGTGAAAGAGTTAAATTCCTCATCGTCATCCTTATCGTCGCACGGGGGTGAAACGAGGCACGACCCCACGCTAGTCGAAGAGCTCGTGGATGTTCCAGTGAAAGAGTTAAGAGTAGATAGGCTAGGCGGGTTCGGGCTCACCTACCCCCACTCCCTGCCTGCGCGATCGGGGACTCGACCTCCCCCTCCCTAACCTTACCTCGATTAATTTCGCTATCGATAGGTGACGTCACGGATGCAGGTTAGGCTTGATTGCGTTCGATACCCCCTCAGGTTAGGCTTGATTGCGTTTGATACCCCCTTTTTAATGCCCCTCCCTAACCTCACCCCGAGCAATCGCGCTTTCGATAGGTGACGTCACGCATGCAGGTTAGGCTTGACTCGGACAATCTCGCTTTCGACACCTCCACGTCTCGCGCGTGTTCCCATTTTCCGACTTCGCTCGCGGTGATGTGAAATTTGGAAAGGTGTGCGTGACGTCACAGGAATTTTCCTCAGCGTCTTATCATGTAGCAAGATCACTTTCACGTGTTCCCATTCTCCGACTTCGACCGCGACGATGATAATTTTTGGAAAATGCATGCGTGCCGGCAAGCCTCGCCCGTCACCGCCCCCCCCCCCCCTTGGAAACTGCATGCGTGCCGGCAAGCCTCGCCCGTCACCCCCCCCCCCCCCCCGGCACGGTAATCGCCTCATAGGTATCAAATTTCACAATCGATTTGGAAATGGGAGCGCGGCGAGAACTGCGGCGATGTGGAATTTGGAAAGGCGATGTCGCAGGAATACTGCATGGAAATATTGCTCGGGCTAGTTTAGAAACCGCGTACGTGATCAATTTGGAAAGTGCATGCGCGACGTCGTCGCAATTTCCTCCCGAAATATCATCGCGGCAAACAATTTTCCCCGCAATTTCTCCGGAATTTGGAACGTGCATACATAGTTTATGTGACGATAGGCACATACAGCACAAGTCAGGATTTTACCGTAATTTCCCCCTACTACTGAGCAGTGATTGACTATAAGAACCTCAGGTCTTTGAGGTATCGCCATCAGTCACCTCTATAAGCACTTCATCAAGCTGCGTTCGACTAAAGCGCGAAATTATTTCTCACATCCATCTTGAACAACGATTCTGAAGTTTCGTATAGATTGCGAGTGTGAGCTGAATACGAGCCGAACGTGAGCGCGCTACATATCAATTCAACGTATCGGAGACACCGCCATCAGTCGCGCCACACCTCAGAGGTATACTGCTAAAAATATCTGTCTTAAATTTAAGAAAAAGCACTGAAATTTTTATCAAAGACAAACAAGTCTTAAAAATTTAAGTTACATTTGTAAATGATCACGTCTGAAATTTCAGGAAACTTTTAACAGTGTACTACCATCAGTCGCATAGCAAAATGGATTTCACCAAATTGAACAAACTCGGCAGTTCGATAGAATATCTACCGACAAAAAAGTTGGCTGAGCTTAAAATCGGAGTGGATTTCCAGACTACCAAGGTGAAGAAGGTCAACACGAAATATGGTCTCAAAATAGTGCTGGAATTGGAAAATAGTTTTACAATATTCCTGCCGTCACGAGTGAATAAAATTTTCAAGGGTTGCAATGAACCTGACAAAGAGTTTGAGAAGCTGACAAAGTCGTGCGATGAAAAGAAGTTATATTTCAAAAATCTTGGCGGGAAATATAACATGTTTGAATTTGTGAATAAATAACATATGATACATCCTAATTGTATAATTAAATGAAGAAAAAAAAAAACACTTATTCCTTTTCTTTTTCCTTTATTTGTAAAAATATATGTATACAAAAAAAAAAAGTTAGCCTTCTTGGCAATAAGTACAATTTTTGATCATTGGTTGCGGACCATCGTAATCATCGTTGTCTCTCGGCACCCGGTGATGTCTACGACATCGACGACAATCTGCGATATCCTTGTCGTTGGTATATTTAGCCGGTAGCCTGTTCCAAACATCTTCGATTGTGTTAGCGGCAAAGACGGTGAGAAACTCTTTAGGGAGCTGGGCGATGTCTTCAACGGTCATCGAGGTGAGATTCTCTGTCTCGAAGAAAATCCTCAGAGATCGTTCCAAAGACGGAGGGTTGTTCTTTTGCTTCAACCAGGTTTCCAAGCATTTGGTGTTCTCAGCTGCACAGAAATATCTATCGGAGCAGTGACGCAGACACCTGGATGTTGGTTCGCTTAGCAGTTTCCTCAGCGAGGGACAATCCAGTTCTTCCAAATTGATGATGGTACACTCGGTGTACTCCCGCAACCAGGTTTTCTTCTCTTCTCCCTTCACGTACACCGTGGAGACACCACGTAGATGAGTTCCGAGCACTTTCTCGATTATGATGTACGGCACGTCTCCAGAGTTCCACGAAAGCCCATGGAAGTTACGTTGTAGCCAGGAATTGCTGCAGCGATACATCGTTGGTAGATATCGCCAAGGAAATGGAGGTTTGAAGAGGAAAGTCGTGGCTTCCCGTGGCTCAAAGTTGAGGGGAAGGATGGCAAGTTCCTTTGGTACGAATCGGTTGCCAGGCCTCTTGAAGCCCTGTACGTTGACCACGACTTCCATGATTGAACTGATCTCCTCAGAGCTATATCAGCTTATTTACTATACCGCTGATCGGTCGGTATTCCACTATGCGATCGTGCAGGATGAGGCAGTACGCTGCAGTATCGATGGGGAAATTTGCGCTCGCTTCGAACTCCAGACGCACGTCCACCGGTCCCGATTTCACCGACTCATTTTGCTTCGAACAATCGATGACGATGAGGGGTGCATATTCGAGGAATTCATCTTTGCTCAGCAACGGCTGGGGCTCCCGACTGTAGTATGCAGTCTGGAAATTGGCGTACATTTCATACAGTAGGGCGTACTGATAGTGTCCAATGTCGAGATTGAGGTTTCCGTAGGGGTAGCACTGCGAGTTCAAGAACAGTTTGACATCTCTGATGCTGCAGTGGTCGAATCGACTCGCATTCTTGTTCTTCTTATTCTTTCGTCCGGTTTGGAAGCCCAGTACGACGTAGCGCGGTTTCTCCAACTGCGTCGAGGTTTTCACGGTCCACACATGCTTGGAGGTGCGTGGAAGCAGAGGATACTCGTACAATTCCCACGTGCGAAAGCTCATGGAGATAGGTGCATCATTAGCGATAAAGTTCAGCAGCTGAATCTTTCGCTGATCTGAGACCCTGATGTATGGCATCATCCATTCCACCTTTAGTATCGCGATCTTGAATGCTTCCTCGGTCGACTGTACGACGGCATTCGCATCGCTGTTTGCCCTCGTGAGAATCAGCTCGTGCTTAGCGTTGACGATGATTCGTCGGTAGTCTTCCGCGAAACCGAGCATCAAGCTCAGCGGTATGGAGACGTCAAAGTAGCCTTCGTCATTGGCCAGACTCTTGCTTTCCTCGACATCGAGCCAGCCGGCGTTCTCCAGCAGCGAACGCTGACCAGGGCTCAGGGATACGAAGCCTTTCATGATGCTCGTCAATCCGACATTCTTGCTTCGATCAATCTCAACAGCGTTGATCTCATAGCGTATCTCCTCAAAGAGATGGCAGATACCACTGTTAACAAGAGCGGTGGTTGCAGCTACCGCGGATCCGTCAGCCTTCAAGAGCCGACCGTACACGTGCAACGAGCTTCTACTCGGTAACAGATACACATCCTGGTGTTGAATGGCGATGCGAATTTCATCACTGTTGTTGAAGGTCGAAGAGGCGTATGGTTGGTGAGCGTGCACTTCACAATGGGTGATGGATTCGTCGAAGACGATCGGTGCGTGAACGGTTATGATCTCCTCCTCCATAGCATTCGGTAGATGACGAAGATGCCGCAACAAAATCGCACTTTCACTTCTCCAGTCTTCTCCCGCTGATTGCTTTCACTCGTAGTCCCAGACTCGTCAGTAGCTCCACATTCGGATGTGTTAGTACTCTGAGAGGTACTCGACGACTGATGGTATTTCGGCATACTGATTCACTCTTATATCCTCCTCCGTGATAAACGATCCCCATTACGATGATGATTTGACATGCAGTCTCACGGTTATGACTTCTCCACGGAAATTCACCAAGTCTCCGTCCTGATCGATCAATCGCAGCTGAAGATGGTGTATAGCTTGAACGGTGATCGGTAGGTAAATGACGTGAGTCGGTACCTCCACGATCTTATAACCCGGTGGAACGATGGGGAAAAATTCATGGATGGTGTGCACTCTGTGCTCGTTGATGAAGGCACCAGCGGTTATATTGCACTCGACTCTCAGAGCATAGACCTTGAGAATGGCTACGGGTAGATCAGATTGATGATTGACATTCGCCTCCAGAATGCGCGGTGTGAAACCCAACAGCCGACCGATGCTGTCGTCCGGTCGAAAGTCCACGTCATGACTGCACTTGACTTCACTGCGCAGCGTGTTGTTGTTGGGCTTGATGTTGATGACGATATTCTGATCGAGAAGTGCCTTTTGCACGTAGTTCTCGATGTCCTCAATCTCGTAGCTGCCGGTGGGTATAACGATCACCTTTCCTTGTCCGACGTGTAGCTTATTGTTGCCAACGTCTATGTTGGGTATCGAGTTGAAGGTCAGCAGTTCCACCAAACCGAGTGTGTAACTCTTGAAGGGTGAGAGTTCGATGGGTGGAAAATACTGAGCCTCGAGCACCGAGGACGTTCCCGATAGAGTCAGCGTGAATGATTCCTCCATGACTGCGAAGTGTCGATGAGTGCGCGAATGTTTTATAACAGCTGCTCACTCAGGAACTTGAGACACAAATGTCCGCACTCAAAAGTGCCGTAGTCCTGATACCGCTCGTGATTGTACTTGACACTGCCGACACCGAGGTACGTCATGAGATCCGGAGGTGGACGTAGACTGCCGAAACTGTCAAAGTACACGATGTCGTTGCCGATTTTTCGGTAGGCGACCCAGTGAGTTCCGGGGCCGCTCACATCGTCGAGGTTAATGACAGCCGATTCGCACCTTTGAGGTCCACTTCTGGGCAGGGCATTTCGCATGAAAACTCCACGAAAGTGCGGAATCTTCCAGATTCTCGCGTACTTTCGTAGATCTGCATCGGTTAGCGCTCGGCGGGGCAGTGTCGCTATTAGTTTTTTGGATGTGGCTGCAAATGAAGTCCCAGACCACTGCTGTGTGGCTTCAGATGAAGTCCTTTGCCTAGAGCGATGGCTTCCATCGTCCGATTGTGTCTCTGACTTTCATCCAGCTGTCGCTTGGCGGCACTCGCGTCGTTCACAGCCTTGACGATTCCAGCAGCGCCACCTGTCAGCGCTCCGGTTGCACTGAGACCCGCGAATAGCGGTACGAGAAACGGCAGGAAACCACCCATTTTCGAAGGTACAGGTAGAATGCGTGGAGATCGCACTTTGGATCGACCACCGGCTCTTCTGACAGCCTCACGTGCACCTCGAAGGGCCGTTCTGATGACTGTGAGTGCATTCTTGTCGGGGAGCATGGACTTCTTCGCAGCGTCGATGATCTTCCTCAGCGTGGTTGAAGGCTTCTTCTCGAGTTTCTTCTTCTTCTTCAGACCCATTCCGAGTTTTCTCTTGGCCCTCATGGTGCCCGTTACAGCCAGAGCTGCCGCTTTCTCGCCAATGCTCGCGTCTTTGGCGTATACGCGTTGCAAGGCCTTCTCCGCGAGCACTTTGTCCGCTTGACCTCTCCCTTTGAGATCCTCCGCGTTTCCCGAGTAGGCGATATCGTGCTCCTTGCAAGTCGCATCGAGGGGATTGACTCCCGGATCGCCTCGTGTGAGCCTCTCGGCCAACCTCGTGCCCGGTCCGCAGTACTGATACCCCGGGATGTGCAGCTCGATGGGAAGTTTGTTGATGATGCTATTGACAAGACCCTTACCGCGTCTCTTAACTCGTTTTCGTGTAACAGTTTTAGATCCGTGCATGATCATGTCTTGGGTGTAACTAAAAGATCAATCTATATAAACGCGTTACTTATAGCTTTCACAGTAGTCATGACTGAACTACGATTCGACGAACAGTCCACCAGACTACCCGTGATGAACTTCGACGAGCTCACGCAACGAAGTACTAAGAAGAAGAAGAAGCGACACGGCGATTTGCTGCCAAATAGCGTGCGGGCAGTGTTTTGCGGGCCGTCAAACTGTGGCAAGACGAACGCACTTCTTACCCTCGTGACGCACCCCAATGGGCTGAGATTCGAGAATGTGTACGTTTACTCGAAATCGCTCAATCAACCCAAGTACAGATTCCTGAAAAAATTGATCGATTCGGTGGATGGTGTTGAGTACCATCCCTTCAACGAGCACGAGCAGGTGGTGTCACCGGAAGAGACACATCCAAACTCGATAATGATCTTCGATGACGTCGCTTGCGAGAAGCAGGACAGCATCAGAGCCTTTTTCTGCATGGGTCGACATAGGAACGTCGACTGCTTCTACCTCTGTCAGACGTACACTCGAATTCCCAAGCACCTGGTGCGCGATAATGCCAACCTGCTGGTGCTCTTCCGGCAGGATGACATGAATCTCCGACACGTTTACGACGATCACGTGAATACAGACATGCCTTATGCGAAGTTCAAGGACATATGCTCCGCTTGCTGGAATGCCGACAAGTATGGATTTGTTGTTATCGACAAGGACAGAGAGCTCAATGAGGGCAGATACAGAAGAGGTTTCGACTGCTTCGTGAACTTGATAAATGTGCAGTGATTGTTGAAGTGTCGATCAGTTGATTCTTGCATCCGGTAGCATCAACATGCACAGCGGTGACGAGATACGCCGTGAGAAGGACGTTTTGCGTCAAATCGCGAAAGCTAGCGATGCGATTCGACGAAAGCATCGAACGATAAAACTGGGTAGAGAGAGCACCGAACGTGTGATGAGTGAAGTCTTCAAACCTATGGTGACCCCCCTGCAGAAATTGGTTGATACGTCTCAGTCTATGGTACCCATCAAAACTGAACTGAAGCAGGAGAAGGAGGAGCCGCAGTCGGAGGAAGACGATGCATCCTTCCAGACGATAACGGATGATATTGAGGAGGAGGAGGAGGAGGTGGGAAGAAGAGACAATTCACTCATCGATGAAGAGGAAGACTTGGCGCAGGAATACTTGGGGAAGTTGGAAAAGAAAGATTTGGATGCGATTTACGGTGTACGCAAGCTCTCCGGAGAGAGGTTGATGATTGGAAATTCGCCGATAGTCTTCGAACGTAATCTCATTCGTGTGGGCGATATAGTTTATCCGAGCACTAGAGGTCTGATCGAGCTACTACTCAAGAAGACACCCAACGAGAGCCTCGTGAGTCAAAATGATCTGAAGAATTACGGAAAAATCATCCTCGCGACGAATGCACACAGAAAATATTATCTCGAGAATGGACTGATACGTGAGAGGAAGAGCATCAAGTTCAACAACATTATTGCAAGAGCGATCGGTTACCACGCTGAGTCGCCGAAACGTAAAGGAGCGGGGTTGCCACAATACATGGTCGCTGAGAATGATAAACGAGTGGATTACACGTACTGGGATGATCCCAACGAACTCGTAGATCGCCTTCGTCTGCTGCTAGCATCTCAGGCTGCCGGTAATTCGAGTCACTCCAACGAAATCATATCCATAATCGAGGAGTTGCGCGAAGCTGACATCATTTATTAGTGGGATCGCGCGTCATCTCTTCATCAGTACCATCATGAGCATCGACGTATTCGGACGCCAGTTGAACAGCAGGATTGGACGTGGTCCTGCGAGTATCCGCGGGCCTGCCGGTGAGGGATTCAAATTTACCGTCGATGGTCAGTACGACGTGGAGAATAAGAGACTGTGCAATGTCGCTCATTGCAAACAGCCGCACGATGCAGTTACATTGAGCGTCGCGCAGAGTCTGATACAGAAAGAAATTCGTACCATGTACCAGATCACAACAGCCATGCGAAGTGATATCAACAATATCAATGCGAAAGTTCAAGTTCTCGATTCCAACTTTCGGGAGATTTTGAAGAAACAACATGTGGATAACGAGAACTTTGAAGAGTTGACGTTACGCAGTTCCGAGCTCATTAACCAGTTGGACGTCAGATTGAATGCACTAGAAGGCAAATGGACGAAGAGAAGCTAGCTGTAGTGTTGGAACTTCACAAGCCGGCAAGAAGAAATTTTCCGCGTCGGCGTGTTGACATTCGTGGGATGGACGAGACCTGGCAGGCGGATCTCGTCGACATGTCAGCTTACGCGAGAAGGAATGGTGGATACTGTTTCCTGCTAACGGTCATCGATGTATTTTCGAAATTCGCCTGGGCTGTGCCATCCAAGAGCAAGAATGCCAATGACGTCACGGCTGCCATGAAGACCGTTCTCAAGCAGGGACGTACACCAAAAAACTTGCAAGTCGACTCTGGAAAGGAATTCTACAACGCCGAGTTCAAGACTCTGATGCGACGATATGGTATCAACTTATACTCAACCTTCAGCAACCTGAAAGCATCCATCTGCGAGCGTTTCAATCGCACCCTGAAGAGCAAGATGTGGATACAATTCAGCCTACGTGGAAATTACAAGTGGACGGATATTTTACCCGACTTGGTGTCTGCCTACAACGACAGCAAACATCGAACCATCGGAATGAAGCCGCGCGACGTCAACGCTCAAAATGCTCATCAGCTAATGCAACGCGTATACAAGAATTTTAATGTAAGGTCGAAGAAGAGAAAGCCAAAATTCCGATTCGGTGACAAAGTACGTGTCAGCAAGTCGAAGCATGTCTTCGAGAAGGGCTACACACCCAACTGGACAGCGGAGATATTCACCATTGCTGGGATACAGAACACCGATCCGATGACTTACCGGCTGAAGGACTACCAGGATCGACTCATCGAAGGCGCTTTCTACGAGGAGGAGCTCGCTGCGACCAAACATCCCGACGTCTATCTCGTGGAGAGGGTACTCAGGAGACGGGGAAATAAACTTTTTGTGAAATGGTTAGGTTTCAGTGATTCGCACAACAGTTGGATCAATAAATGATTGTGATTTATTCTTTTAAAATCCATATTTACATTCATTTATTCCTCCACACACACACACACACACACACACACACACACACATTTACATTCTTAATCCTAATCATTCACACGCCCATATTTACAATCCTAATCCTATTCATTCACATCCATATTTACATTTATTCTACCAAATCCGTATTTACATCGGTGATCCTGTAGTGACCCCAGGGAAGGGTGTCCGTGGTGTCGGACAGCAGGTACCTCTTGTTGTCGTGCGGACTGAGCGCGAGTTTCGTCTGTCGCACGGTCTGCACCTCGTGCAGCCTCGATCGAAAGAGGTACTGCATCCGGCACTGCGTCACGCTTCGGCGCAAGCAGTCGACATAGTCGTTGAACTCGATCGTCCTCTTGAGTACCGATGACTTGACGCCCTTGGCCTTTTTCATGCGGTCCTCACCGTTGACCCGCACGCTATACATTTTGCTGCGGAGTCCGACGAATTCCGTCATGATTTGGCCGTTACACTCATCCTTCATGAGACCGACCACTTTCTTGTTCACCAACGGCATCCCGAAGGCGTTCTCGGCGGGATAGTCGGATGTGTCGAAGCGTCCGATGTGACGCTTCATCACGTCGTAGATATCCCTGTCTCGCACTTCGTAGATCAGGCTGTCGGTGTCGGTGTAGAGCAGCTTGCAGCTGCTCTCGAGGGTTGGCATCATGAAGTCATAGTGGAATTCATAGACGCAAGTCTTGGACAGATCGAGCACGCAGAACCCCACGTATATGGGCTTGTTGATCAGGACTTCGAGCTTGTTGAGTTGTACAGCCGTGAGATTCTCCGCGAAAACGGCCCGGTTGCAGAAGTTGGGTCTGGCGATGAGCGCCTCGGCACCGTACCTCCCCTTCCACTTGGTCACGAGTTTCACATCGACTCGCTTGCGCACGTTCTCCATTGTCTTACCGAACACCGCGTTGTTCATCAGTTTGAAAAGATTTTTTTCGAACTCGTTGCGAGCTCGCCTCCTCATGTCGCTGTTGAGATCAATGTAGCTCTTGAGCCACGGTGACTGATTGAATCTCAAGGCTCTGTGGATCTTGGTGAGTTCGAGTCCATGCTCGAGAGCCTGCCTCAGGTTGCGGTAATGGATCACGTAGCGCGATTTCCGGCACAAAGTCGTCAGTAGCTTGGACTCCCTCGATCCTGATGGCTTCATCTGTTCCGGACACAGCGGCAAGTCCTGGTGAGCGTTGTGGATGGCTTGCGGGTAGTCCAAGTCTACCTCGAGTATATACCCAACGGGCGAGTCGTCAGGCACATTCCATTCGAGGGTGTCGAGATCCTTCGTCCACTCAAAGCTGCCGTACGGGAGATGCTGCGTCATCGCCCAGCCATACAGGTTGTTGACGTCATAGTACACGAGGTACTTCGTCTCCTCGTCAGGATCGTAGTTCTCCATGTACCGGTTATTGGCTCGGGCGTAGCGGTTGCTGCACTGGCTCACACCACCTCGGATGCCTCGCTCGACGAACATAAGCATATCGATGTCGGTGAGCAGCTGCAGCTCGATCTTCGTGTACCTCAGCATGGCGTCCCACGTGAGGCCTGGCGTGGTATAGTAGTGAGCCGGATCCAGGCCGTACGCCTCGAGGCAGTTGTCCCGAAAGTTTTCGAACACATCAGCGAGCAGCAGGACGTCAGTCTTCAAGTAGAGGTCCGCATACTCACCCAGGGTCTCGATGTTGAACTCGTGCCAGACTCTCGAGGCGTGCTCATAATCCTCGTTGGAGATGTCGCTGTCATTCAGGTTGCTATGGAATTGCTCCTTGGTTGGCAACTCTCCGGCGTCCAGCTTTTCCCACACATCGAGGAACTCGTAGGGGAAGACCCCCTTCCTCCTCAGCAGATCAAACTGCTCGACCGGGATCAGCGGGAACTCGCTCCTGGTGATCTTCGGCTCGGTGAGGTAGGACGCCAACTTCTCCAGCGACGACGCCATGAATCGGAAGGAGTCGATGAACCGGAGGGCGATGTCACTACCATCCAGGTGCTTCGTGAAGGACACGTATCGCTCCATGTTCAGCGGTAGCAGATCAATGCGACCGTCGAAGCAGGTGCAGATTTCTTTGACGATTAGGTGACTGTCGTAGCCGCTGAAGTTGTGAAATACGACGGGAATGGTGCGCGAATCCTGGTAGTTCAGGTTGCATTCCGCGTGCCCCGCACCCCTATATCTGCCGGTGAGGTGACAGTGATCCCGAACTCTCTTCGCACCCAGCGGCTTCTCGCAGATGTGGCAGTTGCTTGAGTCGCGGAAAGCCCTCTCCTGCTCCACCGTGAGCGACTGCATGGGTACGGGATTCTGGAAGACTCCTTCAATCTGCTCAGCCAGCTCCAAGAGTTCACGTGCGAACCATTCGGCGGGTTTCGGACCTCGAAAGCTGCAGTAGCGGGACAACGTGTCATCGTAACTGCACCTCACGTAATATCCCACGCTGAAGGGCTCATGCACTTGACACACTGTCGTCCTGCTCGTCTGCTGTTGTTCCACGCTCTTCAGGAGGCACTCGAAGTCGGCGTATACGATGAAAGGCACTCTCTCCTTGAAGTGGAAGTTCTTGAACTTCAGCGTGCAGTGCATCGGTGCAGGTAATTTCACTTTGCACTTATTCATCTGGCTGCAGTCGATTTCGTGAGCACCCAATTCTTCGAAGCTTTTGAAGTAGTGGAGACAACGATCGCAGATGTACTTCTTTCCCTTCTTCTGCGAGAGTTGTGCGCTGACTAGTCTAGAGAGGTTTTTGATCCAGACGTAGTGGTACACGGTGGGCGTTTCATTGTCATCGTCATCGTTGTCGTTGTCCTCGTTCACATCCTCATCCGACTCCTCATCGACGTAGTGGCCTTGAACCATGAGGAGATTTACGTGTGCATCCTTTTTGTGTGATGTAACGTAGATAGGGGCAACCACAAATTTCTCCTTCCGTTTCAGCAGAATATATACGTTAACTGAAACGTCATTCTGCCTTTCGAACTTTGGAACTTCTTGCGGCACCACTGGAAAGTCTATCCCCACAAAGTTAAGTTCACTCTCATACGGTTTGTACTTTGATACACGGTCTGAATTACGATCAGCAGGATGCAGTGCAGAAAGGAGCGCCCACTTGAAGCACTGATTGTCTGTGTTCTTCACGTTGACGCACGCTTCTTTCTTCTTGATGAACTCTGGAAGTTCCAGGTAAGAGCTGCCCCTCATGGGATTATACCGGTTGACGTTGACAGTCAAACTGATCACAACCCGTAGCGTCCAACCCGAGTCTCGCTCCTGGAACTCGTCCATCTGGCTGAGAATGGAATCCTGTACATTCTCGGCGAACCACTGCTTCAGATCGGTGGTCTGCATGATTGGAGCGTTCTTCGTGGAGAAGGTCTTCAGCTCGATGACCTCTTCATCGTTCTTCGTGATGCTGTACTCGCCCTCCAATATGGTATTCACCTTCAGGGCGTGCTCCCTCTTGAGTGCGTTTTTTATGCGTGGGATGAAGAGTGCCAGTGTATCCTGCAGGAAAGCCGTGGGATCCAAATTTCGCAGGTTGACGACCACTCCGGTGCGGATACGTCCGTTGAACGCTGACTGAATGTCCTCCCACGAGACTCGATCGTTGCGTCTCTGTTCGCGTGTACCCAGACGTCCACCACTAACAAGCAAGCTCCTGAATTTCCGGTTATAGGTCTTCACTTGTCGAATGGCGGCTAAGTATCTTTGTTTGACAGATACCGACGTCCCATCTCGACGCATTAATCGACCGAGTAAACGCAAATTCTCGGTCCCATGTCGGATCCACTGCGCGATCTCGGCGGGATTATCTCTTTTACGAGCGGTGAGCTCGAAAGCCTGGCGATGAACGTTCACGATTTTCTTGCACAGTCCGGAAGACATGATGTTTTTCAAACACGAAATGTGACTGATAACATGAGTGCGGCGACATGCGGTATTTAAGCAAGTCATATTCCGGAGAAATTGCGGTAGAAATTGTTTACCGCGATGATATTTCGGGTGGAAATTGCGGTGACGTTGTGCGTGTACTTTCCAAATTACACACGTACGCGGTTTCTAAATTGACTCGAGCAATATTTCCATCCGGTGATAGTATATTTCACGTTGATTCCGATCTGTCTATCGTCACGTATTTTCCATCGAAAACTGCACATGCACGTTCCAAATTCCGGAGAAATTGCGGGGAAAATTGTTTGCCGCGATGATATTTCGGGAGGAAATTGCGACGACGTCGCGCATGCACTTTCCAAATTGATCACGTACGCGGTTTCTAAATTAGCCCGAGCAATATTTCCATGCAGTATTCCTGCGACATCGCCTTTCCAAATTCCACATCGCCGCGGTTCTCGCCGCGCTCCCATTTCCAAATTGATTATGAAATTTGATACCTATGATGTGATTACCGTGCCGGGGACGGTGCCGGGTGAGGTTTGCCGGCACGCATGCAGTTTCCAAAAATGATCTGTGACATCGCCTTTCCAAATTCCACATCGCCGCAGTTCTCGCCGCGCTCCCATTTCCAAATTGATTATGAAATTTGATACCTATGAGGTGATTACCGTGCCGGGGACGGTGACGGGCGAGGCTTGCCGGCACGTATGCAGTTTCCAAAAATGATCTGTGACATCGCCTTTCCAAATTCCACATCGCCGCAGTTCTCGCCGCGCTCCCATTTCCAAATCGATTGTGAAATTTGATATCTATGAGGCGATTACCGTGCCGGGGGACGGTGACGGGCGAGGCTTGCCGGCACGCATGCAGTTTCCAAAAATTATCATCGTCGCGGTCGAAGTCGGAGAATGGGAACACGTGAAAGTGATCTTGCTACATGATAAGACGCTGAGGAAAATTCCTGTGACGTCACGCACACCTTTCCAAATTTCACATCACCGCGAGCGAAGTCGGAAAATGGGAACACGCGCGAGACGTGGGGGTGTCGAAAGCGAGATTGTCCGAGTCAAGCCTAACCTGCATGCGTGACGTCACCTATCGAAAGCGCGATTGCTCGGGGTGAGGTTAGAGAGGGGCATTAAAAAGGGGGTATCGAACGCAATCAAGCCTAACCTGAGGGGGTATCGAACGCAATCAAGCCTAACCTGCATCCGTGACGTCACCTATCGATAGCGAAATTAATCGAGGTAAGGTTAGGGAGGGGGAGGTCGAGTCCCCGATCGCGTAGGCAGGGAGTGGGGGTAGGTGAGCCCGAACCCGCCTAGCCTATCTACTGTTAAGCTCCTCGTCGTCATCCTTATCGTCGCACGGGGGTGATACGAGTCACGACCCCACGCTAGTCGAAGAGCTCGTGGATGTTCCAGTGAAAGAGTTAAGCTCCTCGTCGTCATCCTTATCGTCGCACGGGGGTGAAACGAGGCACGACCCCACGCTAGTCGAAGAGCTCGTGGATGTTCCAGTGAAAGAGTTAAATTCCTCGTCGTCTTCCTTATCGTCGTACGGAGATGATACGAAGCACGACTCTACGGACGACTCCTACGAAGGAGGAGACGACACGTACAGCTTTTCTTCCGGCGAAGAGGACGAATTAGACCGTGAAGTCTCACGAATCTTTCGGAACAACTGCTCGTACTCTTCCGTCTTCGATAACGAAGACGGCCGTGCATCCGGCGTCCAAAACGGTAGACGAAATATTCCTGGGCACTGGAATCGCGACCATCACACAAGGAGGAACGTCGCCTTGGAGGCGGAGGAGCCGAACAATAATACAACGTGGAACCCTTGTCCCGGCGCTGAGAGAGACATGGCGAAAAGACACGAGGAGTTGGCGGATGGCGGTCTTCGGCAAGAGTTTCTGCGAAATCAGCACGCTCACATGGAACCTCCGTTGATACCATATCCCTTGCCGAAACGTTAAGACGGAAAGTCTGGTAGAGCACGCAGTGAAGTACTTCATGTTCCCTTTACGCTATCTCCAATCGTTCATCCGGAACTACGACACTGCCGCAATACCGGAGGGGAAGAGGCTGAGCACGTTCGCCAAGATCGTGCCGGTCGTGCAATACGGTAAGGGAGTCTACCCTCTGAGCGGAAAGCCGATCGACGAATCGTCGTCAACGTTGTCGAGCGATGAGGTCACTGCCGCGATGGGCTGCTCCGATGACTCTCTCCAGGACCGGGAGACCGCCGCGAGTGATTTCCTCATGATGAACACGTCCATCGACCCGCGAGGTTTTATCGACACGTCCACGCCAATTAAAGAGCTCGTGAATGTTCCAGTGAAAGAGTTAAATTCCTCATCGTCATCCTTATCGTCGCACGGGGGTGAAACGAGGCACGACCCCACGCTAGTCGAAGAGCTCGTGGATGTTCCAGTGAAAGAGTTAAGCTCCTCGTCGTCATCCTTATCGTCGCACGGGGGTGAAACGAGTCACGACCCCACGCTAGTCGAAGAGCTCGTGGATGTTCCAGTGAAAGAGTTAAGCTCCTCGTCGACATCCTTATCGTCGCACGGGGTGAAACGAGGCACGACCCCACGCTAGTCGAAGAGCTCGTGGATGTTCCAGTGAAAGAGTTAAATTCCTCGTCGTCTTCCTTATCGTCGTACGGAGATGATACGAAGCACGACTCTACGGACGACTCCTACGAAGGAGGAGACGACACGTACAGCTTTTCTTCCGGCGAAGAGGACGAATTAGACCGTGAAGTCTCACGAATCTTCCGGAACAACTGCTCGTACTCTTCAGTCTTCGATAACGAAGACGGCCGTGCATCCGGCGTCCAAAACGGTAGACGAAATATTCCTGGGCACTGGAATCGCGACCATCACACAAGGAGGAACGTCGCCTTGGAGGCGGAGGAGCCGAACAATAATACAACGTGGAACCCTTGTCCCGGCGCTGAGAGAGACATGGCGAAAAGACACGAGGAGTTGGCGGATGGCGGTCTTCGGCAAGAGTTTCTGCGAAATCAGCACGCTCACGTGGAACCTCCGTTGATACCATATCCCTTGCCGAAACGTTAAGACGGAAAGTCTGGTAGAGCACGCAGTGAAGTACTTCATGTTCCCTTTACGCTATCTCCAATCGTTCATCCGGAACTACGACACTGCCGCAATACCGGAGGGGAAGAGGCTGAGCACGTTCGCCAAGATCGTGCCGGTCGTGCAACACGGTAAGGGAGTCTACCCTCTGAGCGGAAAGCCGATCGACGAATCGTCGTCAACGTTGTCGAGCGATGAGGTCACTGCCGCGATGGGCTGCTCCGACGACTCTCTCCAGGACCGGAAGACCGCCGCGAGTGATTTCCTCATGATGAACACGTCCATCGACCCGCGAGGTTTTATCGACACGTCCACGCCAATTAAAGAGCTCGTGAATGTTCCAGTGAAAGAGTTAAATTCCTCATCGTCATCCTTATCGTCGCACGGGGGTGAAACGAGGCACGACCCCACGCTAGTCGAAGAGCTCGTGGATGTTCCAGTGAAAGAGTTAAGCTCCTCGTCGTCATCCTTATCGTCGCACGGGGGTGAAACGAGTCACGACCCCACGCTAGTCGAAGAGCTCGTGGATGTTCCAGTGAAAGAGTTAAGCTCCTCGTCGTCATCCTTATCGTCGCACGGGGTGAAACGAGGCACGACCCCACGCTAGTCGAAGAGCTCGTGGATGTTCCAGTGAAAGAGTTAAGCTCCTCGTCGTCATCCTTATCGTCGCACGGGGTGAAACGAGGCACGACCCCACGCTAGTCGAAGAGCTCGTGGATGTTCCAGTGAAAGAGTTAAATTCCTCGTCGTCTTCCTTATCGTCGTACGGAGATGATACGAAGCACGACTCTACGGACGACTCCTACGAAGGAGGAGACGACACGTACAGCTTTTCTTCCGGCGAAGAGGACGAATTAGACCGTGAAGTCTCACGAATCTTCCGGAACAACTGCTCGTACTCTTCCGTCTTCGATAACGAAGACGGCCGTGCATCCGGCGTCCAAAACGGTAGACGAAATATTCCTGGGCACTGGAATCGCGACCATCACACAAGGAGGAACGTCGCCTTGGAGGCGGAGGAGCCGAACAATAATACAACGTGGAACCCTTGTCCCGGCGCTGAGAGAGACATGGCGAAAAGACACGAGGAGTTGGCGGATGGCGGTCTTCGGCAAGAGTTTCTGCGAAATCAGCACGCTCACGTGGAACCTCCGTTGATACCATATCCGCGCGACACCCCGCCGCCTCTTTGGTTTCCGTATGACCTCGAAGGGGCCCTATTGATGGGCCGAGGCCATCACCACGACAGCGCCTTTTCCGACGAGTATGGGTCCTTCATTATAAAACTATAATGACTTGTTTGGTGCAAGAATATATAGTTCATTAGTAATAATTGAAAAGTTTAATAAAATAATCGGTTGAAATAATATCAACTGACAAGAACAGACATCGATTACAGCGCGCGCGCGCATAACCTTCTATTATATTTACAAGCAACTGAACTCTAATTGAAGAGCGCGCCGTTTACCGGCTGAAATTCTAGAATACGATCCGTATAGCCATACATTTTAGCTTTAACTTTTCCCAGACCTCCGCCATACTTTTTTCTTACGCAGGTCTTAAGAATTTGCAAGATCTTATGTTCTTCGTTTAAGAAGCATTTTTTTGACACTAGCAATTATTTCTCTGCACTCAGAATGTAAAGCACTCACCGGTCCTACATGCCACTGAGAAGCCGAAGCCTGCCTTCCAAGTAATCCACAAAGCACACTTGACGAGAGAACGACGTATACATACGAACGCTTCGCGCACGAGAACTGCACTGACCACAAATATCAAACACAATTGCACCACCGACGATGTACCGCGAAGATCGAGAATGACGAGAAGAACATTTCCAAAAATCTAAGGAGACGAGAAGAGAAGAGAAACACGTGTCTTATTCCAGCATTGATATCACTCAAAAAACACTGCTACACTCGAGGAGGGCCATATCCTGCCGTTTACGTCGTCGTAAGTGGAGTATCGGGGAAAACTTGTTATTATTACTGGGCACCATTATAATGGATCGCTCGTAACCTTGGTTCGTACCGCTCCGATTCGAGTATTTCGAGCGAAATACGAGAAGCGACTGGAAAAACTCGCGAACATATCCGAAACTTTAACAGAGATATACCTATCCGGGGGCTTGGAGAAAATTCTTTAAGTCGCCGCAGTTCGAGTTTACCGCATCGTCGACTCGCTTAACCATTCGCATCGAAAATACCGCATGTGATACAAAGTAACGAGCGCCGATAAAAAGGAAACCGCAAACGGCGGACACCGAGATTCGACAGAGTAGAACCAATCGTGACGAAAGGACGGTTGTACGTGAACTGATCCATGGATCGTAGTAAGGATCGGCGGATCTCGTGGATCGAGCGAGCGAGGGAGTTCCGTGGATCCCCTCTACACCTGTTTCTCGCCCTGCCCCCTTCTCTTCCACGCACACCAATCCTAACCTTTCTCTTTCTCTCTCTCTCGACGACGATCTCTCTCGCACTGCGTACCACATATCCCACGTGTCGCGTGTAGCCCAACCGACGCGAACTCCCCTTTGAATAAATAAAAGTAGCTCGGCGCTTTTTCCGGCATGGGCAGGTGACTCGAGGCGAATATGGTTTTAGGATCAATCGGTGCTCCAGAATACACTGGAATAATTAGACTTAAATTACACCCAAAAAGAGGGATAAATACCAATTGGAATTTGTAATCTGGTGTTCAAAAATTATGAAGCATAATTCGATCGTAATTGTTATTCAAAAAAAGAATGACTTTACCCTTATAGAAAAATATTATAGGAAGCTATTGGATTTTAATAATAATAACTATGCGATTTGAGTAGTTCTCTGTGATAATTTCATTCTCTCAGTAGTTTTTTTCGTAAGAGTATAAAGTATATTTATAAATGTATATTTTTAGATAGTAAAGGAACTAGCGCAGAATTCGATTATCTATAACAATAGAATTAAAGAAATATTTTGTTATACTGATTCGTTAAATAAATACGTGATGCTGTAATGAAGAGTACCGGTAATCAACACCGACAGAGTAAAAGCTAACGGTCACAACAGAGATGAATAGGTACATACTTTGAAAGCAATCTCCTAATTAAGGTTCTCCAGATTCCAGATAAAAAATTATTTCTTATGGTTAACTTTCTATTAATCAGTCCGAGTTTACGACAGATGGATAAATGAGCTTTGAATATAAATAAATAATTTCCATGGTGAGCAAATCAGTTATACAGCGCTATCTGTATGATGCAAAGAAGTGTAGGCCTTCATGAAAATTTTGAATATTCATATCCTCGTGAAAAAGTGACATAATCATTTAATAATGGAAACATACATATATTTGATTTAGAAAAGGGGGCAGGGAAAGAAATATTTTTAAATGCCGGTAACTTCACCGTGTCTACCTACCTCGGTATGTACATACCATGGTATGCATAAAGATGCATCGACTAGACGGCGCCTTCCAGTCGTTTCAGTAGTCTTTAGTCTCGTACGGCGGCAGCACCTCCTGGGCAAGCCGCGAAGACCGTAGCGCAGGAGATGCTGCCACTGGCGGATGAATGAAAGATTATCACGAGATGTGAAAGTGATGCATGCGATGAGAAGTTGAGAAAATACTGCGTAATCTCCCTTGTCTGTCAGGACCAATCAAACATACCTAATGTACTACATTTCTACCCTAAAAAAGTATGGATGAATAAGATCTTCACCTTTTTACAAGAATACAAAAAATATGAATAAAAGAATTGTACAAATATCTTATTTTCTTTATTACTTTTATTCCTTTTTAAACCTCTGTTACTCACGTGGGTTTTTGAAACATAAAAGCTCACCTGGGGTGTACCCTACACCCCAGTTAAAAATTAACGTTTTCTTAGTGAAAATTTGAAATTTTTTAATACTTTTTTTTTAATTTTAAAGTTTGAGATATTACCTAATGATCTCAACATTTTAAAAAATTAATTTCGTAATTTTCTAATTGAAAAAAAAACTCGAAATCTCGGTACATGGGGTCTCGATTTTCAGACGCCCAGATCTCCCTGCCGATTTTTATAAAAAAATAGTATAAATAATAGACTGAGAATAGTTATCATACTCTCGTTTTATTAACGAAGGACAAATTAACGAATTGGAAAGTTTTATAGAAAAATATTAAATAATTAATTAATTACAGATTGTTAAAAAAATCACTATTTAACTCTTTGCAGCGTTCTGTCGGAAAGACAAATCGGGTTTGTCCTGCGCTTTTGGTGCCAAATTCTTTAGTGAAATGTTCCCGAAAGGTATTGAAAGCGCCAACCTCGAAAAAAAAAACGTGTGGCCACCACGCGCGGAAGAGGTGAAACTTCGATACCAGTTTCTCTAAATTTGATACCGGTGGTATTAGTTTCAATTGGCTCTACGAAGAAGCATTGTAAAAGACTTGTATAGAGCCAATTGAAACTAATACCACCGGTATCAAATTCAGAGAAACTGGTATCGAAGTTTCACTTCTTCCGCGCGTGGCGGCCACACGTTTTGTTTTTTTTTAATATAACACACACGCGAAAGAATGTTCAGTGTTCATTGACGTTAACGAAATTGAAAGTTTATTTTAAACGTTGCCTATCACTGTAATCTTTTGACCGTTCTGTTGCTTTTTTTGCAATAATAATTATAAATTAATACACATACACACACGAAAGAATGTACAGTAATGCACGGTGGTTACTCGAGAAAGTTCGCGACTCCGATCGCAGCCTACACGAGCTCCGTATGGCCGGCCACTCGACGCGGTAAAATCCGGAAAACTGAAAATGCGACAAACGAAATACAAACAACTCACAACTAACTCTGCGCCCTCTAGTCTGGCTTCTCATGTCATCTTATGTCGACACTACACTCTCGTAGAGGCACGGCGAGGCTGGCCGAGCGCGAGAGTGTGGACGACAACCTCGCCTCGCCGTGTTTCGACTCACCTCGCCAGCGCTCCATTTCTTGTGGAGCCGGCACTATACTCTCGTTACGGCACGGCGAGGCTGGCCGAGCGCGAGTGTGGAAGGCAACCTCGCCTCGCCTCGCTGTGTCTCGACTCGCCTCGCCAGCGCTCCATTTCTTGTCGGTTTTTGGCCCGCGTTAAAGGACCCGGGATACATAACAAGGCAGCCGAATTTTCGACCCTACTACACTCCCGCACCTTTCCTGAAGGGATTAATCGAGTATGTGAAGTTAGCACCCCATTTTGAAAATTTATGAAAAACGATTAGAGTTCTGAGTTCCTACAAAAGAGTTCTACAGTTCCTGATATAATTTAAAAATAGTTCTGATGAAATAGTACGAGAAAATCGGATTTGAAAAAATGAGGTGCTAACTTCACGCAGCACCCCATTTTGAAAAAAATGGATTTTTTCTTTCATTTACTGATAGTTCTACAAGAGTTCTATAGTTCTCTATAATTTTTATAAATAGTTCTGAAAAAAAAACGACATTTTCTTATACTTGAAAAATTGCACCAGCACCCCATTTTTTAATAAATCAAAATTTTTCGATAGTTCTGAGTAGTTTGTGAATAGTTCTATAGTTCTCAATAAGTCCCGTTGTCAAATTCCGTCATTTAAGGTCTTTATCATTAATATGAAGTTTCGGTAATGGAAACTATTCTTCGTCATAACTTCACTACTGCGCATTTCTCGGAAAAATTCATAGGGGAAGATCTTCAGAACTATTGGGGAGCAATCCAGAACTCTGCTCCGTTTGGCCAGAACTCTAAATTTTTTTACCCGGGGGGACTTAGTCTCTAAAAAATGCCGACTTCGATTTGCCGATAACTTCTTTAATTCGCGTATTTCGAAAAAATTCATAGGAGACGATCTTCAGAACTATCGGGGAGCAAACCAGAACTCTGCTCAGTTTGACCAGAACTCTCAATTTTTTTGACCAGTGGGACTTAGTCTCTGAAAAATGCCGACTTCGATTTGCCGATAACTTCTTTAATTCGCGTATTTCGGAAAAATTCATAGGAGAAGATCTTCAGAACTATTGGGTCGCAACCCAGAACTCTGCTCAGTTTGACCAGAACTCTCAATTTTTTTGACCAGTGGGACTTAGTCTCTGAAAAATGCCGACTTCGATTTGCCGATAACTTCTTTAATTCGCGTATTTCGGAAAAATTCATAGGAGAAGATCTTCAGAACTATTGGGTCGCAACCCAGAACTCTGCTCAGTTTGACCAGAACTCTCAATTTTTTTGCCTCTGGAAAACGGCGACTTCGATTTCCCTGTAACTTCTCTAATTTGCGTATTTCGGAGAAAGTCATAGGAGAAGATCTTCAGAACTATTGGGGAGCAACCCAGAACTCTGCTCCGTTTGACCAGAACTCTCAATTTTTTTGACCAGTGGGACTTAGTCTCTGAAAAATGCCGACTTCGATTTGCCGATAACTTCTTTAATTCGCGTATTTCGGAAAAATTCATAGGAGAAGATCTTCAGAACTATTGGGGCGCAACCCAGAACTCTGCTCAGTTTGACCAGAACTCTCAATTTTTTTGCCTCTGAAAAACGGCGACTTCGATTTCCCTGTAACTCCTCTAATTTGCGTATTTCGGAGAAAGTCATAGAAGATCTTCAGAACTATTGGGGAGCAACCCAGAACTCTGCTCCGTTTGACCAGAACTCTCAATTTTTTTGCCTCTGAAAAACGCCGACATCGATTTCACTGTAACTTCTCTAATTTGCGTATTTCGGAGAAAGTAATAGGGGATCTTCAGAACTATTGTGGAGCAACCCAGAACTCTGCTCCGTTTGACCAGAACTCTCAATTTTTTTGACCAGTGGGACTTAGTCTCTGAAAAATGCCGACTTCGATTTACCGATAACTTCTTTAATTCGCGTATTTCGGAAAAATTCATAGATCTTCAGAACTATTGAGGAGCAACCCAGAACTCTGCTCAGTTTGACCAGAACTCAATTTTTTGCCTCTGAAAAACGGCGACTTCGATTTCCCTGTAACTTCTCTAATTTGCGTATTTCGGAGAAAGTCATAGGAGAAGATCTTCAGAACTATTGGGGAGCAACCCAGAACTCTGCTCCGTTTGACCAGAACTCTCAATTTTTTTGACCAGTGGGACTTAGTCTCTGAAAAATGCCGACTTCGATTTACCGATAACTTCTTTAATTCGCGTATTTCGGAAAAATTCATAGGAGAAGATCTTCAGAACTATTGAGGAGCAACCCAGAACTCTGCTCAGTTTGACCAGAACTCTCAATTTTTTTGCCTCTGAAAAACGCCGAAATCGATTTCACTGTAACTTCTCTAATTTGCGTACTTCGGAGAAAGTCATAGGAGAAGATCTTCAGAACTATTGGGGAGCAACCCAGAACTCTGCTTCGTTTGACCAGAACTCAATTTTTTGCCCGGTGGGACTTAGTCTGAAAAATACCTACATCTCGATTTGCCTATAATTTTAGTGTCTCAGAGAAGCCCATCGAAGATCTTGAGAAGTATCGGGGAGCAATCTAATACTACATTTAATGCGACTAGGATTGTAGCTTCTTCAATAAAATTTTTCGTGCCTCACAGATTCTGAATCTGAAGACATGCCTACAGTATTATGTCTGTTATTGGCCTACAAAATTGTAGTTACCAGAGTCTACCACGTGGAGGTTACAGTACAATTTCAGACTCCTTTGGGGTGCTTGCTTTCCGTGAGTCCCCTTGCCTCTCACGATGGAGTATTTAGTTTCCGACTCCTTTGGGGTGCTTGTTTTCCGTGAGTCCCCTTGCCTCTCACGATGGAGTATTTAATTTCCGACTCCTTTGGGGTGCTTGTTTTCCGTGAGTCCCCTTGCCTCTCACGCGATGGAGTATTTAGTTTCCGACTCCTTTGGGGTGCTTGTTTTCCGTGAGTCCCCTTGCCTCTCACGATGGAGTATTTAGTTTCCGACTCCTTTGGGGTGCTTGTTTTCCGTGAGTCCCCTTGCCTCTCACGATGGAGTATTTAGTTTCCGACTCCTTTGGGGTGCTTGTTTTCCGTGAGTCCCCTTGCCTCTCACGATGGAGTATTTAGTTTCCGACCCCTTTGGGGTGCTCGTTTTGCGTGAGTCCCCTTGCCTCTCACGATGGAGTATTTAGTTTCCGACTCCTTTGGGGTGCTTGTTTTCCGTGAGTCCCCTTGCCTCTCACGATGGAGTATTTAGTTTCCGACTCCTTTGGGATGCTTGTTTTCCGTGAGTCCCCTTGCCTCTCACGATGGAGTATTTAATTTCCGACTCCTTTGGGGTGCTTGTTTTCCGTGAGTCCCCTTGCCTCTCACGCGATGGAATATTTAGTTTCCGACTCCTTTGGGGTGCTTGTTTTCCGTGAGTCCCCTTGCCTCTCACGATGGAGTATTTAGTTTCCGACTCCTTTGGGGTGCTTGTTTTCCGTGAGTCCCCTTGCCTCTCACGTTGGAGTATTTAATTCCTGACATATAATATTACATGTGGAAATACTTCCTTGTCGTCTCTACTTCTTATACGTTTATCGTTCATGTCGTCGTATTGATACCAATTTGTATCTGTATAGGTATAAGCTACATAGTGACCGCTTGAGTTATTATGACCGCGTTGATATGCAGATATACCGGCGATGTAATGCTCTATACCGTTAATAGTGACGACTTTCGGTAGGTCTTTCAGATAAAATGGTCTTTGTTTTATATTTACTGACGATATATATTCAGTGTCTGTCACAATGCACGTGTCGATAAATGCATGGGGACCATCGCTTGTCATGACTTCGTTAATAGTTGCACATTTTGTACAAGTAAACGTTTGACTAACACCTACATTATCAATCGCTTCCTGCATAGAGGAAAGTCCACTTCGTAGTATGTAATCAACGTTTATATGTACAAATGGCAGCTTTCTGTCAGTACGAAATCCGCATGCCTTACAGAATTTACTTATGATTCTACTACTGATATTAGAAAATAAGTATTCTACGAGGTGTGCGGCATTACAGTTCGCATTTAAACCGGAGACTCTTTTAGTGCAGATCTTTTCCGAAAAAATCGACAAACCACGTAGAATTTCCAGTCTTCTCGTATAGTGACTGGTGTTCAGTTTGCCGCTTGAGACAATGTCCATAGCGAAATCGCAAAATTCGTTTCCCTTTCCTTGTATCGAATGTCCATAACTTTTATAATTTGCAATAGCGCTCATTACTATTTGTGTTATGGAGTCAAAGGCACACGTTTCACTCACAATGACACGTTTATTTCCTGTAAGTGAAATAGGTTTAAGTAAACTTCCATTTTTCAGAATAGGAATACCAATACTTGATGACGTTTGTTCAAGTAAATTCCAGTCGGGACAATCCTCCAGATATGTCTGACGATTATGGGTCTTTTTGTTTTGTTCCTCCTGTACTGAAGGTGAAACAATTGGTCTTTTTTCTGCTTTAGTCAGACCTCTCCAGTTTTCACATTCGTTTAGCGCTTCCCCGACAATACTGCTAGCATCAATGTCCCTATTATTTTCATTCTCCATTGGATTTTCAGCTGATGCCAGTAAAATTTTGTCGTTTAAATATTGCACGTGACGCAAGACAAATTTATCCGCCCGCATAGGAAGGCGATCTTTGAAAACCCTTAACTTTAAATTAGCAAATTCCGATTCGACAGAAGAGGAAGTCGCAACTGTTTGTGAAATGTTGTGAAGTTCTCTCGTTATTCCTGTCCACAGCGGTAAATATCTCATTAAATGTTTACATTTTTCTGCAAATTCTGGAAGAAAGAATGCATTTACGGTACTACCATTATTACAGCATTTAGTCATTGCAGATGCTTTTTTGTAAATAGCATCACTCCACTCGATCCAGCCTTGCGGAGCTTTGCTGCAGCAGATTTCTTCATCTTCGGTGTCTAATACGTCACACGTGTCTTCGTCATTATCGCTTGTAGGAGGATCGGTAATAACTGTTCCCCTAATAACATTGTTCAGGTGTCTCAAGTATTTCTCAGACACTATGAGATTACTGCTCGAATCTGTACCTATATCTTCGCTAAGGGCTACTGCGAGAAGTGACTCGAAAAATAATTCATATTCTACAAGCGATACCATTTTATACGCGTGGCCCATGCACCGTAAAAAAACTGACGTATTTTTGTAGCCTTCTTCTTAAGACAGGGCCATTTTGCTATTATCGAAATGACATGGCTAACGTCTAATCTCAGATTACAAGAAGGTACTGCTTCTCGTTTCTTGAGTACGACTGCATCGTAGCATCGCTGAAGATAGTTATTTAAGTCGACACAATTGGCGAATACTCGTGATAAGGCAATTAATATTGCCTTTCCAAAGTCAGATACTACTATACGTGGCGCTGTAGCACCACTACGTAGTATTTCCATTAGGAAATACGTAATGATAGCAGCATCATGCTTTGCTGAAATCATTTGAAATACCGGCACGCTGTAATTCTGACTAACGCACATGCATTGGTACAAAAATATGTGCTGAGATTTCTTTCCACCAGGTAGTTTTAATTTCTTTACAACGCTCCCAGTAGCGTCCAGTGTAAGAAAAGAGGAAAGATCCGTTTTATTGGTAGTAGTATATATGGCCTGTTGTTCACGCGTCCAATATATGCAATAAAACGGGTCCATTCCGATATTATGAATGGTATTTAATGCTGTTTCATATTTTGCGTGTTGCAGATTTTGTACGGCATTATAGCCGGGTACTAACTCAAGACGACTATCAATTTCCTCCTGTTTCGCTTTCCTTAACACGGATGCGCTGTATAACGTGGGAGGTACTTTTTCGCCGAAGGTCATAAGGCGATTTGCCTCTTCATACCTCCACATAGTAGCATCTTTACGGGAATCTACTAAATGGCTGGCTACCTCACGTCGCAATTCCCCCCTCAACTGTCTTTTTTTTTTTATGAATAATAGAAGGGTCTGCATCAGTTAAAAGGCACTCAAAAATGGCATCCTTTTTCTTTTTTGGTTTTTCGTATAATCTACCTTCAATTTTTGCTGGACACTCTTTGCAGTGTCCACGAAAAAAGGTATAGCATCGTGACTCCTTTCTCGGATACACTTTGCAAAATTTAAACGAAAACGCGCAACAAATTTTCGTTTGATCCCAGATTTTTGCCGCAATAATATCAGACCACTTACCGGGTGCAAGGGTTAAATATCGTCTGTCGGAATAAATTTTACTCGATGGTTTTATTTCATCCCAGTTTTGGTATGAAAGAACGAGCCGAAATGATCTTTTATCGCATGCTTGTGCATTTGATAAATTCACCACTGTTTCGGTACTCGACTCTAAATCAACTAAATGCTCTCGTTCAATATCGAAAGCCTGTATGACGTAATCGTAAACTCCGTTACGATTCTCACGAAGAGTGCTTCGCGCTCATTTTGGACCCACATTTTGTCATTTCCTCTGATATTCTACCATATACCTCGTCGGAAGGTGGAAGTATATTACCTGCCTGATCTACTGTTTTAAAACATGCATCGCCTAACGTTACACGTAATTGTTCTTTGTCATACATGATGACCGAAGCATTCAAATCAGCTTATGTTCACGCAAGCACTACCAATTCCTGACTGCGAGTGTCGTTACCCCTTCCACGGGTACCTCTACTCGCTAGCCGAGCTCCGTCGCTGTACCACGTGATGAGCTCGTGGGAGGAGTACAGTGACAGAGCGAGTAGAGGTACCCGTGGAAGGGGTAACGACACTCGCAGTCAGGAATTGGTAGCGCTTGCGTGAACATAAGCTGATTTGAATGCTTCGGTCATCATGTATGACAAAGAACAATTACGTGTAACGTTAGGCGATGCATGTTTTAAAACAGTAGATCAGGCAGGTAATATACTTCCACCTTCCGACGAGGTATATGGTAGAATATCAGAGGAAATGACAAAATGTGGGTCCAAAATGAGCGCGAAGCACTCTTCGTGAGAATCGTAACGGAGTTTACGATTACGTCATACAGGCTTTCGATATTGAACGAGAGCATTTAGTTGATTTAGAGTCGAGTACCGAAACAGTGGTGAATTTATCAAATGCACAAGCATGCGATAAAAGATCATTTCGGCTCGTTCTTTCATACCAAAACTGGGATGAAATAAAACCATCGAGTAAAATTTATTCCGACAGACGATATTTAACCCTTGCACCCGGTAAGTGGTCTGATATTATTGCGGCAAAAATCTGGGATCAAACGAAAATTTGTTGCGCGTTTTCGTTTAAATTTTGCAAAGTGTATCCGAGAAAGGAGTCACGATGCTATACCTTTTTTCGTGGACACTGCAAAGAGTGTCCAGCAAAAATTGAAGGTAGATTATACGAAAAACCAAAAAAGAAAAAGGATGCCATTTTTGAGTGCCTTTTAACTGATGCAGACCCTTCTATTATTCATAAAAAAAAAAAGACAGTTGAGGGGGGAATTGCGACGTGAGGTAGCCAGCCATTTAGTAGATTCCCGTAAAGATGCTACTATGTGGAGGTATGAAGAGGCAAATCGCCTTATGACCTTCAGCGAAAAAGTACCTCCCACGTTATACAGCGCATCCGTGTTAAGGAAAGCGAAACAGGAGGAAATTGATAGTCGTCTTGAGTTAGTACCCGGCTATAATGCCGTACAAAATCTGCAACACGCAAAATATGAAACAGCATTAAATACCATTCATAATATCGGAATGGACCCGTTTTATTGCATATATTGGACGCGTGAACAACAGGCCATATATACTACTACCAATAAAACGGATCTTTCCTCTTTTCTTACACTGGACGCTACTGGGAGCGTTGTAAAGAAATTAAAACTACCTGGTGGAAAGAAATCTCAGCACATATTTTTGTACCAATGCATGTGCGTTAGTCAGAATTACAGCGTGCCGGTATTTCAAATGATTTCAGCAAAGCATGATGCTGCTATCATTACGTATTTCCTAATGGAAATACTACGTAGTGGTGCTACAGCGCCACGTATAGTAGTATCTGACTTTGGAAAGGCAATATTAATTGCCTTATCACGAGTATTCGCCAATTGTGTCGACTTAAATAACTATCTTCAGCGATGCTACGATGCAGTCGTACTCAAGAAACGAGAAGCAGTACCTTCTTGTAATCTGAGATTAGACGTTAGCCATGTCATTTCGATAATAGCAAAATGGCCCTGTCTTAAGAAGAAGGCTACAAAAATACGTCAGTTTTTTTACGGTGCATGGGCCACGCGTATAAAATGGTATCGCTTGTAGAATATGAATTATTTTTCGAGTCACTTCTCGCAGTAGCCCTTAGCGAAGATATAGGTACAGATTCGAGCAGTAATCTCATAGTGTCTGAGAAATACTTGAGACACCTGAACAATGTTATTAGGGGAACAGTTATTACCGATCCTCCTACAAGCGATAATGACGAAGACACGTGTGACGTATTAGACACCGAAGATGAAGAAATCTGCTGCAGCAAAGCTCCGCAAGGCTGGATCGAGTGGAGTGATGCTATTTACAAAAAAGCATCTGCAATGACTAAATGCTGTAATAATGGTAGTACCGTAAATGCATTCTTTCTTCCAGAATTTGCAGAAAAATGTAAACATTTAATGAGATATTTACCGCTGTGGACAGGAATAACGAGAGAACTTCACAACATTTCACAAACAGTTGCGACTTCCTCTTCTGTCGAATCGGAATTTGCTAATTTAAAGTTAAGGGTTTTCAAAGATCGCCTTCCTATGCGGGCGGATAAATTTGTCTTGCGTCACGTGCAATATTTAAACGACAAAATTTTACTGGCATCAGCTGAAAATCCAATGGAGAATGAAAATAATAGGGACATTGATGCTAGCAGTATTGTCGGGGAAGCGCTAAACGAATGTGAAAACTGGAGAGGTCTGACTAAAGCAGAAAAAAGACCAATTGTTTCACCTTCAGTACAGGAGGAACAAAACAAAAAGACCCATAATCGTCAGACATATCTGGAGGATTGTCCCGACTGGAATTTACTTGAACAAACGTCATCAAGTATTGGTATTCCTATTCTGAAAAATGGAAGTTTACTTAAACCTATTTCACTTACAGGAAATAAACGTGTCATTGTGAGTGAAACGTGTGCCTTTGACTCCATAACACAAATAGTAATGAGCGCTATTGCAAATTATAAAAGTTATGGACATTCGATACAAGGAAAGGGAAACGAATTTTGCGATTTCGCTATGGACATTGTCTCAAGCGGCAAACTGAACACCAGTCACTATACGAGAAGACTGGAAATTCTACGTGGTTTGTCGATTTTTTCGGAAAAGATCTGCACTAAAAGAGTCTCCGGTTTAAATGCGAACTGTAATGCCGCACACCTCGTAGAATACTTATTTTCTAATATCAGTAGTAGAATCATAAGTAAATTCTGTAAGGCATGCGGATTTCGTACTGACAGAAAGCTGCCATTTGTACATATAAACGTTGATTACATACTACGAAGTGGACTTTCCTCTATGCAGGAAGCGATTGATAATGTAGGTGTTAGTCAAACGTTTACTTGTACAAAATGTGCAACTATTAACGAAGTCATGACAAGCGATGGTCCCCATGCATTTATCGACACGTGCATTGTGACAGACACTGAATATATATCGTCAGTAAATATAAAACAAAGACCATTTTATCTGAAAGACCTACCGAAAGTCGTCACTATTAACGGTATAGAGCATTACATCGCCGGTATATCTGCATATCAACGCGGTCATAATAACTCAAGCGGTCACTATGTAGCTTATACCTATACAGATACAAATTGGTATCAATACGACGACATGAACGATAAACGTATAAGAAGTAGAGACGACAAGGAAGTATTTCCACATGTAATATTATATGTCAGGAATTAAATACTCCAACGTGAGAGGCAAGGGGACTCACGGAAAACAAGCACCCCAAAGGAGTCGGAAACTAAATACTCCATCGTGAGAGGCAAGGGGACTCACGGAAAACAAGCACCCCAAAGGAGTCGGAAACTAAATACTCCATCGCGTGAGAGGCAAGGGGACTCACGGAAAACAAGCACCCCAAAGGAGTCGGAAATTAAATACTCCATCGTGAGAGGCAAGGGGACTCACGGAAAACAAGCACCCCAAAGGAGTCGGAAACTAAATACTCCATCGTGAGAGGCAAGGGGACTCACGCAAAACGAGCACCCCAAAGTGGTCGGAAACTAAATACTCCATCGTGAGAGGCAAGGGGACTCACGGAAAACAAGCACCCCAAAGGAGTCGGAAACTAAATACTCCATCGTGAGAGGCAAGGGGACTCACGGAAAACAAGCACCCCAAAGGAGTCGGAAACTAAATACTCCATCGCGTGAGAGGCAAGGGGACTCACGGAAAACAAGCACCCCAAAGGAGTCGGAAATTAAATACTCCATCGTGAGAGGCAAGGGGACTTACGGAAAACAAGCACCCCAAAGGAGTCGGAAACTAAATACTCCATCGTGAGAGGCAAGGGGACTCACGGAAAGCAAGCACCCCAAAGGAGTCGGAAATTAAATACTCCATCGTGAGAGGCAAGGGGACTCACGGAAAACAAGCACCCCAAAGGAGTCGGAAACTAAATACTCCATCGTGAGAGGCAAGGGGACTCATGGAAAACAAGCACCCCAAAGGAGTCGGAAACTAAATACTCCATCGTGAGAGGCAAGGGGACTCACGGAAAACAAGCACCCCAAAGGAGTCGGAAATTAAATACTCCATCGTGAGAGGCGAGGGGACTCACGGAAAGCAAGCACCCCAAAGGAGTCGGAAATTAAATACTCCATCGTGAGAGCCAAGGGGACTCACGGAAAACAAGCACCCCAAAGGAGTCGGAAATTAAATACTCCATCGTGAGAGGCAAGGGGACTCACGGAAAACAAGCACCCCAAAGGAGTCGGAAACTAAATACTCCATCGTGAGAGGCAAGGGGACTCATGGAAAACAAGCACCCCAAAGGAGTCGGAAACTAAATACTCCATCGTGAGAGGCAAGGGGACTCACGGAAAGCAAGCACCCCAAAGGAGTCGGAAATTAAATACTCCATCGTGAGAGCCAAGGGGACTCACGGAAAACAAGCACCCCAAAGGAGTCTGAAATTGTACTGTAACCTCCACGTGGTAGACTCTGGTAACTACAATTTTGTAGGCCAATAACAGACATAATACTGTAGGCATGTCTTCAGATTCAGAATCTGTGAGGCACGAAAAATTTTATTGAAGAAGCTACAATCCTAGTCGCATTAAATGTAGTATTAGATTGCTCCCCGATACTTCTCAAGATCTTCGATGGGCTTCTCTGAGACACTAAAATTATAGGCAAATCGAGATGTAGGTATTTTTCAGACTAAGTCCCACCGGGCAAAAAATTGAGTTCTGGTCAAACGAAGCAGAGTTCTGGGTTGCTCCCCAATAGTTCTGAAGATCTTCCCCTATGACTTTCTCCGAAGTACGCAAATTAGAGAAGTTACAGTGAAATCGATGTCGGCGTTTTTCAGAGGCAAAGAAATTGAGGGTTCTGGTCAAACTGAGCAGAGTTCTGGGTTGCTCCTCAATAGTTCTGAAGATCTTCTCCTATGAATTTTTCCGAAATACGCGAATTAAAGAAGTTATCGGTAAATCGAAGTCGGCATTTTTCAGAGACTAAGTCCCACTGGTCAAAAAAATTGAGAGTTCTGGTCAAACGGAGCAGAGTTCTGGGTTGCTCCCCAATAGTTCTGAAGATCTTCTCCTATGACTTTCTCCGAAATACGCAAATTAGAGAAGTTACAGGGAAATCGAAGTCGCCGTTTTTCAGAGGCAAAAAAATTGAGAGTTCTGGTCAAACTGAGCAGAGTTCTGGGTTGCGCCTCAATAGTTCTGAAGATCTTCTCCTATGAATTTTTCCGAAATACGCGAATTAAAGAAGTTATCGGCAAATCGAAGTCGGCATTTTTCAGAGACTGTCCCACTGGTCAAAAAAATTGAGAGTTCTGGTCAAACGGAGCAGAGTTCTGGGTTGCTCCCCGATAGTTCTGAAGATCTTCTCCTATGACTTTCTCCGAAATACGCAAATTAGAGAAGTTACAGGGAAATCGAAGTCGCCGTTTTTCAGAGGCAAAAAAATTGAGTTCTGGTCAAACTGAGCAGAGTTCTGGGTTGCTCCTCAATAGTTCTGAAGATCTATGAATTTTTCCGAAATACGCGAATTAAAGAAGTTATCGGTAAATCGAAGTCGGCATTTTTCAGAGACTAAGTCCCACTGGTGAAAAAAATTGAGAGTTCTGGTCAAACGGAGCAGAGTTCTGGGTTGCTCCCCAATAGTTCTGAAGATCTTCTCCTATGACTTTCTCCGAAATACGCAAATTAGAGAAGTTACAGGGAAATCGAAGTCGCCGTTTTTCAGAGGCAAAAAAATTGAGAGTTCTGGTCAAACGGAGCAGAGTTCTGGGTTGCTCCCCAATAGTTCTGAAGATCTTCTCCTATGACTTTCTCCGAAATACGCAAATTAGAGAAGTTACAGGGAAATCGAAGTCGCCGTTTTTCAGAGGCAAAAAAATTGAGAGTTCTGGTCAAACTGAGCAGAGTTCTGGGTTGCGCCTCAATAGTTCTGAAGATCTTCTCCTATGAATTTTTCCGAAATACGCGAATTAAAGAAGTTATCGGCAAATCGAAGTCGGCATTTTTCAGAGACCAAGTCCCACTGGTCAAAAAAATTGAGAGTTCTAGTCAAACGGAGCAGAGTTCTGGGTTGCTCCCTAATAGTTCTGAAGATCTTCTCCTATGACTTTCTCCGAAATACGCAAATTAGAGAAGTTACAGGGAAATCGAAGTCGCCGTTTTTCAGAGGCAAAAAAATTGAGAGTTCTGGTCAAACTGAGCAGAGTTCTGGGTTGCTCCTCAATAGTTCTGAAGATCTTCTCCTATGAATTTTTCCGAAATACGCGAATTAAAGAAGTTATCGGCAAATCGAAGTCGGCATTTTTCAGAGACTAAGTCCCACTGGTCAAAAAATTGAGAGTTCTGGTCAAACTGAGCAGAGTTCTGGGTTGCTCCCCGATAGTTCTGAAGATCGTCTCCTATGAATTTTTTCGAAATACGCGAATTAAAGAAGTTATCGGCAAATCGAAGTCGGCATTTTTTAGAGACAAAGTCCCCCCGGATAAAAAAATTTAGAGTTCTGGCCAAACGGAGCAGAGTTCTGGATTGCTCCCCAATAGTTCTGAAGATCTTCCCCTATGAATTTTTCCGAGAAATGCGCAGTAGTGAAGTTATGACAAAGAATAGTTTCCATTACCGAAACTTCATATTAATGATAAAGACCTTAAATGACGGAATTTGACAACGGGACTTATTGAGAACTATAGAACTATTCACAAACTACTCAGAACTATCGAAAAATTTTGATTTATTAAAAAATGGGGTGCTGGTGCAATTTTTCAAGTATAAAAAAATGTCGTTTTTTTTTCAGAACTATTTATAAAAATTATAGAGAACTATAGAACTCTTGTAGAACTATCAGTAAATGAAAGAAAAAATCCATTTTTTTCAAAATGGGGTGCTGCGTGAAGTTAGCACCTCATTTTTTCAAATCCGATTTTCTCGTACTATTTTATCAGAACTATTTTTAAATTATATCAGGAACTGTAGAACTCTTTTGTAGGAACTCAGAACTCTAATCGTTTTTCATAAATTTTCAAAATGGGGTGCTAACTTCACATACTCGGATTAATCGCTGGACGAGTCCCGCAATACTTGTTTGAATGGATACCGCTATACCTAGAACATTAAATTCGCTTAAAAAGGGGAGAATAAGAACTGAATAAATGACCGATCGGGAACCCTGATTACCTGGCTTAACCAGGCACGGGCCTCGGAAATTCCCCAGTAGTCTAGTCATTATAGCATATGAGATGCAAATTAATCTGGGAAGGATGAAACCTATACCAATCGATAGGAAACAATCCTAATTCATTCCCCGAAAATGCACGACCGCCGGTCGTTGATTTCAGTCCAAAAATTTTCCCCGAAAATGCACGACCCCCCTATCGTCGATTTCAGTCCAAAAATTTTCCCCGAAAATGCACGACCCCGGTACGGAGCATAATAAATATTCATAAACAAATTATTCAACAATATATTTTTACACATACATACGTTTGACACGTTCCAAGGCAATGCGCAATTATGTTAATAATGAGTCCAATCACCACCATCGATAATATGAATCACATATTTCAGAAACCCCGTAAGTGACATTTTTAGGAAAATTGAGGTTTTAACTGGAACTTCTATTTGAAATGGTGCTCCATCCATTTTATACAGAAACCCAGCTATTTCTAGGCATCTTATCGTATTTTCGAGGTATGTTATGATGACGTGTAGTGCAGAAACTCCGTAAACGTATACCTCTTAATGTTAAAAAAATGAGAGATATTGAGAAGTTCAAACCGTATTTGCCAGACAGTAACCATTTCCAGTACTTTTACAATAAAATCTTTGAATGGCCAGTGGTGAATAAAGATGACCCAGAAGATATTCTTGACTAATAGGGCATATAACAATTGTTTACATTGTACTTGCACATTACACGAATAAAAATGTTAAATCAGCTAATTTTACTTAATATTTACTAGGAAATTTAATGCAATTTACCATGTAATTCAGAAACCCCGTAATTACAGCATAAATATCTGTTTATAACATTAGCAATAACTTTTTTTTCCCTAACAATTAATACAAATCGATGAAAGAATATTTTTCCAAAATTAACACATGTTTAGAATTGCAATAAAAATAAAAAATTGGCTATTTACTAGTTTTTCGTCTTTCCTGAAAAGTAAGGTTCTGTGTACTTACGGGGTTTCTGAAATATGTGATTCAATTTTCGGCGTACCTACTTGCGGCAAAGTGCCTTCCAAATGCGTCGAATTTCTGGGGATAGCTGGATTAGCGAGACATTCGACGAGGAAAGCTCGACGAGAGTGTACTTACAAGGAGAGTATTTGAGGTGTACCTAACCGATTTTCTTCATTCTACGATATATTGTAGTATATCAAAAAACATTAGACACATATTTTTTTGTACGTGCTAATTCGGTCATTTAAGGGGTGAAAATCACCCCTAAACTTGACCCCCTAAAACCAATTTTTTACGATTTACGTAACCCCCGAGTGTAAAAGTACTTCACATATTATCGTCTTTCGATAAGGAATAATATTCAATATATTTCATTAAAAGGGCCGGTTTTACCAACACGGTATAAACGCGGGGTATAGCGCTATACTGAGAATAACCAGCAATAAGCCTTATGGTTATTCTCAGTATAGCGCTATATCGCGTTTATACCTGTTGGTAAAACCGGCCCTAAGAAATTCAACGTAGTTTTTGAGAAATCGTAGAAAATTGGTTTTAGGGGGTCAAGTTTAGGGGTGATTTTCACCCCTTAAATGGCCGAATTAGCACGAACAAAAAAATATGTGTCTAATGTGGCGAAAAGGATGTGGTCGCCATCTTATCGGCGGAGCGTTTCGTCCCGGAGTCGGCCTGTGGACTCGTCAGTAAGGCTAGGCCGACTCCTGCCTTAGACGCTCTGTGGTCCTCGGTGACTTTTTTTTTTTTTTTTTTTTTTTTTTTTTTTTTTTTTTTTTTTGAAGAGCGGACGAGGAGGGGAATCTTCCGAAGACACCCAAGATGTTGGTAGGGTAGTGTCGGATTTTTACCGACTAAACCCCTCCTCGAGGTTACCAACCCATGGGGTTATAAACCATGTAGAAGACGAGAGATGGCGGAGAGGGGATAATTAATAAGGGGCCCAACAACTAGATGGGGCCGAAGGCGCGAGTGGCGCGGCAGCGAGGCTAGGGGGAACGGTTGAGGTTAAGTGACGAAATTAAATTGAAATTATCTATTTAATAAGAGTACAGGGCCTCCGGACTTTGTCCTTGGTTCTGCTTGAAAAGTTGCTAAGTGCCTTGATAGAGGGGTTGTTGTGGGACTTGACGGAGTTACGAAGGTTATTTGCGTACTTTAAAGCGGCTGTATCGAGGGAAGGAAGATTGGTTTCACGGAGCATCTGGGTGTTCCTAATGAACCAAGGGAAATTTAGAGAGCTTCTGAGGAGCCTCATGTAAGTACGGTGAAGTCTAGCAAGTGTCCTAGGCGAGGCCGATCCCCAAACGGGAATGGCATAAGAGCAAATGCTCCTAATTAGCGCGTTGAAGGCTCGGACCTTGGTAACCTGAGAAATATTTCTGTTATTGAAGAATGGTTTAAGGGAGACGTACGCACCGATAGCTTTGCCGCGCACGGAAGAGATCTGCTTAGTCCAGTTTAATTTTCTGTCAAAAGTAACCCCTAAGTATTTGACAGAGTTACTCCACGGAATGCGGTGTTTGTTAACAGATAGGGGGTCCGGAGGGATATTACGGCGAGAGAAGAAGATTGCCTCTGACTTGGCTTCGTTGAGGGAGAAACCCCACATATGATACCAGTCGAGGAGTACGGGAAGGAATTTGTTAACTACTGTGGAGCAAAATTTCTTAGTTTTGGAAGAATATAACAGTGCGACGTCGTCGGCGTATTGAGCGGTTATTATCTTGTCGTGGGTGGGAATGTCGTGGCAGAACAGATTGAATAGAGTGGGCGAGAGTTTGGAGCCTTGAGGGACTCCTGCCGTGATAGGCTGCGCATCAGAGAGGCTTTGCCCCGAACGGACTCTGAATGATCTATCAGTGAGAAAGGACCGTATTACGCCAATTAGATAGTGGGGGAGTTTTAGGTGGATTAATTTAAAGATTAAGCCGTCATGCCAAACTCTATCAAAGGCTTGTTTGGCATCTAGCAGGAGCATTGAGGTGTGCCGGCTCTTATTTAGGTTATCCGCAACGAGTTCAGCTACGCGGAGAAGTTGATGACAGGTGCCATGACGGGGACGAAAGCCATGCTGGAAGTCTGGGAGGACGTTGGCATCGGAGCAGAATCTGTTTAGGCGGGTAAGTATGATATTCTCAGCAACTTTACTAAGGGAGGGGAGCAGGCTGATTGGTCTGTAGCTGGAGGCTTGATTGAGAGGCTTGCCCTGCTTTGGAAGACATATGATTGTAGCTGTCTTCCAGGCAGGGGGAAAGTATTGCAACCGCATCATAGCGTTGACGATGTTGCAGATGGCGACGATAAGGATGTGTGGGAGAATTTTGAGTACCCCGTTGGGAATGGAGTCGGAACCTGGTGCTTTGTTTTTCTTCAGGGATTGGATGGTCACGGCAATTTCGCTAGGAGAGGTGTGAGGGTCGGTGAGAGACGGGCAGTTGCGGTCTTATATAGAAACTTGCCCGTTGTTGGACCACTAACGAGAAGCCGAAAGCCGTGGAGTCGACGGGTGGCGCCACCTGGCGGCGGGGCGCCGTAGCGCGATGGGTCGCCACACTAATATTTTTTGGTATACTACAAAATATCGCAGAATGAAGAAAATCGGTGAGATACACCTCGAATACTCTCCTTGTTAGTGCCGGCATTACGGATACGCCCAAAGAAGGGTCCTAAACACTAGATTTATGGTGAACTCGAACAGGACACTCCGTCGCCTCATAATATAGGGTAAAGTCGGTAAATACGCCCCGGGAGGAAATACGCCCCAGTACATGGAAACTACATTATGCGTCGGTATATGTCGCTGAGACGGTAGTCATCGGTCGAATGTCTGTGTCTTACCAGAGAACTCGCGCACTTATTAAGATTTCAGCTAGCGTTGTGGAAATAAAATTTGTTTTGTGAATAATTTGGTGTCTTTGAGTACTACAAATTTGCTCGTAAGTTTATAGATACCGAATTATTGAGTTGTGATTGTGTATTTTGTAAGTTTCAAGTACGGCGTCAGAAAGTACGTTTATTAAACTAAAAACTGAAACATGCAGATTGTTAGCACCTGTAGCGTGTGGAGATTTAAACGGTGGGGCGTATTTCCCCCCGGTTTTGGAAATACGCCCCACCTAGAGCTAGCCAATCATAAAAGATGTACAGGGAATGCAGAAAAAGGCCAGAAGAGTCAAAATTCGGAGTCGCGTCATCAAATTCTGAGATGTGTCTACCTTTGGAATCGTCGGACGAACTCTCTGACGAGGCGGAAGATATTTGCGTCAAATGTCGAGACCACTATTACACCACGAAGTCCAAAGTGGACTGGATTGAATGCACAGCATGTTGTGGATGGCTACATGAAACGTGCACCTCCCATGGCACAGTTTGTGATGTTTGTACCAAAAATTTATCTGCAGAAGGCGATTAAGTATATGGGGCGTATTTCCCCCTGGGGTGGGTAATACGCCCCATTTGACGTGAATGGTTTTTTTATTTTTTGTAGAAGCTATTTGATAATTTTTTTGTCGTATTTTTATTTTTTTTTTAAGAAGTGTAATGTCCTGCCAAATTTTTGTTGTTTTTTAAAGTAAAGTTTGTTTCAAATTCCTCGAATTATGATTTTTTTTTGAAATGTGGGGCGTATTTACCGACTTTACCCTAAACAATAGTTTTCATCGCCCCAAGCAACCTTCTCGAGCAACACAAACCAGACCCCCTCTGCACAGTCTAAACAGCGATTGATTTTTGCTTCATTTATTCTTCAGTTTCAAGTTAATAACTATAACAAGTGCGATCAAGAGTAGATCTCCTTGGGGTCGTAAATCCCGAAAGCACTACTGCGTGACACGACTAGTGACCGAAAACGTAGAGAGGTGGATTTAAACCATATCGGTTAGTTGAACACCACCGACGTGTTTGAAGTTTTAACACTGCACTCACAATATTACTGGTGATTATATTGGATTCAAAGAGATACAGTTATTCCGTGATGTAGCCGTGGTTTACAATTAGATACACTGCGAGATTGTTTTGAGGGGAAGGTGCGAGACTGTGAACGCATTCGCATTCCACATTCACCCAAACATACCGCCCGCCTCGCCGTTGTGCGCCGTGAAATGTCGGTCATTTTAGCGTGCTGCCTCAATTGAAAGTTGATCACGATGGAGGTGACTTCTTCCTCGTTCTCTCTGACTCAGACATCATAATAAGCGCCATCATATGCGAAGAAAAAGGATAAGAGATGCGGAAGCGGAGGAACTGGATACATCCCATATGTAAAAAGCGCGCAACGAAAGGCGAGTTTAGTTCGCTTTTCCCGGACCTCATAGATGATCCCGTCAAGTTTCATCACTATTTCCGGATTATATGCGGAATGGTGAAGCGATCCTCTATACCTGATAAACCACGTATTTTTAGGTTCACCGGAGCGGTCACCTATTGATTCTGTCATTTCTCCCGTTATTAGGGCATGTAGCGGTATTTATGAGTGGCCGCTGGGGGGGGGGGGGGTGACTTATTCCGATACATCCGGTAATTAGCCTTCCGAAAATGATGTGGGATTATAAGTACATTCTGTATCGCCTTGCTATTATACCTAATGACGAGCTTGAAGCTAAACTGGAAAGATCTTTAGATCGCGATAATACTGAGCGATAGGAGGGGGCGTGCAGAATAATCGTAATGGATGTTTTCGAGAAAGATACGGGACTGCAATCGCATCAACGGCACATGCTTGTCGAAACACGGAGCCTTTCGGAATTTGCGAAAATCGCAAGCCGTCGTAAAATATCGCACACTATGCGGAATCTGTCGGAAAAACGCGGCTCTACGAATGGAAAATATTCCTCACCAGGGGGCTATTCTCGACGCGTGAGAATCGAATTCGTGAACGGAACCATTGTTTTGTTTGAGAACGCTGTGTACACGGAATGGTTTCTCATACGAAACTCCTTCGTTAACGAATGTACGTTGAGACGAAAGTATGTATCTATATCATTCGTCGTCCCCGCTGTTTTCGTCAACGAATGTGACAGTCGCGCAAGTGTGCTTATCCTAAGTCGCGGCGCTTCGCTTCGCTTCGCCTAGATGTGCTTTGACCTTAATGCGACTCTAGTCGCCGGCACCTACTCTTTCGCCGGCACCCCTGCTCTTATTCTTGGAGCTTTTGGATTGTATTGGGATCATTTATCATACAGGGTGTCCGTAAAGTATGGAAACGGTTGAATATCTCGAAAAGTACGCTTCAGAACGGGAAACGAAAAAATACGTATCCGATATTTTTTTAAAAACTATCAAATGATACCAAGATTGATCCCACACCCTAACCCCTGTGGGTGGGGCAGGGGGAAGCTTCAAAATCTTAAATAGGAACCCCCACTTTTGATTGCATATTCGCATTCTACATTAAAAAGTACATAACTTTTATTTGAAACATTTTTTTCGATTCATGGCAGATGGCGCTATAATCGACGAAATTCAATTTTTCGGCTTTTGCAATTGAGAGTCGATTTATTCGATTCTGCAATACAATTGCGATAGAAATTTACATTTTTTATTCTCATACTTGATATTTTTGTTAAAAATTTAATTTAGTTTTGCAAATTTGAAGTCCAGATGCGTTCTGTACTTGGAATTCCCCGTGACGCACTAAGTTCCGTTAGAGGAAATAAGCTAATTACTCAAGGATAATCCCTTTCGGAATACATCGAAGTTCGAGGGTCCGGAAGGCCCGGCAATTAGCGGTACCTGTTTACGTGTACTCAGGTTAATGGATATCATTAAAACGGACTACTAGTGAAAGAATAGCTACGATTCCCAGAATATACTGTCCGCCGGGGGAATTCCAGGTACAGAACGCATCTGCACCTCAAATTTGCAAAACTAAATTAAAATTTTAACAAACATATCAAGTATGAGAATAAAAAATGTAAATTTCTATCGCAATTGTATTGCAGAATCGAATAAATCGACTCTTAATTGCAAAAACCGAAAAAATTGAATTTCGTCGATTATAGCGCCATATGCCATGAATCGAAAAAAATGGTTCAAATAAAAGTTATGTAGTCTTTAATGTAGAATGCGAATATGCAATCAAAAGTGGGGGTTCCTATTTAAGATTTTGAGGCTGCCCCTTGCCCCACCCACAGGGGTTGGGGTGTGGGATCAATCTTGGTATCATTTGATAGTTTTAAAAAAAATATCCTATACGTATTTTTTCGTTTCCCGTTCTGAAGCGTACTTTTCGAGATATTCAACCGTTTCCATACTTTACGGACACCCTGTATAAGAGTATTACTAATCTTGGCTTCCCGGTGATAGCCACGTAAATTACATTTAATTAGAGAACATTCTATAAACATCGCACTTTGCTCCGTTAATAATTACACAGGTTTACAAAAAAGAAAGTCCGGACTATTTGACCGGACCATGGTATTCCGAGGTATTTTTGCGTCCTGAATCCGATCCCGAGGTCATCTGAGCCCCATCACGGCAGAAAAATGAGATTTCAAGGTCATTTAGAGGTTAAAATGACCATTTTTTGGAACTGGATTCGGGACAATTTCTCAAGCGACCTGTTGAGTTGGAGGGTAGCTGTTTAGGTCTTGAATACCTTCCAAACATTGGAATGGAGTCCTAAATCTCGACCGGGACTATCACAGAACCACCCCAGTGGATAAAATGTTGCCATGATCGTTGTATCACGCGGATTACGATCTCCCTGTCAAGGCATCCAATTCAATCTAATGGCCTTAGAACCTTGGAGTCATGCTCTGGGTGCTGCTTCAATAGGTACCGTCACAAAAACGATCCGAGCTGGATTAAGGGGAGGAATGTCGGATGCAGTCGATGGACAATTGGGGAATTTTGATACCTGGTTTATCCAAGAAAGCCATACACTGTTCGCGATCGATGTAGAGATTAGATCTAGATTGGCGCGTTACTTAGGTTGCGATGATAGTGAGCGGTAAGAAATGACATAGAAGTCCCCTTTCGACGGAACACATATTAACACAAACTCAAGTCACTTGATACATTTTGTAAATCGGTCACAATGGCGAAGCGGTAGGTTTTGGCGAATTTAGGTTGTCAATGAGCCCGCAGCCATGCACCTTTCCCGGAAGGATTAATTACTGGACGAGTCGTAATGAACCGCTTTCCGCAATACCCATTCTAATAAACACCGCTATCTATCTTCTTCTATCTTCCATATACACGTTTAAATAAAAATGTTATATTCGTTTCTTCAAGGTCTAACGTCGCGGTCTCACAGGGTCATAAACTGGGCGAGAGCACTACATACCTGTATTGTGCATGTGTCACGTCAATGTCGACACGTTGAGACCGCGTCGTAGATCTCCGAAAGTTCTTTACCGATTGCTTTGAAATTTGGACATAACGTTGCATTCGAATACGCGCGTTTTTCATATATACCTACTCCTTAAGGGGGTAAATGAATAAAAATGTATCTTAAATTTCCGAAAGTTTTTCACCGATTGCTTTGAAATTTTAATACAACGTTGCATTTGAATACGCACGTTTTTTTATATATCTACTATCTATATACCAACTCCCTTAAGGCAGTAAAATAAAGAAGAGATTATTTCGTGATGTATATATATATATATATATATATATATATATATATATATATATATATATATACAGATTGGGTATATATAGATATACAGATTGGGTATATATAGATATACTCAAGTGCTCAGCGATCGGCTCAGCGATACTGGTCGGCCCGACCCGGTGGACACCCGACCTAAGTGACTCTGGTCAGTTCCCGTAATAAATGTTTCGGTTCGCCTAGGAGAGGCGCTGCTAAACAATATTCGCTCGCCGCCTATAGATAATGCTGTTAATGTAGGCGCCCGAGCCATGGAGGAGCTCGAGGGGCTTGGTCCTCGATGCAGAGACTGTTTATTTATCGTCGTTGCATTTGGGCACGCCATCACCCGACCATGCACGAGCCCTATCGGTACGAAAACTATCCCGTCTGAACACTTCGACGCATACCACGTTGCTACTAGCGAGCGATTCGGTTATTTTCCCGAATCGGCCATTCGGTTTTCGGTGTCAAGACCGAATGTCAGTCGCGACCGAAACGGTGAAATTGCCGTATGAGTTTCGAAGACGTACAGTGTAAACATGCCCGTTTAAATGTATGCGCCACTGCAGAACACGGTAAAAAAACCGATTCGGTAAATTTACCGAATTAGTGGTGTGAAAGGGTTGTTAGTGTATATTCCCGCCTCGCTCCTGTGGATCTAGGGGGGGGGGGGGAGCGCCGTGTAGCGACGCGGAGGTGTTGGCGAGCGTAGCGAGCAGGGGGGCAATTCTCGACACGTGAGAAACGATTTCGTGAACAGAATTATTATTTCGTTTGAGAAATTTTGTACACGGAATTTGTTCCGATACGAAACTCCTTCGTTAACGAAATTACTTTTTTCGTTGACGAAATTGTCATTTGTCGTTCTCGCTGTTTTCGTCAACGAATGTTGTTTGGTATTTGTATGCCGGTGAGTTGCATGACGAGGTGGTGGGCCGATGCGACGGGTCGTTGCTAAGCGATTGAACGATATTCTAAAAAGAAGACGTCGCTAAGGGATGTAAACACATTTTTCGTGTGAAAAAATTAATTTCGTTGACGAGATCTATCTTGGAAGGGATATTCGAATCGTTAACGAAAGTGATCGACGAAATTTTACATCCGTTAACGAAAAATATTTCGTCCACGAAAAGCATTTCCCACGCGTCGAGAATAGCACCCCAGGAGACAGAGCCCCCTGGTAATTTACCGATGAAATTATATTTGAATATTGATTCACTTATCATAATAAGTAAATTTACCACATTGCTGTGATTCGGTAAGTTAATCGAATTTACTTATTATTTCCGAAACATAATAGGGCTCATAAAATACGCACAATTTCTGCGCGCCGTGATCTAAAATTTCGTACAGTATCCATAAAAAGATGACGTCATGTGTCTGGCTGAAGAAGATATCGAATGTAGAACGTATACCATATGAGGCTAAACTTACTCGACAGGAAAGAAATCCGAATCACTATGATCTCATTATTTATGAACTTTTGGCTCTGTAGCAGTGACACATTTGACGTACAACTCGATATGCAATCAACAAAGCGCGAAGCGGGAGGGTTTCTGTTACTTAATCTCGAAGTTTACAGCGAGCGATAGGACGCTGCAGTGGCCAGCGGAAGACATTGTAGACGAACGTCCCGAGTTCCTGTGGGGCTATTCTCGACGCGTGAGAAATGTTTTTCGTGGACGGAATGTAATTCGTTAACGGATGTAAAGTTTCGTTGATCACTTCCGTTAACGATTCGAAAATCCCTAACAAGATAGATCTCGTCAACGAAATGAATTTTCTCACACGAAAAATAACTTCCCATAAGTACGAAGCGTTCTCAAGGGAATTCATGACCAATGTTTCGTAATTAATTAACTGTCACATAAAACACAAAATGAAAAAGAGAACAAAAGAGGGGAGCTAGCTCAGTCAGCTGATCATGTAAAAAACGTTGCGCTAAAAAATGTTGTAAAATTAATTTAACAAAAACGAGATATCGTAGAGCACAATATCCTACATCAATTTTGTACAGAATTTTGTACTCTATAATGTGGTTTTCTTTATTTTTTGTTATAAGGTCTTTATAAAGAGCTCAATTGTTAATAGTTTTTGTTAATTAACTTATTACGGGACACCAGGATCACAATTACAAAAGCGTAATCTTATTCCTCACCATTATTCACAAATTCACAATTTTGAGGTTAGACGCTTCGATCACCCGAATTGACACCTACTCTAACTACATTAGTAGTTAGTTAGTCTCGTAGTTAGTCGTATTAGGAACACATTTAAATTTGGTTCATCTTGTCAGTTGAACACGAACCACTCGCCAAATACGTATCAGATGCGAGCTTCCTCGTGCTTTTTTCTTCAAGAAAGTCGATATCCATTTTTTTTTTATCTTTATGACTCCCGCGCGCGATTCGCTAAAGAATTCCTTCCAGGGGGGCTATTCTCGATGCGTGAGAATCGAATTCGTGAACGGAACTATTGTTTTGTTTGAGAACGCTGTGTACACGGGATGGTTTCCCATACGAAACTCCTTCGTTAACGAATGTACTTTGATTCGTTGACGAAAGTGTCATTCGTCGTTCCCGTTGTTTTCGTCAACGAATGTGGTTTGGCATTTGCATGCCGGTGAGTTGAATGTTGCTGCGTGGGCAATTAAGTCATTTAAATAATTAATAGTACGGTTAATTTAGCTTTTTATTGCTTAAAAATTTTCCGTACCATGTACTATAATACTGGATCGTGTGAGGGCCGCTTGAAACTATCCCCACCACGGGGTACCGGAATCTTCCTCTCTCCCCCCATTATGCGCACGGCCCTGACGCCGGGTGCCGGCCACGGACAAAGGAAACGCCAGCTCGAGCGTTCAGTAGCCTACCGGCCCGAAGAAGGGAAGGGTGTAGTGTCGGTCGTGTCGCATTGCTTGGCAAGTTTAACCCGTCAGCACTCGCGCTATGAGCATTTCTTTCACGCAAATTTTCACGGTATAGAGAAACTTTTATAAAAATCATCCACGTTTCGAGAATTTTTTATCTTTAAACAATTATTCTTCTTTCTCTTTCAGTATAAATTAAAAACAAAAAGATTCAGTCAAATTCGAAAGAAAAATGTTTTTCCGCTATGAGCATTTCTCTCACGACAATTTTCACGGTATAGGAAACAAATTTTTTTTTCGAATTTGACTGAATCTTTTTGTTCTTAATTTACACTGAAAGAAAGAGGAATAGTTGTTTAAGGATAAAAAAATTCTCGAAGCATTTGGATGAGTTTTGTAAAAGTTTCCTATGCCGTGAAAATTTGCGTGAGAGAAATGCTCATAACGCGAGTGCTGACGGGTTAATAAAGCTTCGCTACTTCGGTCTTGTGATCCACCCCTTGTGCCCTCAGGTATTCCCGAGGTGTGCCCGCGCTCTTCGAGTGTTGTACGGTGAGTGCCGTGTTGTGTCTGCCGGTCTTTCGCGGAGATCTACAGCGCTTCTCTAAAGCAGAACTTGCAGTGCTTGAGTATTTCGCCAGTGCGATTCCCGGCCCCGGATTCGAATTTTCGCGAGAAGGGAAAAATCGAATTCGTCCGCACACGTCACGAACCGAGAGAGCCGTCGCAGAGTTAGAGCATCAACGAATAGGGTAACGTACCCAGTTATTGGCCCTATAACCTTCTACTACTGACGTATTATTTGAGTTTATATAAAATGTTTAAAAACTTACATTGCAAAATACATTAATATTTAACACTTTATTTGCTTGATATGCTAACTATATGTAGTCGAGAAATAGACACGCTTATTTATCTAGAAATTATCAAATCGTATTAGTTTCATAAAATTTAATAATTTCAAATATGTATTTTATACCTTAATATCTCACTTTTCATTGATTGTTTGTTGTGTAGTGGATTTTAGTGTATGTTTGGCGAGTTTCAGCCAGACTTGAATGACATTTTTCATAGTTTTATCAGATGAATTTTTCCCTTTATAATGAACTTTGGCAGCATCTGTTGAATTAGAATAATGTAAACTGAGTATTTATAAAGAATTCAATATTTAAATTAATGATATATTGTTTTCTTTCCAAGTTATTAGATAATTGTTCAAGCACTGGTTTAGGGGCCTTTCAAGTATTACGTCATCAAAATCCGGGAAAGACGCCGCATTCGAGTTGGCCCCCGGCTCTCACTGCTATCCACGTCGGTAACCAAGGAAAACTAAAGTATGGTATCTCTCCCGAAATTTGCTGACAATACTTGAATGGCCCCTATACATAATTGAAATGATTTTACGGTCATCGGTGCTAACTTCAGGAAAATATAATAACTTAGCCAACGATAAAAAGAATCTATACTTGTTCAGTAATATTAGTTACATATACGGAGACAGTATGAGAGTGGATTATATACAAGGTACACGGGGAGAAAATTGTGTTAATATTTCCTTAAAAGTATAGCAGAGATCCCCAGGAAATATAGCAGGCGAGAAATATACTCGATTATGGCAATTATACCAAAACTGTATAGGAAAACCTATCTTTCCCGTCTTGCCACACTACGTATAGTAAGGATCGCCATACAGCGTGGAGAAAAGTATTCAACAGTATAGTTATGCTTACTCAGCTGCTGTATGGCAATTTTTTCCACGTAGCAACATAAAGACTGGAGTATTACATGGTAATTTCATCAATACTGTTGTATGGCAAATACTGCTAAACAGTAAATTAAATAACCCCATACAGTATAATATATTAGATCATACTTAGTGTGGTAAATATATCATTACGGTAAATTGAATACGGCAAGACAGTATTATAGACTGTACTAAATCATTGTATAGGAAATATAACAAAACTGTAGGTTAGATAAATCAATATGGTGTAGTAATTTACAGAATGGATTGGGAATACCTAATGGTAGAAAAGCATATGGTTTTTCGGAAGTTTATTCGTCATAATGTTGTTATAAAATTCACTGGTCTTATTATTTACACTTATATAAGTTGAATTACAAGATACTCTATATATTCTTAAAAAATATAAATTGATAATGCTTATATCTACAATAATACAACGCACAGTTGTTTATATCCACAGCTTGGCGATATAAGTTAGGTTGTCACCTAATTGGTTTAAGTAGGTAGTCCTTGCATATTTTAAATGTTCATATACTAGATAAGTATGTTCAAAACAATCGTCATAAACCTTATATGCCTGTGTGTGTTCATCGAAATTAAAATTAAGTATTTTTTTTGTAAGAAAAACTAATTGATACTGTTCATCTACAATCATGCAATGCACAATGTAAAAAACTGGATCTTGTTCTCCTGGAATCATTATAACGCTATTGTTCTTTATGGTTTCACCTTTATACTTTACCCAATTTGTAATTCGCACATAATCTTTGAAATTTGATGGCAAATTGCCGTGAAATACAAATGTTCGTAATATACTTGCAAGTGATACTAGTTTCGTTGGTCCAAAGTTGTAATCGGTGTCGGGAGTGATTTTTGACATAAGACGATAATTTAAACGCAACTGATGCCTTATCGCAATTGTACGACAAACATTTAAGCGACTAACAGCAGTTCGTGCTATAATCTTTCCCTCCCGATGTTTGCTTTCATACCTCATGGAACATATTTTCCAAAGTACACCCACTCTTTCCATTACCCGGGGGTAATGGATGAGAAAGTGGTGTTTTGGTTTCATAGCGCTAGGAATTAATTTTGTATGTAATTCTAAATATTCAGTAATCGAAATCCCTAGATAATTATGAAAACCTCTAACAAGTACAGGACTCGCTACTACTTCCAAAATAATCTTCATACGTTTCAATAATTGCCAATATTTATTTTCTTCTGATATCAAGTGACCAAGGCACAGATGTCGTACAAGTGATAGCATTTCTGAGGAGGACATTACTAATCGTTTGCTTTTTTAAGGTGAGATTCTAGAATTTCCGCCGGTTTATTCTCATTATCTTTGGGCCCGTAATGGAAACCTCGAATCCTATCATTTAACTCATCCAATGGTAATAATTTTGCTTCATAAACAAAATGGTGTAGTACGAGTGCAATATCATATGCATATACTCCTTCCAATAGATCATGCATCGCATCTACGCTGCAATTCTTAGTTACGTGAAATTCGTCCAACGCATGAAAAATACAATTCTCCTTGATGCCGCTCGCCGTTACGTTATTTAACTTCATCAGTGTTTCATAATTTGAAGTATCGCGAAGGATGCACTGACGTTCATTGAAGACATGATTCAAATTGTTTTTTTCCGTTAAGCAAAATCTGCAGAAGAAGTTGGCATTGAAGCTTTCGTTAAATCCTAGAATGGAATGAATACCAAGATTATCTCCCAGTATTAATTCTAATTGGAAGTATATCTTGAAGGATCCTGTAGGTATATTAATTGTAATGCCGGTATTTTTCAGAAATTGTAATTCCGCTATCACTTTCGTAAAAATAATATCATTTCGGAAAATTTCACGATCTATGGAATTAAATAAAAGAAATAGGAAGATATTTTCCAATTTTGATTGGAATCTTAGCGGCAAACTTGGTAAACTTACGTATACCGCACCGCATTTTCCAATTCCCTTGTGGCTTCCGAGGGGATTATTTGTCTCATAATCATCAAAATACATGAGAAGTGGGAGGACTGTCTTCTCACCAAATGATTTCATTTTAGATTTCCATGAATTACCTTGGATGATATTTGTAATAATATCAGAATTTAAATTTAATGACTCCATGTATTGAAGTGTTTCTTGATACACACCAGGCAGTTCGAAAAATTTTTTGAACACCGTTCTTATGGAAATAAATTCCGCGGTGACTTTTTGAAAGGTAAGAATTTGTTGACCATTTTCTTCTACAAACTCTTGTCTTTCGCCAAGAATAAAACTTTCTAGTGGTATGTAAGTACCTTGCTGTATAAATTGTGACAAATGAAGATATTCAGAGTTTATATTCTTGAAAGGATCAGAAAAGATTCGAAAAGAATTTCGGATTTGTATCAAATGTTCGGGCTCATTATCGTAAGGTTTTATGTGAGGCTTCATAAATTGATCAATCATATTTACGATTTCACTAACGAATTTAGAAGTTTCTGCAATTATATTACCAACCCGGGTTTTTGGAATATCTGGAAAATTATACATTTTTGCCACAAATTGCAATGCTTTTTCTAGAATAACATCTGCCAATTGCGGTGTATCTTGTTGTACATTATATTTTGGATAATTTTGTATTGTATTTTGAAGGTTCGTGAATTTCCTAAACAGATTATCGGCTATTGTTTCGTCCTCTGAATCATTATTGTCAGCATCACACCTAGTACTATGACAGGATGGTTGGGCAAGGTAAAAGTTTTCTATATCTATATCTGGTGTGTCAATAACACTACCACACAAATGTGACGTATGTTCTCTTTTCCTATGGTTCTTAAATGATTTAAGGGTAGAGAAGCTTCGTCTGCAGTTATTTTCGTCGCAACGAAAGATTGACAGATGTCTGTGGTATAAGGCGATGTGTTTGATTAATTCATCATTTTCGGAAAATAAACAATGGCATTCAAAGCAACGCATGATGTGACAGAAACAATGAATATACAATGAAAATAAATGAAAAGAACTTTAATTTCACTATTGTGAGAGACTCCGAATTTCTCCTGCTAACGTATTTACAGCTGGTGGGTACTTTTCAGATTCCAGTGTAATGTCATAAACTGCTACTTGAAGAAATAGCCAAAGGGTGTTACAACTTTCAGGATATTTACTATCGGTGGCATAAAATATTTTGAGTGTTAAATCGATCGCTTCGATATATGAATCCACCTTATAAATAGTATCGTCGACTACGACATATACGGCCTTCACATCCAATTCCGTCCCGTGAATTACCGGTGTTGGCTGCAGTCGCTCTCCACTCTCTGATAGGCTGTCTCTTACTCTATTTAAAGCCGGTGTTATCTCTACTGCAGCCTGAAAAGTGATTATTTTGACATGAGAATAAATAAATAAATAATCTATAGGCTGTTCGCACTGAACTAGGTAATATGTCTTACTGGAACACGAATAGTAAATGATTCTCTGCGTTCATTTATTGACAATTTTCGGATATTTTGCACATTCGACTGCAGCTTCCTTTTTCTTGAACGATCTGACGGAATCAGGTATGGCAATAGATGAAAAACTACGGCGTCTTGTCGATCTGGAATGAAACATTTGCATTTGATTGTACTACTACTTTATTCATGTTTAATAATATAAAGAACCTTGTTAAGTGGACGACTCACCATTATTTAATGTAGGTAGAAGCTTTACCAGAGCCTTATCATCCACGTGTGCTATATTTTTAGCTCTTTCTAGTTTGTTAATGAGATGGCGTTTGACGACGGTCCATCTATCGAATAATATATTTCCTTTCGTCGGATGAATTTCATTGAAGTCGCACTTGATCTGCAAAGTAATAATAATCTGTAGTAGGTATTCTTCATTATTTTGGAATATGGGTCAGGAAAAATATATACGAACCAATTGGGTACCTTCCTGCAGTCTGAGTGCACTGAAACTGCTATAATAATCAAAAACAGAAGTATTACTTCGCAGTATACCCCGCCTTGCTTGGAAAGTAAGGTAACTCTACCCAATATGGCCTACCTAAGCTTTAAGTGGTTGTAAAACGTTTGTTAATGCAAATAACTTACTTTCAATGGATGGATGTGAAAGGGTAATCTATTAGGAACTAAAAAATATAAACTTCAAGGGAATCGAGAAATTAGGAAGTCAATTAGAAAGAAATAACGTGAAGGATACGTTTAGGCCATATTGGGTAGACCATATACCCAATATGGCCTATAATGCGAAAGCAAAGAAATATTTAGTAATAATAAAAAATACTCAAAATAAACTCGTTTATTTTATCGTTGGCGTATTTTAACATTTTGGGCATATGAAATGGTCGTTATCCTTTTCTGTTAAGCCTGCACATTCTTCGTGAACATAAGTCATACAAACAACACATTTGCGCATATCCTTAATTAAATCTTTATTGCATATGTGACAATACCATGATTCATTTTCCGTAGATTTTTTTGATTTCTTTTTAACAGGTTTTGAAGATCTTAAAGGCGGTGGTTGGGCTTTAGTTTTTGATGCTACACTTTTGGTTTTATCTTTATTGGGAAACAATTCTTTCTTCAATATAACTGCCCTACTATTGATCGCTTTCCGTCTATTGCTAATCTTCTGAGTATTTTTGAGTGGACTAGGGAGCAAGTTAGAGAATGAGCTTGTTTTACCGAACTCTTCGTCTTCAGATGAATCTTCCTCGTCAGAATTGATCAAAGCAGTTTCAATGGGATCAATTTTGTCCGTGGAGAGAATACGCGCTCTCGTTTGCTGACGAATTGACAAACCGGAAGTTCCAGGCTGTGGAGAAGTTTGTCCTGGTACCGAGGACTCTGTCGGGGTCGATCTCGTCTGAAGTCCTGTCTGGTCAGGAACTGGCAAGTTAGATGCTGTACTTGGCTTGAATGCATCTTCAGGAATTGCGTTCGGATCATAGGGATATAAACCTGTAGCTCTAAATCCTGATTTAATGTTTGATGGTGTCATTGATTGATCCCAGACTGGAGTGAAAATTTTTCCAAAACGTTGTTTAGTTAATGTTCTGTCACTATGATTATGCCAGTATAGCGTCAGTTGCTGGTCCCAATGATATTCGAATGACCGAAACACTGCTTTATCGAGGGGCTGAAGCTCATGCGTTGTATTGGATGGAAGGCAGTACAATACAATATCGTACTGATTAGCAGTCTCCACAATGTCATAGTCCAAGTGGCTTTTAGCGCCATCAAAAATTAGTGCGCAACGACCTGGAGATTTGTAGTTTCCAAAATGGTGCAGCCAATCGACGAAACATTTCGATGTCATGGAGCCTCTCTCAGTCATACGACAAACTGAACCAGGTGGTAAATCATCTGAAAATTCTGTTTTCATTCGTTTGCCCTTGAACAATATCATGGGAGGAATCGCTGAACCTATTGCGTTTGCACAGGAGACGATCGTCACGTTTTCCCCGTGTTCGTTGCCGACAATATGAACTCTTCGTGCACCTTTTTTGGCGAGAACTTTTGGTTCTTTGTGTAAATTGAGTCTGCAACCTTTCTCGTCCATATTATAAAGTCTTTCAGGTTTCGCAAAAATGTCATTATCTTCCAAGAGCCTTTTAATTTTTGCGAAGTGATCTTCAACAATGAATTTGTTTAATTTCTGCGCCCTAGCAGGATTCAGATTTTGAGATTTTCTGATAGAAACAACGGGATTTGCTTTCAAGAATTGTTGTACCCATTTGTAGCTTGCAATTTGCTTTACGTCCGAAAACTGATGCTTAATGTCATTTTGTTTGCAGTATTTGTATACACATAATCTCAATATCTTGCTGGTTATTGGGTAGCCTATTTCTGCTAGTCGTACAATTCGGATACAGAGCTCAGTATTTTGTTGCTTAGAAAGCGTAAACTTTCGTCCCAACTTAGCTTTAACATTGGAATCCGATTTGACGTATCTACGGAGAGTTCTGCGAGGAATACGAAACTTCACTGCTGCTTTATAATCGGACATCTTTTTCGTGGTGATCGCCTCTACAGCTTTCTGGAGGTCTTCTTCAGTCCACTTCCCTCTTTTCTTACCATCTACTGAACTCATGACTAAAAATAATAAAAACTAGTGAAAAAACGGGACATAAATGACATGCACACCCAATATGGCCTAGATAGACCTAGGTAGGCCATATTGGGTCTTGCACACATGAGAATATATTTCTTTTGAAAAGTAATGGAAATACAAAAGGAAAATAAAATAAGGTTATGTCATTGAAAAGTAGATTGAACGTGCTATCTATAGACAAAATTGCAATTTTCTCGATCACCTGTAACTAATTCTTAAATAACAAATACTTACTGGTACAAAATTACATGCTACTGCGGAAGACAGACACGCGCTTACATTTAATTAATTAATGAGATATCCGCGCATTATTTTCGCGTAGAACTAGATCAGACGAGTCATACGAGCTCTGCGAACATACTGGTAGCGCCATCATTTGAATTTATCACGTATTAACCGAGATATCATGATTAGGCCATATTGGGTTCTAGGCCATATTGGGTAGAGTTACCTTAGTTTTCCAGTGATCTATGACCAGTTGCCATGGGCCATTATTGGTCTTCAACCATTGTAGTTTATCAGTTATCTCATCTGAAAAGAATGAATATATTACAATAAATATATGAAAGCGAATAAGTTTACAAATAGAAGCTACTAATAAATACACTAACCGGTATGAATCGCAGGTACTTCCTGAAATGCAGTTCTCGGTCTCCTTTTTTTTAAAACCCCTTCATTCCGTAAGACGCCTTTCATATAGTTGTAGTGCTCCCACAATTTCCCCGCAGCGAGCACTCTTACGCCATTGCAGGTCATAAACGGCGTATAATACGTAGCCGAATTCTCACCAGGAAACACAACTTCTATTTCCTTTGAGAACTCGCTTAGTGTCGTCGTACTGATTCTGCATATGGTTATGATAATATTTCAGTAAGATAAGTGTATATAATAGGTATAATGTCATGATGGAGGTAAGATTCGAACAACGAAATCAATGAGAAGTATTATTATATTGTTCACTGATGTCGTTGCTCGAATTTAACTCCCACCACTTTTCGTAGCTATCACTTTTTCCCTCCTTCGATTATAATAATTTTCTTACGGAAAATCGTCAAGCTGGTCTGTACCGTACTGCGACAAGCTCTTAAGACATTCATCTAATTCACTTTGAATGATTAGATGAACCAAGAGCCTGCGTGATGTTTCATTGAGAAAACCGTTGTTGAAATGTACGGAACGTATTATAATTTTCCCATCACTATACTTCTGTAGCAGCAGTTCTAATTTCTAAAAAACAAAAGATGCGCTTGATTATCGAATCTGAAATTAAGAATGGTGAAATCAATGAAAGATGACACACTGTGTTTGTCGATCTATTTCCCCCGGCTGCATTCTGCCAGACCGATGTCGAACAATCAGTGTGCTTCTCCTGGATTATCTATGAATGTTTGATGTACGATAAGATTGTGAATTAGTTAGATGTATATAGTTTAATTTATGAAATATGAACTCTTTCATGAATGTACCTCTAAATCCTGACCGTTTGCTGGGGTGTTTAATTCCGTTATATGCGGAGTATCTAACGGCCGAAGATCATCGGGATTGTTCGCTGGAAAGTCGGTCAAAGTTTCGACGTAGGTGGCAATACACCCTGAAGGATCGCCGAACTGATTCTTCAAAAGAATTACATGTATAAATTATCGAGAATACTCACAATATTTCGAAGGGAAAATCGGGTAACCACGAACACTCCGATAGTCCTTACATAATACTGCCAACTATAGAAGCTAGAGCCATCAGTGTCCGAGGCTACCCGATTTTCCACTATGATAAATGATTTCTATAAATAATTATAGCCAACCTTTTGTAAAGCATAAGGTGAATCTCTACCATACTGCATGGCACCTCTCTCACTGAGAGAAATTTGTATAGTAACGGTTACAATATGAAAATAGATAACAAAATTTAATCGCCAGAACTAAAGTTATACTGCATCTTTACAGAATGCAAAGAATAATTATTTAAAGGTGTACTTTGAATTATTTGAAATGAAGGTATATTTCATTGAGGGAACTGACATTTTTTGGTTAAATAAGGCCTCAACTTGAATAATCGAGTTGCGCTAACAAGAAACCTATAATCGAATAATTTACATACCTGTCTTTTTCTAAATGGTGGTAAAATCGGCGTCGAAGTTCTCACTTTTTCCCAACACGTACTGCATATGTCACAACCAAAGCAACGAAAAATTAATTTCACTGTACTGCTGCACTGTGAGTGTACACAAAACTCTCCAGGAAGATTAAGCGAAGACTGAGGGAAGAAATGCTTTCCCTACTCCCCATAACAGTTCCCTACTCCCCAAATATGAAAGTTTCTCCTCCATTATTCTGAAAGTTGTGGGGAAAACCCTTCGAAGCCTTGGGTCAGTTTTATTGCACCGCTCAGGCAAGAGTCATTCTATGCCAAATCTGTGACTGTTTGGAGTAAAATTTCAATTTTCTTCAAACTTGGATATATCGTTGTCAATTGCGTGCAAATACGTATGCCAAATAGTTTTTGAAAATTTTAGAAAATGCAAATGTTATTACGCTTTGAAATGACTGTATTTTATATTGCACGACTCGAAAGAACAAAAATATGGCTTCATGCTCAATTTTTTTCAAATTTTTAAAAAGTGGAGAGACCCAAAGAACAGGCATTTGAAAAGTTGTTTGTTAAAAAAAACGTATCCTGCAATGTTGTACCAGACACACCAAGTATATATGTATTTATAGTTATTATTTATATGTATCTATAGGTATTTTCAATCTTATTTTGTCAATATTACAATATTCTTGTGTGTTGCAATCATTTTTTTGCTGTTTGATTAATCTTTAAGAGAAATTTTTATTTCTGTCCACTCTCCCGTATACCGTAGAACATTGTGCGCTGCCGAAATATAACCGAAACACGTGACACTCTGCGTTCGACTCGACTACTCTTTGATGTTTACCGACAACCCGTGGAAACCAGTCGACAGTGTCGATCGACAAAATTTGTCGATCGACCAAGTCGACTGACGCGTCCACACTGAGTCGACACTGTCGATCGACAGTGTCGACTCTGTGAGGACGCGGCTCAAGGCTGCAAGGCTATTCGAACGCAGGTAGCACGAAATAAGTAATTCGAAGAAATTGTGTTCGAGTGTAACGGTACCCGTTACCGCGGGTAAAACCAAATTATGATTTCATGGAGGCCTAGTCCGGTATGGTCATTTTGACATTGGCGATCTATCACTGAAAATAAGATCCAATTTTTCATATTGTGCATTGCATTATTGTAGACGAACACCATCAATTTATATTTCTTATAAATACAGAATACTCAACTGCCATTTTTTGACGAATATACTTAGGCATGTAAAGTTTACGATGATTGCTTTAAATTCACTTATTTAGTTTACGAAAAAATAATATGACAATAATGACTTACTTAAGCAAATGGAGTGATAACTTAACTTACATAAATGTATAATGCTAAATAGAATTTTTTTTTCCATCACATACAGGGTGTTATTTTACCAAGGGAAGGTGCATTTATTTCCGTTATTTGTCATTTTACGACAAAATCTTTGAAATAAATTTATTTGGTGTCGAGAGAGGCGTGTAATACATGTAAATGGTTTTTGATAACACGCGTTATTAACGAGACATGAACGTCACCTTCATTTCCTAAGGCGGAACTTGACATTTTTGTTCTTATAAACATTGTAGAGCTCGTCGAGATGAACAAAAAAGGTATAAAGTGAAAAGCCTATTCGTTGGACCGTTTATGAGATATTGCCGTTTAAAGTACAAGAGTAAGTAAGAGTAAGAGAGAGTTAAAGTCCGGTGAATTTAGTCGCGCGCAACGCAACTTCCTCTTATAGTTTGAGCGGAAATATCTCACGAACGGTTCAACGGATGGGTATTTAATTTCATAAATTTTTGGTTAGTCTCAACGAACTCTACAATTTTTATAAAAACAAAAATATCGAGTTCATATCTTCATATCTCTTAAATGACGTATGATATCAAATATTTTTTGCATGTATTGTACGTCCCTGTCGACACCAAACAACTTTGATTCAGATTTTTTTCGGAAAATGATAAATAATGGAAATAAGCGGGAGTTTGCCTTGGTAAATTGACACCCCGTATATTCTCAATACATCCTATAAATTACTATACCATATTGGTTCATCTGTAATTTTCAATTTTGTAACACTCACTCGCTGTAACGGAATATCCAGGCTAACCCCCGAACGGTATTATAATGATTGCTATACAAATTGCAGGAATTTCTATTAGTATAAGTGAAAGAACCATGATGTAACACACAATTTACCCTATAATTGTCGCGACGTTTACTAGGCCTTGTATAGCAAGCATTCCCATACAATTTCTAGAGAATGCCAGAGAGTGTGGCAAAATATAAAACCAGAGGAAGCAATGTACCATTTACCGCGTATATTAAAATTTTTCTTGTACTACATGGGAAGCACTACAATGGAGTTTGGATGAATACCTAGAATTATTAGTAGCAATATCATACTAGTGGTCTCTGTTACGATATAACTTCTGACCGTTGCTATACTGTGTTTGGCAACCGCTGGGACTATCTCGGGATGTAATTCTCTATACTTTTGGAGAATTTTCCCATACATTTGGAAACGACATCGATGTACTTTGTAGTAAAGTAAGATACGATATGGCGAATGTTGTATATCATTCATCCTATACGTATAGCAAGGATAACTATATTCTGTAATGTACAGAGTCAAATAATTATAGTGGTCTTAGGCATAAGAATAGGACTGTTACGCATAATCACGTATAGCTCCCGACTGCTATACTAAGTATGGGAAACTTTACCATAAATTTCTCTCCGTGTATGGATGTCCGAGAGTCATATTAACGGATCAAGGTGCCGCTTTCATTGGAAGAGTAAATTTGTCGGGTCAAACAGCCACCACTACACGTGGTTGAAATAACTATTGGTTTTATTTAGATTAATATTTGTTAACAAGATGTGAATCGTTGAAGTTGATGCATTGGTAAATTAAAGTTACAGTTTTCGCTCGCTGGACAACTGATTGTAGTGTACCCCGGTGCGGTAAGTCGGGGAGATTTGACTTCGAAGAGGAACAAATGTGAAGTGAAGAAAAAACGCTGTGCCAGAGACTCGTTCGAAAAAAAAGGGTTCTAGATAGGGGAGGGAGAGATGGAATCTAATTGGTTGAGCGATCGGGATTCTGATTAAAAAAATCGGATTGTTTAAAGTCTGAATATAATAGCACAACTATTGCACTTTCGAATGAATTCTTCGATATCTTTCATGTTTTTCCAAAAGTACTTTTATCGGATTCGATTATAAGTTTTTGTGACTCCTTTATGACCAGCTAATGGTGAATCGTGATTCTCTTGGATTATTTGAGTTCTTAGTTCCACAGATGGAATTGGAATACTGTCTTTACAAAGAGTTATTTTAATTTGAGTACCAGAACAAATTTTGTAAATTAAAATTTTGATTTTTATCCAACCGGATTCATTTATTTGACTGTCTCGTGAGATGCTAGCTGACATTATTTATTTTTGTTCCATTAACTTTTAAGGTTTGAAAAGCTTTTCTGAAATAGTTTTCTTGTAAAGGATCTTTATCATTTTCTTGAATTACTAATGCGAAAACTGTCCGTTTAGAATTTCCAGTTAAAATTACGTCTCCTATTGAGTATTTATCGAATGGACTTACCTTACCAATCGAAACGTTAGTCGCGGATCGTTGACAAAGGTTTACTCCCTCTCATTCCGCACTCGCACACTCATGACTACGTGACCTGATTAAAGGGAGAGTTCGTTTATGAACTGGAAACGCTACGCACAGAAATCGTTTATGACTTCTTGGGTCGCTAAAACTGCGTCGTTGAAATGAAAGGTGTTTATACCTAGATGTTTATAGATCTTGCAAACCGAACTCGCGGCGACCGGCAGTTTATACATCTTCTGTAGCACGCAACTGGAATGAAAGAAGGTGCTGTACGGATGTTTATATATTTCGCATTTGCCGGTACCCTTATATTCGAAATGCTTTTCCTTCCACGGCAATCAACCCGTACACTACTTATTGAAAGAATAGCAGCGTGCGCTAGCTTTCGCTAGCAAATCGTGGCATTGCTTATAGTCCAGTCATTTTAGACTTTCTTCTCTAGATTAATCCCCTGTCGATGAATTATGGACCAATCGAAAGGAAAAAACTTCGCGAACAATATTCCGATGTGGTAACATGACGTAGGTGACCGCGGGGTTGTTTATTTAACAAAAACGTTGCGAAATTTCGCTCTTACCGACGTGGGCGTAGTCCCGTTCAATTTATATACATTCAAATATATATATTCGAATATATCATATATTAAAAAAATTACGTTCCTGTAGAGCGCGAAATTCTCTACAAAATTAATGTAGGAAGTAACTCTCTAGGACGTTTCCTTTATTTTATATAAATTGGTAAAGTTTCTTGAACAACACTCACGAGCAGAACCGCTGACTAGCCACGCCACGCCTCAACACCGGATGGCGCTGCACGCCCAATCTCAGAATTCAAACGGTAAACCCTCCGTTACTCGCCGAGCGCCATGGGAAACAGATCAGGCTATTTACCGGCTACTTTCACATACCTTTGCACTGAACGGGAGACGAAAGCAAGTGCGACTGTATCTCGAGCGTTTGTCGGAGGTCTACTCGCACAGGGCCGTACTACGCCGCGCGCACGCACGCACGTTCCTGTCTCATTGATTTCAATGGAGAAATAAAAACCGAATATCTCTATTTCTAAACGTCAGAATGACTTCATTCATAAGGAAAAGTTATCAGTTTCTTTATACTTAATCTAAAATCTGACAATATTTTTTTCCTCACTCATGCCCATTTCGAGGCCTTTTCCAGCCTATTTTCAGACCGTAAGATGACGTTTTTACCGCGTGACACCGAGCAGGAGTCCGCAAGCTGTTAAAAGTACTTTACTCAGACTGGCGTGACAAAACAAAACATACACGACTCATTTCACGTTGCGTTCATTAATTTGAAAAAAGGACCCACTTCGGACTAAGCAGTCACGCCAGTCTGAGTAAAGTACTTTTAACAGCTTGCGGACTCCTGCTCGGTGTCACGCGGTAAAAACGTCATCTTACGGTCTGAAAATAGGCTGGAAAAGGCCTCGAAATGGGCATGAGTGAGGAAAAAAATATTGTCAGATTTTAGATTATAAAGAAACTGATAACTTTTCCTTATGAATGAAGTCATTCTGACGTTTAGAAATAGAGATATTCGGTTTTTATTTCTCCATTGAAATCAATGAGACAGGAACGTGCGTGCGTGCGCGCGGCGTAGTACGGCCCTGTGCGAGTAGACCTCCGACAAACGCTCGAGATATAGTCGCACTTACTTTCGTCTCCCGTTCAGTACAAAGGTATGTGAAAGTAGCCGGTAAATAGCCTGATCTGTTTCCTATGGCGCTCGGCGAGTAACGGAGGGTTTACCATTTGAATTCTGAGATTGGGCGTGCAGCGCCATCCGGTGTTGAGGCGTGGCGTGGCTAGTCAGCGGTTCTGCTCGTGAGTGTTGTTCAAGAAACTTTACCAATTTATATAAAATAAAGGACACGTCCTAGAGAGTTACTTCCTACATTAATTTTGTAGAGAATTTCGCGCTCTACAGGAACGTAATTTTTTTAATATATGATATATTCGAATATATATATTTGAATGTATATAAATTGAACGGGACTACGCCCACGTCGGTAAGAGCGAAATTTCGCAACGTTTTTGTTAAATAAACAACCCCGCGGTCACCTACGTCATGTTACCACATCGGAATATTGTTCGCGAAGTTTTTTCCTTTCGATTGGTCCATAATTCATCGACAGGGGATTAATCTAGTGAAGCACATACAAATTGGGTCTAGAATGACTGGACTATTAGTGCAGGGTGTTGTTTGTCTGCCCTCGCCTGGTGGTATGCAGGCGCCAAGCGTCGCGCCTCTGTGCAAGGCGGTTAGTAGGGTTTCGGGGGCGATTGCTGTTTGATACGCCATTTTGTCGCAGCGTGTGAGGGTGTGGCTTGTGGCTTGGGGGTTGCTACTGTTGTGGGGGGCGGGGGGCGCTAGGGTGTGTTTAGCGGTGGGGCCAGCGTGCTTCATTCCGTCATTCCGGTCATTCCGGTACTGTTTGGCTCTTATTCGTTACGCGGTGAGTGCGTGGGCGTGTATATGCCTTGCACACATTCAAGGTTATCCCGAGGTTGCGTTTGTTATTTAAGTAGTTGATGGTTGGCTATCCGTCGCTGGAATCCTAAGAGTGAGTAGGGTTCCACGTTTTGCATTAGTTATACTACACTATTCTATTCTTGTGGGAATATTCATACGCGCGCCGTCTCCGCGCCTAGTGACTTCCCGGCGGGCGCGCGCCATCTGTGCGAGTGTCGTGTATGCCCAGTGGCTTCTCGTCACGGGTTGCGTGTTTTACTTCTATGTTTAGAGTGGTTGGTGCATGGCGCTAGGGGTATTTGTAGTTTGCCGAGGTAGTAATGTTAAAATGTTAATATTTAATGTTAATGATTGACAGGTAATTATTCATTTGGTAACCGTTCAGTTGTTTGGAGCGTCAATGGTGTCGGGCTGAGGTTCTGTGAGGGATTATTCGCTACGTTCGTTTTGTTCGTTTTTGTTGTTTGTGTATTTCTTGTTAGTGTGGATTATTTATGCGCCTGCTCGGGTTATTTGCCCATTTTGTTCTGTACATTCCATTTGATTTAGTTGGTCAGGTTATATCGCCGCAAGGTTTGAAGTGGGATTAGTTGAGTACACCGTGATTCGGCTGTGGGCGTTAGAGTGGGAGTAGGTTTGTGAGTAAGCTATAGGTTATGTGTTACATCAGGCTAGTTTGTGTCATTCGTGGTTCCTTGCCAATTACTCTGCTGTGCTATTTATATTTATATTTATGTTTATATCTATGCTTATATTTATATTGTTGACGATGCTTGGTGCGCAGCAGCTGTATGTATGTCGGGCCGGGCGTCAGTGGATTCTGCTGGGGGCAGCCGCCTGGTTCTTCTCCTTGATCGGGTCCGGCCTGGATGTGCATGCCGTTCCTCCCATGCGGTGGTTCGCTGGTTTGCCGCCCTCGTGGCAGAGGGTGCATCGCTTCGGCTCGGTGCAGGAGTTCGCTGAGTGACCGCTGTTGCCGCAGGAGTAGCAGGAGCTGGCTTTGTCCACTTCGCTGCGGCAGTTTTGTCGGACGTGTCCGAATTGCCAGCATTCATGGCACTGTAGCGGGCGATGCTCCAGCTGCTGGATTCTTGCCGTAGTCCAACCTATTTCTACGTTGCCTACGGCAGCCGCCGCCATCGCATGTCGCAGAGGCATTTTTACGATTGCGGATCCCAGCCCGCGTCGAGAGTATCGGATGTCGGAGATGGTTATATCCGATATCTTGCAGCCCGTCAAGGCGGCCAGTGCGGAAGCTGCATCGGATCTGGTGGTGGTGATCTCGAGCCCTGTTATTCGGATTTCTCCTGTTTTGGTCGGGACGGCAACTCTGGCAGACCCCTGGTATATGAGATCCAACCTGTGGGCAAGTTCTTTGGCTTTCTCTTGTGCGTCCTCCTCTTGGATTGTAATGAGAATGCTGCCGGTGAGGGTGCTCCTGACTCTTTTCTTGAAAATGCCTAGGTCCTCCAGTGAGATGCAGCTTTTCGCCTTCTCCAGTAGACTGAGGTAGGCGTTCTTCGTGTCCTCGGGGCTCCTGTTAGAATCCTCAGGGGCCGTGATTGTCACCGCCGTGACGTTCCGGGATGGAATCCTTGGGCCTCTTGGTGGTCTTGTGGCACCTTTTGGCCTCTCCTGTCAGGGGTTAGGAGAGGCGGAGCGAGCGTTGCTATGGCTGTTCTCCCTGTTACCGGCCTTGCGCTTCCTATTCCGAGACTTGCGGGGGGCTGCAATTCGTTCTTTCTTGGAAGAGGAGGGAAGAAGAGAGAGCGATGCAGAGGATTTGGGAAGGGGGGGGGGGAAGGAGATGAACCGGTCAGGGGTGCTTAGCCTTACGTTTTTAATGATGCGAGGATGCAGTGTGGCATCGGAGGGGCCGCGCGCCCCCTCTTGCTTGGAGGAGGAGCGGGGGATCTTTGCCGCGGGTTCCTCTGAAAGTTTACTTGTTGGTTTTGGTTTTCTTTTAGCTTCGAGTCGCGCTTGGGGGGAGGAGGAGGATAATTTCCTGAGTGTGGATGTGGAGGGGTGGTTGTGGTCCTAGAAAGAGGAGGACGCTGACTCGGGCTTCGTGGGGTTTTCACCCTTAATGGGTGTTTCCTGGTGTTTTACCGAGCTCCAGGGATCGAAGTCCGGGCCAGAGTCCGAGTCCGATGTTGCGGGTGGATGAGGAGACTGCGGCTGTCGCTTTCAGTTGGGCAATTTCCGCCTTGTGGAGCTTATTCTCCCTACTTCTTCTCATGGCTTCATTGGAGAGTTCCGCAATTCGGACCCGTAGATAGGAGGGGTCTCCGCGATCCAGAGCTTTATCCACCACCGTGTCTATTCCTTTTTTAAGGGCGGCAACTGCTTTTTTTATTCGGCTGTTCATCTTTCCATTTAGGTTGGTGCTTTTACCCCTCGCTTCCTCTATAACACTTAGCCATCTGGGGAGGGTTTTTCTGGCGTCTTCGGTGTTCATTTTGGAGATTCTGCTGCTGGGGACCTCCTCTTCCACGTCTGAGTCGAGAGTGAGATCCGCCGAGGTGATGGCTGTTTGGGAGGTGGGGTGGGGGTGGTAGATTTCCTCTTTTTCCTTTGGCTTCCTCTTGATAGGGGGGGGGGGGGGGATAGTTTGGCTCTGGTGGTGTTGCGGAGCTGTATCAGGGAGTGGGTCCGGGGAGGGGGAAAGGGATCTCGCCTTAGGTGCGGGTGTTGGTGTGTCGGCCAGGTTGGCGTCGCTGACATCTAAGTATTCGAAGGGGGTGGCTAGGGGGTCATTGGTAATGATGTCCTCTAAGTCTCTGACGACTTCGATTTCCGCGCAATCGAGGGGGTCAGTGAGTGGGTCTGACATGTCGTCTTCTTTCCTTTCCCTACTTTTATACTTTACATTGTGACACTTTTATCTTTGTTGTGTTTGTTATACTTCCTACACTTACACTTACGTTTGCGTTTGCGTTTACTTTACACTTATATTTATGCTTATGCTTATGATTGCGCCTATTTTACACTTTTCCCACTTGCTTATTCACGCTTACACTTGATTTGGTCTGGTTCTGTTGGTCTGGTTAGTTTAGCCGGAGCAAGGGTGGAGTGTTATGGAGTGGAATGGGAGGAGAGAGCGAGAAGGAGTGGTTTTTCTTGGGTGATCGGGTGGACAGAGAGGTAGGGTAGCTGTTAGCGGGCTGGTGAACTAGTTTGGCACGGTAATTGACAACGGTGCGGTGCTGCTTCTCTCGCTGTCTCAGGGACGAGTGTTCGTTGGATTGCGGTGGTGCAAAAGCAGTTTGTAGTGGGAGAGGGGGGGGAGCTTTTCTCGGCATTTTAGTAGTGTTATCTTTGTCAATCGTACGAGGAAGCAGCATGTACGCACTCTCTCATCTAACCGTCGCGTCGCGCCCACTTCCTACGTTGCGTCCTATAGCAAATTTCCCTGTAGTACGCGCATCTTGGCTAGCTCCGATAACTTTCAAAGCCTTACAACCGTGATTCATGACCGGTTTTTTGCAGGTAGGGTTATACCATCGTGTTTGCAATAAAATTATCTTTATTTCCATATATAATTTAATTGGTAAGCAGATCGGTGCAAATTGCTCATATCAGCTCACCTGTTTATATAGTTTGAAGGGTAGTCTTGAGCATATTTTATTAGCCTACCCATTCGCTATATATTCATTGACGTATTATGTTTGATAAAAAATACTTTTCATCCGGTAAGCAGATCGGTGAAGAACGTCTCTAGTTCGGATCTTGTACTATAACACTACTTCTCCGACCGCGACTTTCGGGAGCATCTACGCACCACTTATATTTATCCTTCCCGTACACATACTTCCTACGTCGAGTACCTGTCGGTATCTCTGGTTCTGGTTCGTGATCTGGTTCGCTGACATCATCGGGGACATCATCTTCTAGATCAGTGACCTCATACTCCGTGCCAACGCTGTCATGGTCTTCCACCATATCATATTCTTCCTCCGAGTCGTCAGCTCCAAAATATAGGACATTTTCCCGAGGCCGCAGAATACTCAAAACTTCGTATGTCGTTCGTGATCCCATTTTTTGTAAGAACTACATAAAAAAAAAATTTCAAAATATTTTTTGCGTGTGCAGACCTTTTTTTTTCGATATATAGATGATATTGAACGCATAAAGAAAAAAGTTGAAAAAAATTTACCTGCTGTTTTGGGCAACGTGTTTCCGACTCATGGGTCGTTTTCGTCCGCGGCGAAGTTGATGTGCTCATTACGATGGCCTGAGGGAGACTAGAGCGCTGCCACCTCGTAGGTAAGTCCTCGGGGGACATCACTTTTTTTAGGGAGGGGGTATAGCGCGGTCCGGACCCGTTTTCAAAAATTACAGCAGTTTGAAATTTCGCTTGGGTCGAAAACGACCCATGAGTCGGAACTAAGGGTTAAACAGGGGTGTTTTGAAGAGTTCAAATTTTTAAATGTTTTTTTCACATGATTCGTAAGAGTAAGAAAAAAAATCCACAATTTCATGTGTTCTACAAAGTTGAAACTAGGATTACAAATTTTTTCCCATTTTTTGTTACTAAAATGCGACTATTTAAGGGTTAAGTAACTCTAATTATTTTGGTTTAATTGTCATTAATAAAGGAATAAAAGACTTCAGTGCAGATAAATATGTACAGGGTGTCCCCTCTCAATTGGAAAAAACTTCTAGGGCATATTGAGGAACCATAGAAAAGCAGTTTGAGATATGAGACTGATGTCCGGAAGTGCATGGTTTTCAACATACAGAGTGTCAAAGTTTTTTTCAAATTACTCTTTTTTTATCAATATCTCAAAGGCACGTTGATCGATTTTCTTGAAATTCGCTGGTGATGTAAGCTTTAATAAGACGCTCAGTTAGCACTAATTAAATGGTAATTATTACTTCCAGTGGCGCCCCGGGGGACAGTGTCACGAATAAAAATGACAAAAAAATGTACGCCACTGACTTTTTTTAAAAATTTTATATTTTTTAGAAAGCTCAGTTAAAAATACAACTTTTTTGTCACTTGATATTTTTTCGTATCTCTCCGTTTTCGAGAAAAAAATTTGATTAACAACTCTATTAAAAGGTTCATTATCTGTTAGGAAAATAACTTTACTTTAACTTATTATTAATAGTGAAGCAAATGCTCAAAGTGTTCACCATGCATTTCGATGCATTTTCTGCACCTGTCGACCCAGGATTCGCGCACCCGAGCAAACACGCCTGGATCGTTCGCGATAAATTCCGCTGCCACAACAACTCTAGCAACTAGGTCCTCCATGGTCGGCACAGGAGTTGCATAGATCAACCGTTCCATTTCGCCCCAAAGAAAAAAGTCCAGGGGGGCCAAGTCCGGCGACCTTGCTGGCCAAGGGACGGGACCACCTATACCAATCCACCTGTTGTTGTAGGTTTGGTCGAGATAACCTCTCACCGTGCGCGCAAAATGCGCTGGACAACCATCGTGTTGGAACCAGGCCTCTCTACGCAACTGGAAGGGTACATCTTCTAGCAGCCCGGGCAGAACATCTCGCAAAAAAACTAGATAGCTGTTCCCGTTGAGGTGATTCGGTAGAACGTACGGCCCAATCAAATGGTCGCCAAGAATACCTGCCCAAACATTAACACCAAACTTCTGCTGATATCCTCTGATGTGCGTAGCATGGGGATTTTGTTCGCTCCACTCGTGGTTATTACGAGGATTGAATGTCCCCTCGCGTGAAAATCCTTTTTCGTCGCTCGTGAGGATTATACTTAAAAAATCAGCGTTTTCATCCGCTTGACCGAGCAACCACTCGCAGAACTCGAGCCGCCGAGGAGCGTCGCCAGGCAGTAGATGCTGCATCTTTTGAAGTTTAAATGGATGGAGATCGTAGCTTTTCAATACTCGATGGACAGTATTTTTGCTGCAATGAAGTCGCGACGCAATCAGACGAGTGCTAGTGTTGGGCTCATTCTCAATGCGTGCCATGACTTCATCCTCAACGGCATCTCTGATCGGACACTGCCTTGCAAATTCTCGAATAGGCTGTAAAGATAACAAAGCCTCTTAGATTGGCTGTAAAACAGAAACGCGCAAGAAAAAAACACAGAAAGTTGCCATTTCTGCAATACTTACCACGAATGAGCCGGTCTCTCGTAGATTTTGATTAATTTTCACAAAAATCTTATGGTTTGGCAATTCACGATTTGGGAACCGCTGCCCGTACAACCGTTGTGCTAACAAAGAATTACCGCGCGCTTCCCCATACAAGAGATGCATATCTGCAAGCTCGGGTAATTCAAAACGATTCATTTTTGCAATTAGTGTAACGTTTGAAGATAGTTAAGTACTTATAAACTGACACTTTTAAGCGCCCTATACACGCTCCGGCTGGCCTGTCAGTTCTGCCTGAACAGTCCGCCTGAAGTCCGGCCACCGGATGGACTGATGTCTCTCCACACGCTCCGGCCGGCCTGTCAGTTCTGACTGAAAAATTTTTTTCTCGAAAACGGAGAGAGATACGAAAAAATATCAAGTGACAAAAAAGTTGTATTTTTAACTGAGCTTTCTAAAAAATATAAAATTTAAAAAAAAAAGTCAGTGGCGTACATTTTTTTGTCATTTTTATTCGTGACACTGTCCCCCGGGGCGCCACTGGAAGTAATAATTACCATTTAATTAGTGCTAACTGAGCGTCTTATTAAAGCTTACATCACCAGCGAATTTCAAGAAAATCGATCAACGTGCCTTTGAGTATTGATAAAAAAAGAGTAATTTGAAAAAAACTTTGACACCCTGTATGTTGAAAACCATGCACTTCCGGACATCAGTCTCATATCTCAAACTGCTTTTCTATGGTTCCTCAATATGCCCTAGAAGTTTTTTCCAATTGAGAGGGGACACCCTGTATACTTGAATTATATGCAACTCTCTATCTGTAGTTTGGGTAAATTGACAGAAGTCCACTTGAAATTTGAAAATGTTATTGTTTTTATCATATAAAGTTTGGAAATTGTAGTCAGCTGAATGCCTCTTGAGGTAAAGTTCGTCAGCTGGACCGTCAAAAATACCGCGCGTCGTTTGGAGTATTGGGCGCAATCATATGTTTTCGCTCCAACTGACGGTCTTCCCCCCACTATATATGTAGCTGACTATTATTTTCATACTTGTACATATATCAGGAGTCGCCTAAAAAAATCTTTTGATCTAAATTAATTTAATTGTATTTATTTTTTTTACATGTTTCCCTGACCAGCTGACGTGAAATCTCCCCTCCACGACACGGCTATTTTTTTTCGACATTACGTAACATTAATTATTTATACAACAAAGATCAATTGACATAAAATAACTGCGCAACAATTATTTTTTATCAAGTTCCACAGCCTCCCACAACCCCACCGACCGCGAGTGCGTCAGCTGGCGTTCACTTTAATAGAAGACCAAAGCTAATTAGTAAGTGTAGCTAAATATTTAATGGCATGAAAACACTGTTCAAAATAAGCCCCTACCTTCCGGACTACCACATATTTATAGTATTGGTTGACGTTGATGTAATATTTGATCGAAACAGTACTAATATAAGATTTTAGAATTTTTATATAAGAATATCTCGTGAATAATTAAAGACGCGATGACGCCCCTAAGTCTGCTCTGATTGTGAGCATAATGAAAGCCTTGGCTCGTCATCCAGAGCTCAACGGTCCCTGCCTTATTTAGTCTCCAGGTTTTATAAGTTTTGTAGTCTGGAATAAGCTAACCCTCTTCGAAGAAGCCTCTCATCTATCGCCGTTTGTGATTCCCCGAAATTCTCTCGCACTCGTATCTTTGGGATGGACGACAAATTGTTTGGCAGCACAGTAAAGGACATCCTCCAGTGCTCCTTCAACGCCTAAATTGCTGATGATATTCAGAGAGCCCCTTTTTGTTGCAGTAATGTAGTTTCCTGTTTTTGCAACTCCTAGTTTCACTGGTGAATTCAAATTAACAAAATTTCCAGTAAAATCCAATCTGTTAATTATATTATGATCTGAGGCCGCCGAATCCACGAAAAATGTAATTTCATTTTTCTTATCAGCTTCAAATCCACAATTGTTGATCATGAATGCAAAACTGGAAACGTTTTCTGACGGTGACTGTTGTACAGCATACGCTGTTTTCTTTTTCTCCGTCTCTCTGTTTATACTTGAGTCCTCTCAAATAATAATGGCATTCACACCTGACGTGACCTGGCCGTACATACCGATGACACTTTACCCCAAACGGTCTTTTAGAGTTTTTAATTTTCTCATATGTCCAAAATTTTGACCGTATCTTTTTAGCTTTTGTGTTTCAAAATTTGGTTTTCTCACTTCACTTTCGATTTGGAATACTGCACACGTCATCACTTCCGCTCTTTACTTTGGTTTCGTGACCCAAGAGTTTTACTTTTACGTATTCCAATGTAAGTGTGTCTTCAGTCATTACTTCAAGTACTGTCGATACAGTCTCGTAGATTGCCAGAAGACTGGATACCAAATACGATATTTTCTGACACTCGGTTACCGATGCACCTGACACGGAAAAACTCGGCTTTTAAATCATCGAGCACTTCAAAATGGTCTATTAACGAAGTTTCATTTTTCATTCTCAATCAACTCAACTTGTTCCACACAGCTAAATCAGTCGCCGCACTTTTCCTTTCATATACAGTATCCAATTTTGTCAAAATAGTTTTTGTCGTAGTCCCTGGAACATCATATTTAACCTTCCTACGGTGTTCACTTCGCCTGCACACTTAAGATGTTTCGGGTCGAAAACGACCCAGGGCAAAAAGAAACAACCTTTAAACACAAAATTGGTATATTCTATTCTTTAAGTTTTATATGAAAGTTATAACACACGGAATATATTTATATTTTGTTCAAGGTACTTATATAAAAAGTTAAATGTTTCACGGTACAACAAAAAGTTAATGTAGGATATTAGTAGATAGCTATAGCCCATACGATGACATTTTACAATCAAATGATTTTTACACACAAATTGATGACAGTCGTGGCAAACATTTACACACTTGTTATCAGATTTTTGACATATATGACACCGCCCTTGTTTTGTCCCTCTTTGTTGCACTTCTGTGGATCGGGAGGTAGAAGGGGTGATTGTAAAGCCTTTACAATGTCTTTAGATTCTTCTATTCTTGGTAAATTTTGCCGCCTTTTTATGTAAGGTTCAATAAGTTTTTGGCCTAGTCTTTCAAAAAAAACCTCCTTTTTTCAAATTGTTCTGCTTCCAATAAGGATCTATTTTTGAAAACAAAATATAGGCATTGTAAGCCGAAATGTCCAAATTGTTTGAAAATACTACAATTGGCCATCGTTTTGTTTGTCTTCTCACTGTGTAGTTCGTTATTGCCCGGTCCAAAGTATCGACGGCACCTTTAGTTGCGTTATAATCTAATATGATTTCAGGTTTTCGATCTGCACGATTACAGAAATGACGTAAATATTCGGGGACAAAGTTCATACTACTATAAAATTTTGGTTTCCGAAGATTTTACCTGTATTAAGTAACGTTATGAATAACCATGCATAACTGTACTAGAAAATATAATTTTCATTTTCTAAAGCGATTTGAAACTTATATGGAGAAACCAAAGATTCTAGCAATTTGAGTTGGGGACAGTTACCGAAATGACGAAATGCTTATGAAATTATTTTAAAAAAATGAAAGTACTACTCAATGGCATATTTTTCAGTATAAACTTAATAGCAGTAATAATATATTTGATGTTTGCAGGGTTTTTGTTTTCCACAAAACTTGTTTTAAAAAAATTGTTAGCCAAGGACAGTGATTATCCCGATATGTGATATTTACCCATATACAGTAATCCCTCGGTATCCACGGGTTTTTTTTTCCGCGGCTTCGGTTATCCGCGATTTGAAATTCCCGCGTTTTATCGTATGATTTCCACCTCCCCACAGAAAAGAGCAAGCGCGGACAAGTATTTTATAAGTGGGTTTTTAGTTTCGTTATCCGCGATTTCGTTATCCACGGAATATTGTAAGAACGTAACCCCCGCGGATAATGAGGGATTACTGTACATATAGTGTAGGTCTGTGACATCGATAACAAATAAAATGTAGCTAAAATTAAGATATATCTTACGTTCGATCACGTACTAGCACTCTTCGCTGCACGATAGCGACTGAAATAAATTGGTAAGAGTCGACGTCGTGCGTGCAAGTACAGACCTGATCGAGTTTGAAGTCACGCATACAAACCTAACTTTGATCAGAATCGATGCTCCACGCACCTCGCTTTGTATAAAGCAGTGCTCACAATTTGAGAACTCTTACGAATTTCTAAATATGCACTCACAAATAAAAAATTCGTACGAATTTTCACACCATGAGCACCTAGTTTTACGATGGGTCGTTTTCGACCCTGAACGACGTATGGGTCATTCCATACCAAATCGGACACTTTTTGGAGTAACATTTCCGATTTTGCTCAAATTTGGATATATTATAGTCTTTGTAGATATTTAAGCGTATCCCGAAGGATTTTTCAAAATTTTGAAAATTGTTGATTTTACAGCCACTTGAAAAATAACGCTGCTTTTTATTCATTAAATTATAACTGTCAAACCGGTTGTCGGCTGAGAATGATTTTTTGGGTACTAAAAGTTAGAGTTGAAAAATTAGAGAAAAATTACGTCGAACAAAAAAAAATTTTTTTAGTAATTTTATTTGCACTTCATTTAAACAAATGTCGTATTTTCATAGCTGGCCACTTTTTAAAAATTTGAAAAAAAGCAAGAATATACTTCGATATCTTCTCTTTCATGATAAACAAACAAAAATCCCGACACTTTAAAATTGACGACATAAAAATTAATTGAAGTTGACGCCGCGTTGGCCTCGCTACGTCGCACAGAGGGCTAGATCTGGAAAAATGTGGACAAAAATATAATGGGTCATTCTTTACATTTAAAATTTTGCAGACAGCTATTATTTACGTCTCTGATGACGAATCCGTTTCCGCATTTTTTAAAAAACAAAATGGCGTGGGCTAAATCTCGAAAAATGTTGACAAAAATCAAAAAACTGATGTCGAACTATGACGGAGTTTTTGCTTATTTCTCAAAGAATGAGCCTCAATACATGCTTTATCAAAAGGTAAGATAAGTAGCTGTCAATCCTGCGCGTATGTGACGCGTGTGTGACATTAATTTGGCTCAATGGAAGGTGTTCCTGAAGGTAAGTAGTATGTTTGCATATATTTTGACATTTTAAAATAATGACCTTTTCTCATTAAACAAAACGATTAAAAACTGCGATTTACAGCATTTTTTAAAATAACTTATTGGTAGAAATCATTAAAAATAGTTTATCGCCCGCTACCGCCCAATCTAGTTTTATATTCATTGCATAGCTAATACCTTATAAAAAAGGAATTTTGGAGAAGTTTGTGCCAAAACTTGCCTATACGAAATCGGCACAGCCTGAATCACTACCGCGTGCATTTTAGTCTGTGAGAAGTTATGCGAAAAAGAGCGCGGAGCGTATAATCGGTCCTCTTCACACCGGTATCACGGGACTACCTAGTTACTTTTTACAAACAAAAACGGATTTATAATCAGCGACCCAAAAAACCTCGGCATTCTCAGTTTTGGGAAAAACTTACATTTTTTAAGGAGTTCCGCCATATTTGATTCGCCATTTTGTTTTTAAAACATACGAAAACGAATTCGAAATTAGCAACCCAAGAAAACCCAAAATTTGCAGTTTTTAAAAAATCTGATACGTTTTTCACGAAAGGGTCTGCCATATTGGATCTGCCATTTTGATTTTGAAACATATGAAAACGGATTTATGATCAATGACCCAAAAAACCCATACTCCTCATTTTCGGACGAAATTGATAATTTTTTACAAGAGGGTTTGCCATATATTGGATATATTGGACAGCCATTTTTTTTTTTTTAATGCGGAAACGGATTCGTCATCAGGGACGTAAATAATAGCTGTCTGCAAAATTTTAAATGTAAAGAGTGACCTATTATATTTTTGTCCACATTTTTCCAGATCTAGCCCACTGTGCGTCGGCCCCGCCGCTAGCGTGTCGCCAAGTCAGTCGAACCTCGCCGGTACTACTAATGGTACGTATACCTCTCGCTTACCTGTGTGTGTATTATATTGCTTAAATTTATGGCATGGAATTTCAAGAATTATCTAAAACTACAACGTTGAATTACTAAATTACTTCGTTATATATCCTCCGTTATATACAGGGGTGAGCATAAGTCAGTTGTCGCTATCCGTTTATTCTGTATGCAAATCGGACAACTGACTTATGCTCACCCCTGTATATATATATATATATATATATATATGTTAAATTTTAACGAAATGTAAGGAGCTCACTCTTCGCCAATGACAATGGTTTGTCATTGCTCAATGGAAACCTCGAGAAAAAAAAGGTGGTGAGTTTTCTTCCATCGGGATAGGATGGGATAGTTAGAAGGAAATGGGTTCATTTTGGATTAAATTCTTGAACTGATCTGCCATATGAAAAAGTGACACGTTAACTACAAGAACCTATTAATTGAATTGTTGAAATAATTTATTCATTTATGATTTTTACTTTTTCGGATTTTTGACTGTAAGAATACGTTTTTGCCAATAAATGCGACACTGTTTCTGATGGAAGAAAGGCATGAAAACTTCGTGTTCCTTTAATTGTTTGAGCAGCAAGTTTGTATCTTTCCGACAAGAGTTGAGAGTGAGTCTCGTATTCCTTTTTAGTACAATATACAAAATTTATTTTTTCGATATTTGCAGTTGCCCAGTCGAACAATTTCTGTGGTGTTGTAATTTGATCTTGCATTGGTCTTTGTAAACTGGCCCTTGCTGCAAGACGTTTTAAAGTGCCACCAATGCCATCGCATGCATTTTTGCCATGAGATGTAGCAAAAAAATGCCATTCTGCATCAATTCCGAAATCTTCAAAATGAAAACTCAGGTTTATTAAATTATATTTGTTTTTGTACTGGGACGAAGGCCCATCAGAAAAATATTTGATTTTTTTAATGCCACATCCAAACTTATCCATCAAAAATTGAATTAATCGTGCCCAGGTAGAAATCGTACCCCGAAATAAGCTTGTTACAAGGTTGACCGGCAAGGTAGAACCTTGCGGCAAGGTTGCAAAACAAGGCTGATGCAAGGCAAATCCGTTACGCGTTTCAATGTTGTGACAGTATGCTATGCAAGCTTGTTTCAAGGTAGACTATGGCGCTTGGGACAAGGTTGCGTTGTCGGTAATGAGTCGGTAATGAAGAACATTTGAGGTTAGAATTAAATTTTTATATTTTATTGATAATTAAAATTGGGTTACAATATATAGCGATAGCATTACAAATTTAGAAAAATAATGTATAATACTAAGACGAGTAAAATTTTATTATTCCTACTTTAGTATCACTAGGTTTACGGAACCTCGTCAATTTGACGGGTGACTTATTCAATTTCGATTGTTTAATAATATATGAGATAATTTTAACTTAACTTTTATTAGGTAATAATCAGGCCAAAAAACAACAAAAATCACTGCTCGTCTGACGTTTCGGTTCCTCTTCGAACGAATCCTTAATTTCGTCTCCGAAGAGGGTTCGGAGAGGAATCGAAGCGTCAGACGTGTTGTGATTTTTGTTGCTTTGGCCTGATTATTACCTAATAAAAGAGTTAAGTTAAATTAACCACATATATTATTAAATAATCGAATTTGAATACCTATACCTCTCTTGTACAGCGAAATATAATGTACGGAAAAGTATTCTAACAATTTATTCTAAAATCTCATAGATTCTTAAGATAATATTACTTCTGTCGCCTGTAGTTTAATATTAATTTAACTTAACTTTTATTAGGTAATAATCAGGCCAAAAAACAAGAAAAATCACTGCACGTCTGACGTTTCAGTTCTTTTTTAGAATGAATCCTTCATTGTGTCTTCGGAGAGGGTTCGGAGAGGAATCGAAGCGTCAGACGTGCAGTAATTTTTGTTGCTTTTTTGGCCTGATTGTTACCCAATAAAAGTTAAGTTAAATTAACCTCATATATTATTAAACAATCGAAATTGAATACCTATACCTTTCTTGTACAGCGAAATATAATGTACGGAAAAGTATTCCACCAATTTAGTCTAAAATCTCATAGATTCTTAAGATAATATTACTTCTGTTGCCTGTAGTTTAATATAAATTTAACTTAACTTTTATTAGGTAATAATGAGGCCAAAAAGCAACAAAAATCACTGCATGTCTGACGTTTCGGTTCTTCTTCGAACGAATCCTTCATTGTGTCTCCGGAGAGGGTTCGAAGAGGAACCGAAACGTCAGACGTGTAGTGATTTTTGTTAGTTTTTGGCTTGATTATTACTTAATAAAAGTTAAGTTAAATATATATATTAAATTACAGGCAACAGAAGTAATATTATCTTAAGAATCTATGAGATTTTACACTGAATTAGGGAACCCTGTCAATTTGACGGATGACTTATTCAATTTCGATTATGTAGTAATCTATGAGGTTTCAGACTAAATTGGTTAATGACACTGGAGAAAACATGCACATTCCTCTCAAATGGAACCAGATATCGCTGTCGAGGAATCTTCGGGAGATGTGGAGCCAAATCTTCAGTCACGACTGGATTGCTCTGCATGGTCCTACGACGTAGCCTGTAGAGCACCGGATCTTATGCTCCTTCTTCTGATCTGAAATACGAATTCGATATAATACTCCTTATAAGATATTAATTTTTTTTTCGCTGCCTACTGTTAACCTCAGTGACGTTACTTACTCGATAGCTGAGCTGCCGCACTGACCAATGCCTGCGGTCCCCTTTCCATGTTACTTTGCCTCCGAGTCGATGGAATCTCTGGCCTTCCTGAACCTCGCGTACCTCCTCCGGGCAATTTTTCCATCCTGGCTGCATCGATAACACTGGATCTGCAACTCTATGAAAGACAAGCATATGAGATAATAAAGAAACTTATTCATCTATCTGCCTCTTGCAAATAATTTCATGAAATTAGCTATTAATACTTACCCTTCTATGCAGGAAGCTGGATAATACTTATTTTCTGCTCGTAGGTCCTTATTCCAAAGATCTTGTCCCGAATGTTTTAATCCATTCTGTGTAAACGTTGGTCATTCGTGTCCACGCGATTTTTAACCATTTGCGTGATGCAGTACACACAATCGTTATGGTTAATTATATCGTTATTTAAACAATTCGATACTGTTTGCTGCGTTAGTATTTTTTTTCTAGAGGAATCCTTTTGACATTTTTTGGAACGTATTTAAGAAAGTAAGGCTGGACACGAATAACCCACGTTTACACTCAACATGCACTAAAAAAACGTTTACACTCAACGTGCACTAAAGAAACGCTTGCACGCGTTAACATTAAACACTGACGACTTCTTAAACAAACAAAAACACGCGTGAACCAAACTGATCGCCACTGATGCTAACCTCAATCTAAGGGGTCTGACAGCTGAGGCGATGCGCACGCCACGCCGCGGATTTTTATGATATCTATTCGCTAAGCGCAGGGCCGTGTCTAACGAGGGGCCATTTCGTGCCACGCACGAAGGCGCACTAGCCATGGGGCGCCGACACTAGAAAAGGGCGCTAAGCATGAAGACGTCTCAACATCTAGAGGCGGCACTGATTTGCTAAACTGCCGGCACAACCTTGTTTTCGCCTTGTTTTCGCCTTGTCGCGCGAACCTGGTATCTCTCTGTTATTGCAAGCTTGAAACAGGCTAACGGTACAGGGCAGTGGTCAGTTTCGGCTATGCAAGGAACAGACAGGCTTGCAGCAACCCTGTTTTAACCTTGCAGCGTAATCTTGCAAAACGTACCTTGTAACAAGGTTCAACCTTGCACAACCTGGACAGATTTCTACCTGGGTGTTTGAAATAAATTAATGGCAACAGAATCGTGTTCGTGATATTCCGTAATCACAACAAAGCTGACGTGTTCTAAGGAAGCATCTTTTTTGTAATAGGCAACGAACGTATGAATAGTGGCTTGCTTATTGCTCCAATGATAACTGAATTTCGTCTTGAATTACGAATGTATAATTTTCTGCGAAATCGCCTACTACTACAAATTCGTTTGGGTTCAAATCTGATTTAATATATTCAAAATAACTGCTTTGATTTTTCGCAATAAAGTCATGTACTTGCAGCAAAGGTATTTGTTTTTCAAGGTTTGAAATGAACTCTATCGTTGTGTACTCTACACTTTTCAAATCTGATCTGTCAGTATTCGTCCACTGACTGCACGAAATAGATTCTATAGAATGCTTCTCAAATTTGCTTTGTAGCTCCCTTCGAATCGGCTCAAACCTGGACATTTTTTACAATTGTTCAGGTTACAAGATTCATTTGAAGGATTACATCGCATACTTGACAGCATATCTTTGTAACTTGAAAATTTATCAATGAGTTTGTGTAATTTGGCACCGGCGAACATTAATTTAACATTTTGATGTTTAACACACACACACACACACAGAATGTGTTCCACTGGCTCCTGCTAAAACACACTCTTGGGGTCGTAATTCAGCGAATTTGCTAAAACCAATCATTACAGTTGGATTTTGCAATTCAAAAAACGCGTATAGTTCTTTCAAATTATTCAAGATCAATCTTTTTTGAATGCTTATTTTCCATCCATCTCTTTGACGGAAATGCATTCTTTTTTCCCAGGCATGCTTCTACTGACTTCATCACTACAATAAAATGATTTCACTTTCGATATGACAGTGTCGCTTAAAGATTGTCCAACTTTCTTTTCGGGATAGCTCAAAATGCTCTTTTCTTCGTGTAATTTTTTTGCTGCAATTGCCATATGTTTGGTGCAACCAATCTCATACATCATTTGCCGGACACTCCATGATTTTGGAAGAATCGAGAGAAGATGCAATTGTTCATGATAATCGGATAATCTACTGTACTTTTCTTTTAATTCAGGAATAATTTCCTCCTGCCAAACATCGCGAGGTTCTTGAACAAAATCTGTCACAAGTTTTCTTTTCAAAGCAACATCTATTTTATTCAACTTGTGCAAAGAAGTTGGTCGAGATGACAACTGAAGTGAACTTATAGGAGATTCTTCCAACAAAGAAAGAGTTGTATTTAATGAGCCTACCAATGCCAACTTCATATCAGAGTCAGTGTTAGTAAAATGATTATCAACTTCGTTATCAATGACCTCTTCAATTGCATTTTCTTCCTCACTTCCTGGATTTTCCAATATCATATTAGAATTTCCAGCAGATGTTGCATTGTCATTTGAAAGTGGATTCAAAATGTTAGGCAAACGTTTGCACTTCAAACGGCAACTACCGCAAACATACTCACCTACTTGAAGCACTGGATATTGTTGATGTAATTTCTCCGAAATTTTCGATACATCCTTGTAGCATCGCCTGTGATTGGGAATCGCAAAAGGGTTGAAGCAGCATGATCGCACCATTTTCAACTTACAAAATTCAGCAAACAGTGTTTGTTCTGCACTGTATCGTTCACAGACGACGACTGAATAGGAAACTTGCAGGAACTGTAGATGACGTAATAAATCGACGGCAGCACCACTTCTGGTGGTTATTAAAAGGATCAGCGTGTAATAGACTACTTTACCGGCGGGTTCGACTGGCTTGGCGGCACGCTGGCGGCGGGGCCGACGTAGCGAGGCCAACGCGGCGTCAACTTCAATTAATTTTTATGTTGTCAATTTTAAAGTGTCGGGATTTTTGTTTGTTTGTCACGAAAGAGATGTCGAAGTATATTCTTGCTTTTTTTTTCAGATTTTTAAAAAGTGGCCAGCTATGAAAATACGACATTTGTTTAAATGAAGTGCAAATAAAATTACTAAAAAAATTATTTTTTGATCGACGTAATTTTTCTCTAATTTTTCAACTCTTTAACTTTTAGTACCCAAAAAATTATTCTCAGCCGACAACCGGTTTGACAGTTATAATTTAATGAATAAAAAGCAGCGTTATTTTTCAAGTGGCTGTAAAATCAACAATTTTCAAAATTTTGAAAAATCCTTCGAGATACGCTTAAATATCTACAAAGACTACAATATATCCAAATTTCAGCAAAATCGGAAATGTTACTCCAAAAAGTGTCCGATTTGGTATGGAATGACCCATGGACTATTATTAAAATTTCTGTGAATGGCGATGGACATTTATCATTATTGCCGTGAACACCTGTGACGCTGAGCGTCCTAGCCGTGTATCCAATTAGTAAAAACGTATTTATCTCGAAACTGTCAGCGATACTGCTAAGTTTGTAAACGAGATTACTAACTGCATATCGTCGGCTAAATGTGTTAACCTATTAACTCCATATTTTACGATTTTAAGATGTTTTGATATTCGGCAACTTTATGGCTAGACTAGACTAAATAATTTACAGACATTTTATTTTAAAAAAAGGTTAGACAACTACTGACAACTATTGTGTTAAAATCCGTTGTCATATAAGAACTTTTGTATTGATCAAGACAGTTTTATTCTCGCTTCTGAAAATCTGACTTCGTGTGAGTTAGCAGGTTAACATATTCAGCCGACGATGTATCTATTGTCCGAATGACGTACTTAGAATTAAAATAATTTTGGACATTCATCATTATTGCAATGGATCTTCATATAAAAACCGCATTGCGGAAATATTTCTTCCTAAACAAAAGAATAATAAAAAAACGAAGGAATTACTTTAATTAAAAGTAAAATGATGAAATATAAATCACAATATAACAGGATTTTACCTTGTCTCCACTAGGTAAGTGGCAGGAAGTGGAGGTACTAGATGTTTAACTTTTTGGTCTTTGCAATTAAATTCTAAAGTAGTCAAAAATATCTTTTGACACTGGATCCATTCTATGGGAACTATAATTTATAATTAAATTTCTACACATGAAGTAAATTGAAATAGTCAATTGAAGTAGATCACACTTTTGATTCGTGGGTACCTACGGCCCTGCTTCATTTAAAATACATACAATTTTCACTCAAAATTTTTCACTCAATATGTAAATCAAACGGAAATGGGGAAGGAAACGGAACATACGAATAGTTAATTTAACTTCATTCAAGTCAAATAAGAATAAATAAGAACATGAGTGAATAAAGCAGAACACATCAGACTTCGGAAGGCCACTTCAGGACGTATTTATAGATGCAGGACAATTTAGGACAACTTAGATTTTCAAATATTATTATTTTAAATATGTTAATATGGCGGGAGCCACCGAGAGCTCGGCCCCGGAGGGCGTAGTCGAACGCCACGTTCCAGAGCAGAGGCCCGATGATCGAACCCTGGAGAACACCCGCGTCCACTTCCCAGGAGTGAAGGACACCGTCCTCTCCCAGGAAATGGACGCGCCTGTCGGAAAGATAATCCCGGATGGTCGAAACAGATCCAATCCTGGGGTTAAATGGTTCCATATTTTTGATGTAAGCAATTAATCCCTCGCACTCCCCCGAATGAACAATCTTAAGGAACGTTTTTAAGTATATGTTCTTAATTATTGGTGTCAGTTTCAAGAAGTTGAGGATTTGTTCTCGTCTCGAATCACCTGGAGATGGGGGCATCATTAAATTTAGACTGGTTGGATGTTCAAATACCATCTCAAAAGACTGAGAGTGACAGAATTCACGATCTGAAACATTGATGATTTTCTTGATCAGTGGAAGAGAATGTCAATATATCAACTTTGGTGAAGATATTGCATAGGTCACCTCATCAGGGAATGTGACCGAATTATAGTCTGTAGAAGGTTGACTACTGGCAACCCACCCAAACTTCTCGGAGTTAACATAATAGACTGTAGCACTCGCAGTCTCTCAGCGGGGTTATGCCAATTCAGAGGGGTGATCCTACTTTTATCGATTTTCCTTCTGATGCTATCCTGATACTTCCTACACTGGACAATTTATCTTTAAGAGAAATTTTGTGCAGATAAGGAACTCTGAAATTTGTCTGAATGATCTCACAGCAAGCCGCTACATAGATGTAATAATAGAAATCTAGAGCTGCTGACCCAGCTATAGCTGAGCTGAGATTGGCGGTCGCTGAAGAAAGGGTAGACTCAATAGTTGGGAAGTCTTCGTTAGAAATAGGGGTTATCTTCATTATTCTCTTATATGCCGGGCTGAAAGGTACTCCATTATACAAGAAATATTTCCCGTACACACCACTAGTCTTCTCGAACTCCAAGTTTCCTCAAGCTTCAAAGGAGGGCCAATCTTAGACAATAGTTTATTGAGGTTACCCAGGAAAGAGCAGAGTGCATGTCATTAGTTTCCTATATTCCTCGCGAAGCATTTGGTTATCCCGATTCGCAACTTCATATCTATACCTTCAGTGGCTAGTCGTAACGTCACGCTCCATAACGTCCAACCCTTTTGTCTTAATCCTTCCATACCACCTGAGTAGCCTCGCCATGCTCCTAAATCTTCTACCATCAATCCTTCTTCATCAAATCTAGGGATATAACTACCATTGAGTAGATAAAGGGTAGAGTTTTCAAATAGCTCGTGCGTTCTTTGGAAACAATTGATAAATCCAAATAATTCATCAAGTCTCTTGAATAGAGGCAGAGTTTCCCTCCATCGCATATTTGTGTTCCATTTCGGGTAGTCGAGACTAGTCTTCTCTAACAACTGAGAAATTGATTCTCTTTTTATCTAATTGTAACTCAGCATCGATCATAGTTATTTCCGGGAAAAGCGGGACATGTTCTGCCAGAAGTGCCTCTGTTAAAACTATGTACATTCTTTTTGTTAGCGTCATTAAGCTGAACATCCTGGCCTTAAGCTTACCTTCCCTCTCTTTTTCTTTTATTCCCATATGACCTCGTATTCGCCAAACCCTTCTAGGTCAATGTTCCTTAAGAACTCTTCGGGGTCCTTAAAGTCTGACTTCATCCAATTCACAAGAACGGATCTTATTGTCGCTGTCCTTGGATGACCATAAAGTCGTATACTTTCTTTGAGTTCATCCACATTTAAAGACATGGCTTTGTCAGCTATCATCTCGATGAGATCGAATTTAGGATCCATAGGAAAGATCTTGTTGAACTTAATTAAGACAGATCCCCTCTCCTGTAGTTCCGATGATTAACAGGTAATGGGGCACAAGAGAGATGAGCTTTCCTTACGACGTTGGTGTCCCCTAGGAGCGAGGTGTCAACATCAGGCCATTTGTGGTCTCTTTGATGAAGCCTCTGAATCATCGTTTCTGTGAATTTATCAGCAATCTCTTGAGCCAATTTTACATCTGTTACTCGGGGTGTTGTAGCAATCTCTTTCAATGCGGATGCTCCCTCTAAAGGCTCAACTGTAGGATGGCCCCAGAGTCTATATAATCTGAATATTTCCACTAAGGAAACTAGGCTAGACGAGGCTGTTTGAGACAAGATTTCATAACGGGCTTGCCAGAGATCTAGAGTCCCTAGATCTTTGGAAGCTTGTCTTCCTTCCTTGAAGATCATTTCTCTAAATGAGTGTTTAGTTGAGACCGGAGAAGGGAGGTCCTCCACCATCTGACTGATACATTCTGCTTCTAGTTTATAGATGACATTATAAGCTTTATTTCCGGAATGTTCAATCATTTCATCCCCGTTATCCCATAATTCCGAGAGAACTCTGATATGAATCTTAGGGCCGGTTTTACCAACACGGTATAAACGCGGTATAGCGCTATACTGAGAATAACCAGCAATAAGCCTTATGGTTATTCTCAGTATAGCGCTATACCGCGTTTATACCTGTTGGTAAAACCGGCCCTTAGGCGATAAACCACAGGCTTTTTCAAGCACGCTAGTCAGGGCAGTCAAGTACCTCTCATTTGCTAAGTCACTTAATATCAGAAGATGGTCCCTGGAGGTTAGATAGGATTTATCATCCAATCTTGCTAAGAAGAGGTTAGAAGAAGCGTAGAATTTGTACCTAGAATCTTCACACCAGTGACAAAATCCCTGTCTCCTCCACCACCTATATTCAAATTCTCTTGATACTGCTGTGGCCATCACAGCCTCAGCTAGAAAACACTTGACCATGTACACCCTCTGTAACAACCTTGCCCACTCATGTAGGATTCGAGGGACTAAATCCAGGAGAGGGAGTCCTCTTGATTTTAGTGAATCATAATTTACCTGCCAAAGTTGATTGGCAACTGCATGCTGTTTTGCATAATCTGACATTGTTGAGATAAACTGTGGAGGATTATACTCAGACAGGAATCTTCTTTGAATTCTTGTGAGATCCATACCATCTACCCCTATATTCCCTATGAACGATCTAATTTCATTATACTCTCTGACACTCCTGTTTCTATTGCCAACATATTGTCGGGGTGCTGGTATCCCTAATGCGGCCCTCTGTTTATCATAACGTAATGGTACGTCACAATGATAAGCCAGGGGGGAGGGTTCTAACCCTTTTCCCTGTCTTAAATCATAATCCATTGTATTATGATTTCATATTGTGAGCTATATTTATGCCAGTTTTCTTACAGTATACAATTTGCTGATTTTAATTATAAAAATGTCGGTTTTTTGAGTTGCCACTATAGGGCTCAGCGAGCGATATATAAATTATTGTCTTGAGAAAATGTTAATACGTGAAAATAATTAAATTTCACTAATTTGTATGGTAAAAACCGTTCCGTATAAAAAATATACGTATATTATAACTATACGTTTATTTAACGGTACATCATAACCCGTGTATTTTATATGTATTTTATACGTAAAGTAATGAGAAACGTAAAATCTACGTGTAAAACCGGTTCTCCGATAACTAAAATAAATACGTATATAATATACGTTTTTCGTTAAAGTTTATCAAACCGATCATGAGCCCGTATTGCTGATACGAATCCTATACGTATTTTACTCATACATTTGTACTGAAGCATGTATTAATTATACATTTATTTAACCCTACGTTAGGCGCGCCCCTTTTTGTAACATGGTTAGGCGCGTGGGCTACAATTGTAGCCCAATTTGAATTTGAAATAAAATCAAATTGTGCCTATTTGGAGCTGGTTTATTCATGATGTATACTTAGTAAGATGTACTAAATTATAAAAAATACAAATTCCTTGTTTTAACATTTAAATGTATTGTTAAAAGTGCATAAAATCTAATGATGACTTAATTCGCAAGCACCTTATATGTAATAATAAAAAATAAGTACATATATATTTATCTTTAGGAGCAAGACTTCACATTTTCAAAACTACACAATACACACTGAAATAAACCAAAAAAGAAAGAAAACAAGAAAAAATAGCTGAGTTCTGGTACCCCGAACATAACGTATTTTTAGTCCGTCAAGCATGTCGTGCAGATATCCCTCATATGTTCATTGCACGCATCGCAAACAACTTTTACGTGTAGATTTGCCACGTTTCCTGGGAAAAATATGACAGCGTCTAACAGAGGTTTCTAGTATATTAGGGAGGGGGGGTGGTACATCCGGAACATTTAGAAGAACTCGTGCTCGTGCTTTGCTCTACACGCTTTCTTATCGGGTCCGCTATTTTGTTTCCAGTAGTTTTTTTTATAATTCATTTAATTGCTATATATACGTGCTCTCTCTCTCTCTCTCTCTCTCTCTGTGTGCGCGCGCGCGCGTGTGTGTGTGTGTGTGCGCGCGCGCGCGCGTGTGTGTGCCTTAGCTATAGAATAGAAAAGTGTTTCGTTGATAAGATATTGTACAGGGTCTTCATAAATGATTATAGACCACGTGACAGGCCGCATACGGCTTGCGGCAGGCGGGGGCGTGGGTACGTGACCTACGCGCATATGCTATTGGTTGAGAGCTCGGAATAGTACCAATTGTGCCGTGTTGGTTGGATATGCGCGTAGGTCACGTGGTCTATAATCTTTTATAAATACCCTGTATTTATGAAAAAGCCGATTCTAACCCTATTTCAGAATCATCAAGATTTTCTTTTTTCGAAGAAGTGCCACACTGCAGGTTAATTTCATTTGCAGTTTTCATACAAAGATCGATGACCTTACTTTCGTTTTTATCTTCATTGTTGTTTCCACGATTGGCAGTGGTTGTTTCATATCCATCATCGTTTGATGTGTACACCCACGTGCACGGATTCTAATCATGGTGACTTTCTAAAACGTCATTTTTAAACATGCTAGCCAATGAAGAATTAATTCTCATGCCCTCATTAGCTACAGTGGCGTCTACTCTCGTTAATGAAAGCATGAGAATTAATTGTTCATTGGCTAGTATGTTTAAAAATGACATTTTAGAAAGTCACCATGATTAGAACCCGTGCACGCGGGTGTACATACACCCCCGCGTTTTCTTTCTGGAAAAAATTGGAAACATAACCTCTCACTTACCTACTACTGGTATTGCGAAGTCCGATAGCAATGACTGCAAACCTATAATACATAATTTAGTAGCGCATCCGGTGCTTTACGCTTGTATCTGCACCTCGACTGCTGTGCGATTTTGATTTATTTCTCTTGCGATAATCACCCTTTTCTTCCATTATTGCCCGGACATTTCAAAACCACTTAAACTCAGAGGACAAATTCGTGCACTCTAATCTGACAACCCCGCAGTCCGTACGTAGTGAAGACGCTAGATGGAAGCATTACTCGGCTGAAAAAAGTAGACGAGTAATAGGTAGGTTTAAAATAAATTTTTTTTGCAATGGGCTTTCAGAAATCTTTCGTGCAACAGGTGGTACTACCTTGTCCAAGGTTTATTTTAGGGTCCCATAGAAGGACTTATTTCAATACTTTGATTGTTTCCGCTTTTACAACTTGCAAAATATAGGTATATTTGTAAGGTTGCCGATTGATTACAACAAAGAAATTTATTTAATTTTTTCTATAGGGCTCTAGATTTATATTTTTTAAGTGTGGTGGCGAAAAGTACAAAAGGTTCTTATGCACCATGTTGGAATTATCGCTTTACAGCCGCGACAACTTTTCGGGCATTTCCAGACGGGGAGTGTCGGCCTCTTAATCCTCCGTTAGGCGCGTCACCTGATGGAACGCCCATAGTCGCTATGGGTCTGTCAGGCCCATATCAGTAAATATCTTAGTTCTTATAATTGTAATGTGTTTAAGATAAAATTAAATGATCAACAGTAAGTTCCCTTTCTGCAATATACACAGTGCTTTAACGTAAATAATTTACAACTTTATTTAAACAAATAAAAAATAAAAAATAGTTTTAACTAGTTAAAACTTATTTAGATACATTTTTTAATAGACACTGCTTACAATAAACGAAAATGATTCACTCTCTTCTGTTTCTACCATGCTTTTTTCTTCTAAACAATTTTGACATATTGTTCTTACGTGTCGACTCAAACACAAATATACATTACATTTTTCGCACACATACTTTGCCTTTGCATTTGTTTTCGTTTCCTCGTAGCACGGTTCACATCGTTTTCTTTTTCTTGTTTGTGTGCTAGTTCCAGGTTGTTCCTCGCTGGCTGACGCTTCGGGCCTGTATTTTGCTAATAAAACTGTTAATTCGGCGGGCAGATTTAGTATTTGCGACCTTCTTTCTAGTTGTCCTGTCAACAAACTAAAAATTAATTTTTTGATATATTCTCGCCGAGAAATACAATATATTCGTTTCCATTCCCCAAAAAAATTACTCGCAAGTTAATCGTTGTTTCGTCGGGAACGTGAAAGAAGGGATCGAGTCAAGGTAGATGTGTCCGCGTTCGCTGAGCTCTTAGGACTGCCCTTTGTCACAGAGGAGGCAGAGTTCCTAACGATCGAACTGGCCGCGGTCGGCCGGAAGCTGAGGCAAAGCGGGGGTACCGATTCGACGAAATGCTGGTGCGCGTAACCGCTGGATCGCGCCAGTCTCAACAATCCGTGTTGACCGTCGCCGATAAGGAGCGAAGCCACGGGCGCGAGGCCGGAACGAGCTCGGTTCTCGGAGTCCGAGCTCGATCTCGGTTATCGGAACCCGCGGTCTTCTCGCAATCGGACGACGGGTGGACGGTTGGACTATACGCGCCAGCCTAAACACTTCATTCGTCGAACGCGGTGTTGGTCTGGTCGTAACATACCGCCCGCCTTGCCATCGCGACCGATGGCAAAATTCCGTAGTTTAGGGTTCGTGTCTACGACTGTACCGAGGGGCCGCATGGTTGGAGGATCGGTACGTCGCACAGTGTTTCAAATCTCGAAAAATCCGGCGAAATATCAAAATGTCGGATTCGATTGAAAATGTGTATACGGCGGTTTTTTGGGTCGCTGACAACGAATCTGGAATCCAAATTCCGAAATTCAAAATGGCCGACATTTTTAGTAAGTAAATACTTGTCGGATTCGATTGAAAATCAGTGTGAATAAAACAGATTGCTTCGGATACATAGTTTATGTTTATTATATAGTTTATTATAAGAAAGTAATAGTTTAGTAAAGTAACTTATTTAAATAAAAGATAAAGCCAAAAATACACTAATTTAAGAATATATGTCAACGGAATTATCTTCATCACTTGATATGCTCATAATGTCATCGTCATGCGTCAGCAGGGTACGGAAAACCATCGGAAGACAGCAACAGCTTGATCGCGTCATGTGATAAGTTTTTGCTCTTCTTGGGACTTATTTTTCTAAGGCTTGAAACTAGAGGATCCGAAGATGCCATAAGCCAATGGAAAACATCTTCCATGGTTTTCTTTCGAGAAATTTTTCGGGAGAAGTTCTCTCGATATTTTTTAAAATCTTTATTTCTAGCCTCCTGCGCTTCTTCGGATAATTCCCCAATTGGAAGCTCGGCTGCCTCTATTATTTGAGACCCGTGGATAAGAATTTTGTGCACGGTTGTCGGCATGTAAAACTACGGATATTTCTGCACAAAAAATTCCGCTGTACTCACGCAGTAATTGTTGAAAGCAGCTATGTTTACGGGAAAGCAGCATGCGAGTACTTGTAAGATAACATGGAATCGGTTTATTAGCTCAACATCCACTCCTAAAATTTGAGCAGAAACATCTGCAGCTTCAGAGAAACGCCTAGCAGTATTGCCATCGTTTGAGCTTCCAAATCCCTGCTTCGGAATATCAACTTTCAGAGATAATTTCGTTTTAAACCCATTCTGAATGGCTTTCTTCCTTTCCGGGACTATCTCTTTAGCTTCTTTCCCGCGCGCTTGCCACTGCTTAATGCCTAGCTTGTACCCAATATGCAGACAACATTCAAATAAGCGAATCCACGCATGCAACGAGGACAAGCCAAAACACAAATATGAAGAGTCGATTTTTTTTTCACGAACAAGCTCAAGGTTATTGAAATCTTTTGACTTGGCACCGCACAAATAGCACCTCATTGTCGAACTTGTACCAGTTACCGAATAGCACACTTTACCATCGATCATGGTGAAGAACATTTTATAATCAATTGCAATCGATTTTCCATCAACAACAGTTTCGTAGGGAATAAGACGTTTAATTTGTTCGTCAATAAGCTGCTTTTCGTTTCGAATCGACTCTACAGTTTCATGCGCAAATTGTACCTTTATAGGTCTGCAATAGCGAGGAGACGAAGGTCGCGGATTTTTCCACACCTGTATTTCCGTTTGCGTTTTTTTGCACGTGGCAACAATTCGCAATGGATCTAGCGATACAAGGAAAATACTCGCGTCTGAGCTATTCTCATCGCTAAAACTCTGTTTATATTCGCTTTGCCCAGAACTTCCATCGCATCCCCATTTTGCAATTAATGTAAGATTTGCTACTGTTTCCGGATCTAACGCTTTAATGACATCACTTTGTGCCAGTACAATCCTTTCAGATGTGTGATCTAAGAGTTGCTGTAATTTTACTTCCGCGCTGGTCTCAGTTATCTCGATTCCCGATGGGTAACAGCGCTTTTTGGCGTCTAAAACTTTGTGATAAGAGGGATATATAGGGGCATTATACTGTATCGCGAGTTTTCTGCGATTTAAATAAGCCGATACAGTTAATTTAGACTCGCGACAATTAGTGACAATGCGACTTCAGGAGGCATTTCAACGGGACATGGAATTACCGATTTTTTTAAAGCGGCTTGGAACTTTGCAGCTCGCGTTGGTGACTTTGTTATAACATCCTTCACAACATTTGAAGCTTCAATAGCCCCGGATTTGCGTAGGCCCAATTGAGTTGCATGCGCCAGCTGTGCAGTGCTGTTGGTTGAGAGCAATGCTTCCGATTTACGTCTCTTTGATCTCTCACTAGCTTCTCCAAACGTCGAGCGGGTTGTCGGATCCGGGAACGTGTCGCCAGTGCGCCTGTGGCACTAGAGAGAGAGAGAGAGTCTGGATTTCCGAGGTCCGATTGGCGACGAATGTCTTCCATCGCGCCGGTGACTGGCCGATCCAAGCCAGCGCGACGGTAGAATCCGACCAGAGATGAATGGGAATCGATCCCAATTCGAGGACGTCCTTCACGGGAGAGACCATGCGAGCCAATAGAGTTACGGCAGAAAGCTCCAGCCGCGGGAGCGATACCTGTTTCAGCGGGGCGACCTTCGTTTGAGAAAGGACCTGTAATCTTTCACTTCGTTAAAATAAATAAATTTCTTGTAGAAGGCTAAAATTCTTTAAAACATGATAAGTAGATGTAAATGGTTATAGAAAACTACAATTCCTACAATTATTTTCCACGAACTATTTCTCTCACTTCGTTAAAATCAATCACTTCCTCACAGAAGGTTATTAATTTGGGCAAAGGGATAAATATTGTAATGCTGTTCATTTTCTGCTTCCTCGATGCACATTTTGTTTTTAGCAAAGGAACATTAGCTTAAGTCGGAACACCGAGGAACCAAGTTAGAGATTTGTCTGGGATTTTTGTTTGCTTTCACTTTTCTTTCCTTTCTTTCTGTACAATATCGCCGCCGGTTGTGAGGGCTATGATTGGGAGAAAGCTTTGCGATTCTATGAGCGACGCATGACCTATTGGAGCGCTATTTTTTGACTGCGTGGACGACAGGATTGCGGGAGACCAACGCACCTGGAAGAAAGTCTGAGATGATTCCTCATGTGATATTAGAAATCGACGGGAGACCACCGTACTAGACTCCACCGTTGCTTCAAAGCACCGATCGGCATTTGAAGAAGCGCGCACTGTCGCAGAAGAGGTGTCAATGCCGTATTTGGCTAGGCCTCGTTGTTATCTAATTTGGTTCACTCGGCCAGGACTCCTATAGCACAGCTTACACAGCTAGCCAACTCCCAGGCGGCACCTTTGAAGTTAGAAACGCCGATCCGTCGACCTTGAGTCGTGCTGTCTCTTTCTGTTTCGGGAAAGATCAGGGCCGAACTGCGGTAGTCTACGACTCGCTCGGGAGAGAAGTCAGGGTCGATACTATAAGTAGTTGTTTCAGTTTACAAAGTACGGCCCTGAATTATTTCCCGAGTGAGAGAGAGATAGCATGCGTCCAGGTTTAAAGGTCCGGCGTGGGAGTTGGCTAGCTGTGTAAGCTGTGCCTATAGTAGGGAGCACGGGTTCGCGCTCGCTCCGATCGCGATCCTCGCGGCATTCGTCCACGTGCCGCTGAGGAAACGGCCAGTTTCTCTTTTCTTGTGTCGTCAGTGTCTTTTCTGGGAAAGCCATTTCAGCGTCCGCTCTTTACGCATCTCTCTTTCCGCAACCGGTAGGCTGTCTTAAATTTTGTACGACCTCGGATTCTCTCTCTTTTCTCTTTTCCTTTATTGTGTTAAGAGCCTGTGCATAATCTGTCGTTTTCTGAGCTTTGGTCCTCGCGTTTGTTTTAGAAAAGACTCCATGACTTCTTATTAGAGAAGTGATTTATCGGGTTTGATCTCTTATTATACTCATACCGAATTTTATACATAACTGTCGATTTTATCCGTGAGAACAAATGGTTCAAACGTGACCTTCCATTCGCTATTACGCTTGGTTCCCGGTAGCGTCTCTGTTTTTTGTTCCGTTTTCATAGGACGAATTCCATTTATGTTTTATGTAAGATTTTATTCAGACCATTTCTTGAGCAAGTTCTTCGGGAAATTTTTGCCGTAGTCTTTTAGAGTGCAGCACCGTGCGTTTAAGATATTTTTAAGGGATTCCCGTTCCTACGAAGTTATCAGTCGTGTTGTATTTGAGACTTCTCGCCCTTGCCTTCCTTAACATGGGTACCGACTTAGGACTAGGGGATCATAGGTTAAGTTTTGTAGGTGCTAGTGTTAACGATCAGGTATATACTTGCGTTTAAAGATACGATTTATCCGCGTTTACGAACAGGCTGCTATTAACAAGGATACATGATTGTGTTTCGCATGAGCTACAGAAAGAAGGGCATATCGTTTGCTCATGTCCAAGCACACCTAACATTAATAACAACTCATAAAGTTATTTAACAAAATTCCGTCATTTAAATCAGTATGCCATCATGTTTTCATGTAGTTTGTGATAGTGTATGATTCATAAAAAATGTACATAGCGATCAGAGCAGTAACGAGGAGAGGCATACGCAAGGGAAGCTGCAAAAGGGTTAATTAAATTTCCGTGTGTTTAATCAGTATGTTTCTTTTTTTTCCATTTCCGTTACATGAATTAAGGGGGAAAGCCACTGTGATGACCGGAAAATGTAGAATAACTTTGTGAATTTTTTCTGATTAAAATAAAAAACTAGGGAAAAAACTTTTACAACTACATGAAGGTACATATATTTTAGTATATTAGAAAAAAAAAAGCAATACATAATATCAATAAACTACACAATAATACGCGATGCCGTAAAGCTTCTCTGAAAAATGTTTGGCGCATGGGCGCCATTGCTGTGTCCGAATGGTATATCCAAACCAAAAAAATCAATTATTTTCTTAAACTACACGAGTCTAGCTTCAGTTAAGCGTACGGATTTATAAAAATTTTAATTTTTAACAAAGTAACGCATGTTTAAAGATAGAACTTCGAAATTTAGAGAAAAATTGCTCAGTTTTTTAATTATATCTCAAAAAGTAATCGCTTAATTGAAAAAATCATACGCTTAACTGAAGATAATTGTTTTATAAATATTCTGTGAAAATTTCAAGGTAATCGGATAAAAATTGACTGAGTTATGATGGCGCCCAGTTGGAAAAATGTAGTTTCGAGATAAAAGCCTTTAAAGTTTTACAACAAGTTACTTATATGATAAGTCCAGAATTACATAACAAACTATAATGCATCCAATCCAGGTCCATATAATAAGCCTTCAGCAGCAGTAGCAGATTCCTCTGCATCTATTCTGGCTTGTTGTTTGCGTATTCTGCCCTCGCGCGAAGCTGCTTGCATTTTCATTTCAGCAACGGAAATTCGGCGCTCATCCTCGTAGTCTCGATATGCCGCTGCGTTGGTTCCAATTTTAATTCCTAAGGTCTCCATAACTTTTAAAAGGCCTGTAGTTCCTTCATTGAATACAATAACAGCTAAATCTGTAGCGATATTAACTATTTTAGCTCCATTTGACGACGTTTTTGGTGCGTACTTCCAAACCAAAGCGTTAAAGCTCTCATTGTTATTTTGCGTAAAGCCACCTAAACATCTGTCTAAAAGCTCTTTATTACTTAAGGGGGACTTACACCTTGTAGGCCAATTTTGGAGCCAATTTTCAAGAATTTATTGTAAAGAAACTAGAGAAGATTTCTATACAAAACTTTTTTTATGTTATTGTACATCGATTGAATTTCACGCATGATTTTTTTTACATGTCAATGTTGACTTCGAAGTCCTGGAGATGACTTTGACGGCGTTCCTGATAAAAGCGAAAGGTCAAACGGTGTGTAGGATTGGGTCCGCCCTAGTTAACTGAAATAAAAAAACCAATAAAACTTTTAATTGTTGTTACATTAGCAAGGTCCCGATCGTTCACTTTTTTAAAATTTCAATTTTGCATAAAATGGCGGACATTTTTCCAAGAAAGTAATTTTTTTACTACGTTTCTCGTCCTACTTGAAGCTGTCAAAAATCAGCAAAATGAAATTTTCCAAAAATAAACGATCGGGACCTTGCCAAGTGTTTCCTGTAAATTAAAAAAAAAAATTTATCGTGATACGTTCAGTTGTTCTCCCGTAATCGTGCACACCAGTTTGAAAAATGAAACTTTTGGGAAAACGCGTTTGAAGTTTTAGAACATTATAACATGTGAATCATGGGACTTACGATTAATCTGCAATGCCTGGTCCGTACAGTTCGCCTTCCTGATCGAGGAGAAATTCACGATGGGCCACCTGCTCTTCTCTTTGATGAATTCTAGCTCGTTTCGCCGCGTCGCTCATCTTTCTCTCGGCACGATCGATTCGTAACGCGTCTAGTTGAGTGGCGCACGCCTCCGTTTGCAGCCCCAATGTTATCCCCAAGGTGTCCATTACTTTCAATATTCCCTTCTGTCCTTCATTGAATGTTATAACGGCCAATTGAGTTGCGATTTCAACCACACTTTTCCCGGAATGCAAATGTTTAGGCGCGATCAACCAAATGCAACTATTCAAAGACTCATTGCTGTTTTGAGTGTGAGCTCCTAAACATCGTTCTAGCAAATTATCTGATGATAAATCTGCGTAAATTGGGGTTACGACTTTTAAAACTGAAGGATTCAGGGGATCCCGACTATGTTTAAAAGTCGCTAAAGAGCCGTTCGCCTCCGCTTGACGCCACTTACACCAACTGTCCGGACCAGGTGGGCATAGTGCGTGGTTTGGATTTTCATCCGACGAGCTGCAATGATGCAACGACGCGAAAATCGCATCTTTCATTCTTGTGACAGAATCCGAGTTTCTTCGAATCGCAAGGCCATAGAATTTTGTCAACTCCCCGATGACTTTATCCGTTAATTTCCCTTTCCCTTTTCCACCAATTCCTTTATTATTCTTTTTGGCATTCCGTAGACGTGTTCCCATCCTTTTTTCTATGTGTCCTACGCATTCTTTTTTCTTCACGATCACATTGGTATAAGGATTAGAAGAAAGGATTCCTTTAAACGTCTTGCTGTCTCCGTCCCCCACATAGGTTATATATTTCACGCCATGTTTTTCCTCTGAGCGCTTGAACATCTCGGTGATTCCATCGATTTCCATTTTTCCAGCGCTTCCCGAGTGGTTAGTGGTGCAATTTTCTGTATGATTTTCGGACCATGCATAAAATTCAGCGATATCTTTCTCTTTCAAGTGCTTATGGTTTTCACAGGATTGGCAAAAATTAGATTTCACTATCGAATCAACGACTTTCCTGCTATAATATCCAATGAGTGTGCATACTCCGAACAATGATGAAAAACCTCTCTTTTTCCACGTACCATCTCCTGACACTATAAAATGATTTTCTATTTTTCCATTTGATACATTCAATTCTTTTTCCTCGTCGATGGCTTTCCGCAAAACTACATCATAGACCGAAGACACTGCGATATTAATATTTTCGAGAATGTCATAATAAGCCTTGGTTCCAAGTCCACTGCAAAGATCCATCAATTTGCAAAATTTATTTACTCCTTGCATGCCAATTTCAAGTAAACGGAACACAAAAATTATTCGGCGGTTTATTTCGAAAGCTTTATTCTGTATTTTTGGGCATGAATTGACGGAGTTTTCTGCACAGTTGCATTTCATTAAAAGTTTGAATCCGAGACCTTGTTTGCACGTTTGCGAAAAGTTGACGTTACCGTGACACTCTTTGCAAACAACGAATTGAGAGATTGCAGTAAAAACTGAGACAAACTCTAGGATGCAATAAGCGAATCCAGGTGTGATCGGGGATTCTAGAAGATGCTTGTCCTTGAGCTTCTGCGCTGATGTGCTGACGTACGTCTTGTCTTCTTCAACAATTTTTGGATTCGATGGCTTGCGTTTTTTAGGTCGAGACTTCCGGTAATCACATTCACGTGACCCTTTACGGCCCATTTTACAATTAAAAAATCTCAAAAAATTGTTAAATAACGCACTGGAAACGATAAACTGGAATAGCGCAGTAGTCGAGATGTTCGCAACGCAAAGAGCTGTCGAACTGACACTGAATGACATGATGAATCATTTCCTAAGAACAAGCATGGACACGCTGGGTCGACCCACGAGCGCGCGAATCGAACGTGCGCCGTCGTGTTTAACGACATAACTCTCGAACTAGAGAGAAATCTGACAAACCCTTTTACAGGCTCATTCCTAAGACTCTTTAGATTAGGAAAATGAAATTTTAAAAAATTCGATTTTTTAAAACCAACAAGGTGTAAGTCCCCCTTAAGTCTTCATAAATAGGAGTAATTGCTTTTATAACGTCACGCGGGAGGGGATTTTTGTCGTGGTAATCTTCTCCTGTAGCTTTTGCTCTTTGCCAAGAGCACCAAGACTCCGAACCTTCCGGGCAATAGTGGTGCGTAGGAGATTTATCAGTAGATTGCTTGTGGTAAAGAGTGGCCCAGATAGCTTTAAACATTTCATCAACAGAATCAACATTTCGACGAATAGCAAGTCCGTAAAACGTACTAAGTTCATCGATTAATTTTCCGGTAAGTTTTCCTTTACCTCCGAGACCTTTATTTTTCTTTTTGCAATCTCGTAGTCTTGCCCCCATTCGTTTCTGTACATGGTTAATGCATTCTTTCTTTTTAATATCAATATCATACGGTTTCGACTCGAGGATTCCTTTATACGTTTTACTGTCCCCATCGCCAATATAGTTTGCATATTTTACTTCATGAAGCTTCTCTGATCTTAAAAACATTTCGCGAATCCCATCGACTTCCATTTTTCCAGATGAGCCGGTATGGTTTGCCAAACAGTTACTTTCGTGTGTTTCTAACCATTCTTCGTATTCTACAGTACCACTCATCTGTTCCCAATAAACACACGATTTACAGTGAGATGATTTTACAATCACATCAAATTCATCGTCTTTCAAATCTTCCTTGGCAGTTTTACAACATTTTTGCAATTTGTTTACTGCAGACGAAGTTACGTCATCACGGGTTATTCGCTTCTTTTTAGGGCGGGAACCTGAGGTACATGATGTTGCAGGTTCAGATATTGTTGATATTGATGGAGTATCTGATGTTGATTCCTCTGCTACTTCTGCATTTGCCACTTCTTGTGGCGAGGCAAAATATCTCCAGTAGCTGTCCTTTTTGTTGAAGTTGATTGAGAGCTCTGAATGAAAATATAATTCAACATTAGCTTCTGTGTACCTTTTGTACCTATTTATGTAGGAATGTAAAAGCAAAACCTTAAATTAATTTTTTTTTTCCTTACAGTTTCCTACGACAGAGAATGAGTGGCAATGTATAGAACAAGGATTTGCTACGAAATGGAATTTTCCGACATGTGTGGGTGCCTTAGACGGTAAACACATTGTGATTAGAAATCCTCCGGATTCAGGTTCCGATTATTATAATTACAAAGGAACATATAGTATCGTGTTATTAGCATTGGTCGACGCCGATTACTGTTTTACATACATAGACGTCGGTGCACATTCTGACATTTATTTCTTAGGTGCGGGCTTCTGCCCCCATCTACGCTACTTCTCGAAAGAATAGCAACGTCCCACTTTGCATATATCATTGCCATGGTGTCGTCGTCAATGATAATGATTCTATGATGCGAAGGACGAAAACGCGGAGCGATTTGCGTCTTCCACGAGAATGTTTATTTCTCAGTGGAATCTCCCCGCGTACATGCATCGTTCCTTTCCTCATTAGGGAGGCGAGCGTGGAACTGATTCTTAAAGATGGGAGTGAGTTGCGTCGCGTGGGTGTGCGATACTAATGTTACCGATCCATATCTGCAGTCGATACTCTAACCACGAAATATTTACCACGAAAAAGGTTCCGTCGTTGCAGGGTCTATCGATCGAAGTGTCCGGTTCCTTCACATCCCCAGCGAATGTCAAGGTGTACCCTACGTAGAAGCTCGCGACGAGGGCGAAAGGCATTATCTTCGAATCATATCACTGGTCTCAGAATTATCAGCGGTATAGGGTAAAGTAGCTCGAAATATAATTTTTTAAATAATTAAACAAAGCGTGAAAGTGATGTTTCTTCGATACTTTTTTTTTGTTTAAAATCATTGGCTAATGCGCGGACTTGCTAGCATTTTATTTGCGGGTGTTCCGGTTTTTCTGGTTTATTTATTATAAGTTGCGTGCTCTAAAATATAACGGTTCACACCTCAGTCGATTCCATTCTCAGAGTCTCTACAATGCGAAAATTGCATACGAAGTATGAAATCAGTTTAATAATCTCGATTTAAATAAGAACTAATGTATTTCAAGTGTTTAGAGGTGAAGGTCCGAATATGGGTCCTGTACTTAATATGGGCCCCTGGTTTATTTACCTAACAAATAACGCTATTTATCTGAAGGTGAGTAAATTTAAGCTAGCATGGCCGCCACACAAACATCGCCCGTTTTTGTCTTCTTTCCACATGGTGTTTGTCCAAAGTTTCTTTTTTTGTGAGCATAATGAAACACAAAGACCTATTAGTCTTGCGAGAAACGGTCAATATTTATGTATTAAAGTATTAAAAGAAAATTACGAACTAAGGATTAACGTAGACTCCAACTCCGTCTTCTGAAATGTTGGTCGGAGGAATTAAGGAGCGGTCAACTTGAGCAGAGGGTATGACTGACTGCGCGGCAGGTGAGAGAAGCGCGGTCTTACCATCTTTTCGAATGGTGCGAACGTCGTCGTAGAGCACTGAATCAAAAGGCTCGGTGTTGAAGAAACAGCCGGCAGTGTAGTCATACATGCGAGAATTGATCTTTGACGCAACGATTTGAACTAGTTCAATTTGATTTCGAAGATGAGCATCGCACACAGACGCTTTGATTTCTGGGAGACTCGCGTTGATGGCGAGAATAACAGTGGTCCAACTCCACTTTTTTTCAAATAGATGCTTTTGATTTAAAATGAGTTGTCTTATGTGTATCTTTCAGTAAAGATACACATTATAAAGGTGGTCTATATCCATATTGTAGTTTTCTACAATATGAACTTTATACTGAAATACTACAATAGAGAGAGAGAGGAGAGAACTTTATACTGAAAGATACACATTAGACAACTCATTTTAAATCAAAGGCAGCTATTTGAAAAAAAAGTGGAGTTGGACCACTGTTATTCTATGTGCCTCATGTGTTTGTACATACAGGGTGAGCCAAATGTATGGAAACGGTGGAATAACTTTCGAGGGAGACATTTTGAAGAAAAATGTTTCAACAAAACATTTAGGATTTTTCCCTGGCCATCCAATGGTGACCTTGAATCTGACCATGAACTCGACCTTGAAGGTCATTCCAAGGTCAAGGTCGCTTTTTTAAATGGGAACCCCTATTTTTATGGCGGATTTGGAAGGAGCGGAAAATTTTACGTCCGAATATGACCTTTGACCTTGACCTTGGATTCAAGGTAAAGGTCAACGATCAAATAGGAAAGTTTTAGGTTTTTTCCCTGGCCATCTAATGGTAACCATGAATCTGACCTTGACCTCGACCTTGAAGTTCATTCCAAGTTCAAGGTATCTTTTTTTAAATGGCAACCTACATTTTTTATGGTGTTAGCAACCGGCCACTTAAGGCAAGGTGACACGAGCACAAAATTTTGGATAAATCGGTGGATATTCAAAAATTTTGCCACTATCTTGGATCCGTCATCTTGTATTGAAGTATTTTCAAAATCTATCTTCAGAATCGTAATCAGCAACCCAAAAAAAAACCCGTACCAAATTTCAGATAAATCGGTGGATAAAAAATGTAGGTTGCCATTTAAAAAAGATACCTTGAACTTGGAATGAACTTCAAGGTCGAGGTCAAGGTCAGATTCATGGTTACCATTAGATGGCCAGGGAAAAAACCTAAAACTTTCCTATTTGATCGTTGACCTTTACCTTGAATCCAAGGTCAAGGTCAAAGGTCATATTCGGACGTAAAATTTTCCGCTCCTTCCAAATCCGCCATAAAAAATAGGGGTTCCCATTTAACCCTTTGCGGTCGGCAAATTTTACCTTTGGGAGTACCAGTAAGTCGGAGCAAATTTAGCGTTTCGCAATTAGGTACTTTTCCGTATAGGATTAGTCAATAAATAAATAAATATTAACCTTTGTTTGACACACTTCTCTGGAATAGCATACTTGACACACTGGGGTTATTTGTACCCCATCGACCAAAACCATCATAAAAAATTAAATATTAAATATTTTTACTTGAGAATTTTTTTACGAGCGTTTGAAAAGCTTCTTTTGAAGACTGTATGAGGTATATGGTAAAATATTGAAAGTAAATATGTTTAAAAAATTAGAATACTCAAAAAAACCGAAAAAACAACCAAATTTGATTAAAAATTCATAACTTTTTCAATTTTTGATAAAAATTGCTAAAAGTTTAGGTGAGTTATCTTGAGATATACTACTTTAAGAAAAAAAATAGTCGAATAGGCGATTTTTCAAAAAAGGTATTTATTCCGGGGAATGAAAAATGAAATTTCGTGAAAAAAGTAAACTGTATACTGAAACAAATATATGATGTATTTTCTTTCTTACAACATGTACTTTATTACATTCACATAATTAAACATAAGTTTTAATAATACTGGTACATTTTGAGTATTTTTTAATTATTTCTGGAACAATCTTCGCAAATAATAAAGCTGTGTGTGTTGCAGATAGGACGACGACAGGATGCACAAGCTTTTCTACTTTTTCTGTCCTCTTTCCTAGTGCAACTTGCACGTCGTTGGGGCTGTTGCAATTCAGCATTTACTAGCTGATGAGAGCCTGATTTAGGCGTTTACTCAGACTTACATCTTCCATTTCAATATCATTATCGGTTTCTTCAGCTGCTGAAGAACCTGAAAAACCGTCACTGTCGTTTGAGGTAATGGCAGCGTCACGTTGTTCAGCCATTTCCTCGTCAGAGAGAGACTCTTCATTTTGCAATAATTCGTCGAGTATTCGCCGAGACCGTAGATTATACGTCATCTAATATGCGAATGAAAACGTTACACACTATTGAAAAAAAATTAGACATAATACAATGCAGTATATTTACCTTGAACTTGGATTTGCACTTTAAAATCAATCAAAACAAAATTTCAAAAAATTCACGTTCTCTCAAACACTCTTGACACACTGGGGTACAGGCGTGACCAGTCAGGTTCGGTCGACTGTCGCACAGAGACTCAAGGTCTAAAAATTTTGCTCACAGCTGGAAGAGGAAGTAGTAGCCTCGAATTAATGCCAGATGGCGCCAAGAACCCGATTTTCTTCAATTTAGGTACTTAAAATTAACAAAGAAAAAGCGTGGGGTTGATTGTACCCCAGTGTGTCAAACAAAGGTTAAAGCACACAGAATTTTTTGAAACTGTTTTATGGTGTTTGATACTACTTATAATATGGGAAAATGCAAAATTTTTAATTTCTGTAATAATACAATAACGTGTGTGTGGTGTACACAGTGATTAGCTTTTTACCGATCTCAATGTTTCTCGAGAGCTCATTCCGAAACTAACTGCCTGGAAATCTCTCCGATCAAATGAAATAAAAGTAGTGTTGGTGAAGGGCAGTCGAGAAAGAAAGAATTTAGTATAGGTTTTATGTATCGCTTTCTGGTTTAGTTTATCATAAACTGTTTACGCGATTACGGAGTATTTATTTGGTCGCGAGTGCTGCAGTGAATGTTTATCCTAACGGAGTTCGAGCGTGGAGAATGCGTGAGAGGAGAGGCACTTGTGTTACGAGTGGCCCCGCTACGGAGACATCGACTTCTACGACGATATGTGAATGTCCCCGCTGCGGGGACACCGACTTCTACGACGACTTGCGAATGTCCCCGCTGTGGGGACACCGACCGCAAAGGGTTAAAAAAGCGACCTTGACCTTGGAATGACCTTCAAGGTCGAGTTCATGGTCAGATTCAAGGTCACCATTGGATGGCCAGGGAAAAATCCTAAATGTTTTGTTTGAAACATTTTTCTTCAAAATGTCTCCCTCGAAAGTTATTCCACCGTTTTCATACATTTGGCTCACCCTGTATGAACTCTATACGCATCTCCAGATAACGTTGGGGCTGTGCAAATCGGACACTTGGCAGATCGATGACTTCTCAAACGAACCTTTCAAAAAAAAAAAGATAAACATTTGAAATGCATTAGTTCTTATTTAAATCGAGATTATTAAACTGATTTCATTCTTCGTATGCAATTTTCGCACTGTAGAAACTCTTAAGAATGGAACCGACTGAAGTGTGAAAAAAGTTATATTTTTGAGCACTTAACATATACACTAATAGATTTTAATGTATACCCTGATAGCCAAGATTCGTCACTACAAGCGCACTGTGAAGTCACGCGATGGATTTAAGAAACGTCACAGTAGCAGCTTCGTGCGTGCCCCTGCTGACATTACAGTGGGCAAACGTAATGAAAACGGCGAATGAGGTTACTGTGACTGCACAGTGATAAATGTAAATGTCTCCATGTGACCTTACCGCGAGAGTACGTACCTACATTATAATTTGAAGTACATTGAATGAGTAATTCAGTCATGAGAAAAGAATGTGTTTTTCAACTTTTCCAAACAAATATTTTTGCAAATAAATTTACTGTTTCTCGTTTCAACTACATATATATTGTAATTTATGTAGTGGCTTGACTGCTAACGTAAAATTGATTTTGTTTTTTTACAAAAAATATTTTCTCAACTGAAAGACAGTTCATATGAGAAATGCTGAAACACATTTCCTTCAATTTTCAAATTTTTCTGTTACTCTATACATACGTTTCGTCCAAGTTAAACAGTTTCAAGGTATGATTTTAGAGTAGATTGCTCTAATCATCTTCCACTGCAGACATTTATAAAAATGACTATAATATATTAATTTTCTGGTGACAACAATTTTTAGGATAATAATTAAATCTATCTTAAAAAACAAACATAGAATCTTTCTAAACGAAACTGTAAGTAAAGTATTTTAAAAAGTGTTTCGCGCGTTCCGAATTGTGCGAACAAGACGAAAAACGCTCGTGACAAAATCTTTATTCGTCTACCAAGATGTGCAAATACTGTAAAGAAATGGACAGAGGCTGTAGGTCTTTCAGAGAAAATGAACTCAAAAACTTTTTGTCCATATTTATCTTTGGCAAATTACCTGAATTTGCTTTCACGAAACCAACTTCCATTATTTTGACAAGCACAATAACAATTTGATATATTCCGCTACAAGAAAACCACACGAGCTACGTGACAATGGGTGCTTTCCATTTAACTGACACGAGTCGACACAAAATTAAACCATTGGTTCTTTCTGCTGGAGCTTGCCATTCAGTTGGTGGTTCTATAGTAGAAGTGTGTCGACCTATGTCATAAATGGAAAGCACCCAATAAATGGTCAGCTGTGATTCATCTTACAGCGCATGCGCCCCGTGACGTCAATGCGGTACAAATTTAAATAGTAACCATCATTTTCAATGTGAAAATTCATGTGCTTCCACACTATAATTGCACTTTTTTTCTTCGTAATACAATATTACAGATCTATAAGGAATCTGAAAATATAACGAAAATCGAAATCCTCCACATACGTCAGTAGCCCATTTTCTACTTTACTAGCTTGTGGTATATGGATTTTTTTTGGAATTAATGCTTTATGAAGCTGAGAAGCTTTGAAAGTTGCTGAATCATGTTGACTGCCAAATCCTCCTACATCTATATAGGCGTATCTGTAGTTGCCGTCGACCACAGCTTGTAAAACAATCGAATAATAATCCTTATAGTTATAATATAGTTTCCCAGAATTATGTGACTTTTTACAGTTACGTGACGTCCATCAATTGAACCAATGCAATGTGGGAAGCTCCATTTGTTTTGAAAATCCTGGGATATTTTAATGAAGTCACTCTGACGGAAGGAACTGGCATATGTAATGATACCAGTGTCGACCATAGGACATTCATTGTCTCAGATATGATCACAGAAATAGTTTTGATTCCCATCTTGAAGAAAAACGCCAAATCAGAGTACGTACTTCCTGTCACTAGAAACCTGAAAAGTTAAAACCCGTAATTAATATACATATAAAATAATATAAAATTTGAACTTACTTTATTTCAAAATCAAACGCTGAAATCGGCATAAAAATAACCTGAGCGTCAAAAAGAATCTTTCTTCTGGCATAATTGGTTGAGCGTGTAAGTTACACCAATTCTTCATAAGCGAGGAACTAATTTTTGACAGAATATAATCAAAAGTAGAAACAGTCATTTTCATATACTTGATAAACTTTTCAGGATTCTTTCTAAGCGCAGGAAACAACGTGATGTATTCTCCATTGGTAGACCGACTATTGTTGAGTTCGTGAATTCTAGAACTATACGTTCGGTTCATGAACTCTGAATTCATTGTTAACTATCCCAAAACTACCTGAATAAGTCATTAAATTAAAAAAAAAAACTATCCCAAATAATGTGATAGCGCAATATAAGCTAATTGACCTAAAAAACAGAATAATTTGTTTCTTTCATTAAACGTTTGAGGTTATCATATTATTACATTTTACATCAACAACACTGTCCAAGTTTCCAGTTGATGGATTGGGAAGTACAGAGCTGGCTATGAATGATAGCGATTGGTAGTAGGGCCAATTTGACTTGTAGCTGTCTAGAGGACAGGCATACAAATTACCTAAGCGTCAAAACGAATCTTTCTTCTGGCATAATTGGTTGAGCGTGTAAGTTACACCAATTCTTCATAAGCGAGGAACTAATTTTTGACAGAATATAATCAAAAGTAGAAACAGTCACTTTCATATACTTGATAAACTTTTCAGGATTCTTTCTAAGCGCAGGAAACAACGTGATGTATTCTCCATTGGTAGACCGACTATTGTTGAGTTCGTGAATTCTATTACTATATGTTCGGTTCATGAACTCTGAATTCATTGTTAACTATCCCAAAACTACCTGAATAAGTCATTAAATTAAAAAAAAACTATCCCAAATAATGTGATAGCGCAATATAAGCTAATTGACCTAAAAACAGAATAATTTGTTTCTTTCATTAAACGTTTTAGGTTATCATATTATTACATTTTACATCAACAACACTGTCCAAGTTTCCAGTTGATGGATTGGGAAGTACAGAGCTGGCTATGAATGATAGCGATTGGTAGTAGGGCCAATTTGACTTGTAGCTGTCTAGAGGACAGGCATACAAATTACCTAAGCGTCAAAACGAATCTTTCTTCTGGCATAATTGGTTGAGCGTGTAAGTTACACCAATTCTTCATAAGCGAGGAACTAATTTTTGACAGAATATAATCAAAAGTAGAAACAGTCACTTTCATATACTTGATAAACTTTTCAGGATTCTTTCTAAGCGCAGGAAACAACGTGATGTATTCTCCATTGGTAGACCGACTATTGTTGAGTTCGTGAATTCTATTACTATATGTTCGGTTCATGAACTCTGAATTCATTGTTAACTATCCCAAAACTACCTGAATAAGTCATTAAATTAAAAAAAAACTATCCCAAATAATGTGATAGCGCAATATAAGCTAATTGACCTAAAAACAGAATAATTTGTTTCTTTCATTAAACTTTTGAGGTTATCATATTATTACATTTTACATCAACAACACTGTCCAAGTTTCCAGTTGATGGATTGGGAAGTACAGAGCTGGCTATGAATGATAGCGATTGGTAGTAGGGCCAATTTGACTTGTAGCTGTCTAGAGGACAGGCATACAAATTACCTAAGCGTCAAAACGAATCTTTCTTCTGGCATAATTGGTTGAGCGTGTAAGTTACACCAATTCTTCATAAGCGAGGAACTAATTTTTGACAGAATATAATCAAAAGTAGAAACAGTCATTTTCATATACTTGATAAACTTTTCAGGATTCTTTCTAAGCGCAGGAAACAACGTGATGTATTCTCCATTGGTAGACCGACTATTGTTGAGTTCGTGAATTCTATTACTATACGTTCGGTTCATGAACTCTGAATTCATTGTTAACTATCCCAAAACTACCTGAATAAGTCATTAAATTTAAAAAAAAACTATCCCAAATAATGTGATAGCGCAATATAAGCTAATTGACCTAAAAACAGAATAATTTGTTTCTTTCATTAAACGTTTGAGGTTTTCATATTATTACATTTTACATCAACAACACTGTCCAAGTTTCCAGTTGATGGATTGGGAAGTACAGAGCTGGCTATGAATGATAGCGATTGGTAGTAGGGCCAATTTGACTTGTAGCTGTCCCCTAGACCGTCGCCCGATCGGTGAAGTTGAACGCGGGAATGTTCACGTTTGAATTTTTTTACAAGAACTTTCCACTTATTTTGGGCTTGAATTTCTGTAACGAGAAAAATCTAATTTACAATGGTATTATATTATTCAACCTTCAGTTATATTCACCCTAAAGACGGGCATCAACGCGCCCGGTTGCCTGGAATAGCGCAGCTTCGACGAGTATCACTCGAGTGCGTACGTGAGAGTTCGGTTGCAAATTTCGGAAAATTACGTTTTGACAAATATTTTTTTAAATAATGGCTACGACGAATCGTCATAAATGTTAATTTTTCTCGCGATTTCGTGCAAGCGATCGCTCTCATGAATTCTAGTTTACAGCCATTGTGCTGTCTCTTAAACGAAAAATATGCTATTTTCAACAAACTGAAAACGGGTTGTACTTGTACACGTACTACGCATCTCGCTTAAGTGTGTATCTACACATGGCTCTACATTATTGACATTTCGTGGCAGTGCATTAGATCTTTGTTTTTGTAGCTATACACAGCACCGCGTTTTACTTTGTTTACATCATTACAAAGAAAAATACGTGCTGCCGTGAAATATCAACAAAGGAGGAGCTACAATTTTTCGAGTTCAATGAGTTTTGATATTGTAATAACGAAAGATAACACTGGTCAACAAAATTACATTTTTTTTTCTGTCACACGAACCAGACCAGGTGATTCTTATAGATTTATGTGCGCTAAAAATGAATCTCACTCAAATTTGCGTATCACGTCAGGATTTTGAAATACTTGAGGTTAAATATACGAAAACGAGAGATTATGGCCATATTCACGGGTCTATTACAATTACACAATGAAACTAAAAAATGTTTCTCAATTGCACTTACAGCATTTGAAAGTATCGTTTTTTGAACTTTTCAATACATTACTTGATTGTTCCTAAGCGCAAATTTCAGTACGACAAGTCCATCGTTTATAGTCTAAGATCCGAACTAGAGACGTTCTTCACCGATCTGCTTACCGGATGAAAAGTATTTTTTGTCAAACATAATACGTCAATGAATATATCGCGAATGGGTAGGCTAATAAAATATGCTCAAGACTACCCTTAAAACTATATAAACAGGTGAGCTGATATGAGCAATTTGCACCGATCTGCTTACCAATTAAATTATATATGAAAATAAAGATAATTTTATTGCAAACACGATGGTATAACCCTACCTGCAAAAAACCGGTCATGAATCACGGTTGTAAGGCCTTGAAAGTTATCGGAGCTAGCCAAGATGCGCGTACTACAGGGAAATTTGCTATAGGACGCAACGTAGGAAGTGGGCGCGACGCGACGGTTAGATGAGAGAGAGAGTGCGTACATGCTGCTTCCTCGTACGATTGACAAAGATAACACTACTAAAATGCCGAGAAAAAGCGACTACGAGCGACTCGCTGTTTATATCCCTCAGTTTGCGGAAAAATGCGTGCTCCATTATTACATAAATGTAATGTAGTGTAAATTTTTTCAATCGTTATTTTTTTCAATCAATATTATTGTTGGATCCCTGGTAAAATTATTTTCGTTCAAGATTCAACTAACTTTGCATTTTTATTTTTGCCTGCACTGGATACGAAAAGCATGGCCCGTTTAAATGTGACGTTTGTGCAAGTCGTCATCTTGCCCCGTAGGTGGGGTAAGATGACGAAAATGCACAGAAATTGTAATGTTTTCTTTTTGTACCCTTTTTGGTTAATTTTTTTTATTTTTATGGTTGCAAATAATAGTTGAATCATGTATCTTTAATAATATACCCCTTTGTTTAAAATTAAACTATTGTGTTATTTTTTGTAGGCTGTTTTCGCTTAACCTCGTCAACTTGCCCCACCTTCCCCTATGTATCACAGTTAAAATTACCAAGAAAATTTTAAACGTATCTTCAAACTATAGCCGACCATAAAAACTTATTTTGCCACTGTTTACGAACCGCATTCGTTGCACGGCCATGCCCTGACTGGTGCCTCATCGACTTAGGACTATAGGCGACATCTGTTAACCAGTTTTGCAAATATACTTAGTGGCTCATCTCTCCCGCTGGTCCAACTATCCCGGACTTACCCTATGGGTAATCAGAATTTTCAAAAAATCGATTTTCTTTTTTTTCATTTTCTTAAAGTATGATATTTCGAAAATATTCTCTGAAAATTTCAAGTCAATCCAATGAATAGTGTTCGAGATATATCCGAATTAGTAAAGGGCCCAGTACTAGCGCGCTGAAGCAAATGAGGAGCTTTTTTGCTTCTTATATTCACGATTATCCCTCTTCGTTCACTCCGCTTCGCTTGCAGCGTACGTTGGCATCATAGCACGTATTCTCATCACCTGTGCACACGCGCATCCAGCTCCACGAGGGGCGGGGCGTCAAACCCGCCGCTGCCGCCACCGTGAGACGGAATCGGAGCTCACTTGCACTGACACGCACTATCACACACTGTGAGGTGGTGTGGGGAGAATGAGAGAGAGAAACAGAGAGAGAAAAGATTGAGCGAATTGAATTGAGTTGAGGCAAAGCGGCGAGTAGGGCACGGCGAAACGCGGTGGAGAGTGAAAGATTGAGTGAAAAAAAGTCGTGATTTATTGCTCAGTATTGAGCGGAGCGTGACAGCTTGGCTACCGTGCACGCATGAATTATTAGAGTAGAATTGCATTAGAATTGCATTTAACATTGAGAATTATATTTACTATCAGGTGACTCTGTGATTGTGTACTTATATTTATTTATATTTAGCATATATTTATGCTTTTGTGTATATATATTTATTATTTATTTATTTATTTATTTATTGGTTGTTTATTGTTTGCTGTGTTTCGGCGCTTAGCGAATCGTGGCATTGCTTTATGCAGAGTGTTGTTTGTCTGCCTCCGCCTGGTGGTATGCAAGCGCCAAGCGTCGTGCCTCTGCGCCAGGCGGTTAGTCGGGTTTCGGGGGCGATTGCTGTTCGATGCGCCATTTTGTCGCAGTATGTGGGGGTGTGGCTTGTGGCTTGGGGGTTGTGACTGTTGTGGGGGGGGGGGGCGCTAGGGTGTATTTAGCGGTGGAGCTAGCGTGCTTCATTCCGGTACTGTTTGGCTCTTATTCGTTAACCCTGCAGTGGACGCGTGATTTTATTTGACACGGAGGAACGCATTGGGTCTGATGGACCCAGTAAAAAGACAGACGTACTATCAAAACAAAACCATATATTTCCAGTAATGTATTAAAATGTTATTAACAAAGATAATCAGTGATGTATAAAAAAAAATATTACATTCATTTCTCATAATATAAACTATTAAAAGTGAAATAAACTTGTATTGCATTTTTGGTAATGTCTTACTAAACACCCTGTATAGTGACTATTCGGAAAAATGTTCTGCGGACACGTGGCAAACAGACGTAGTATGTTCCAGGCAAATATATTTCTTGCAAAACACTTGCATGTGTATCTAGTTTTCCGGTCTTTACAGAAGGCACATCGCCCACGTTTGTTTTGGGCAATTTCCACAGATTGCTGTAACACAGTTCCACTTATTCTTGCGGCAAGTTGACGAATCTCTCTGGGAAGGTATTGGGAATTCACTCTACTTTTCAAGTAACTCATTACAAGTTGATTACCAAGTTGTTTCAGGAATATTCGTCTTTGAATTTTTCCATTATTTCCCTCAAAGTTAGCCCTAAATATAACCAAAGCATTTATTGCAGCAACATTGAGGAGGCCATATAAAATAACCATAGGCCACCTACGCGTGTGTGTTTCTGGCTATATTATATTTTGCTGTGAGTTGGTCAACTACATCAACTCCACATTTCGTGGAGTTATAAAAGGTAATCATTTCTGGCTTGGCATCTTCTCCAGATTCTGGATCAACAGAGTCGTCATGGTGGAGAGTTGATAATAATATGACCTGCTTGTTTTTCTTCGGTAAATAGGAAACTATGGTCGCATCTTCTGTGAATCCAAACATGCTGGTCTTTACTGGTCGCTTGGTAAAAAAGTCATCAGGAATCTGTCTCTTATTTTTCCTTAGTGTTCCAACAATTGTCAGCTGATGATTTTTTAGTAGGTTTTGAGCAACTTCATAGGAAGTAAACCAATTATCCATCGTAACATTCCTCCTGGATTTCGATATTGGCGAGCAAAGTCTATTTACGACATCAGCAGAACTATTACTAACACAAAAGGGGCCTTCAGGCTGTATACCACAGTACACTTCCATATTGTAAGTATAGAATGACTTTGAATCCGCTAATGAAAATACCTTCAGTCCATAACGAGCAGGCTTATTGGGAATGTACATTCTGAAACGACATCTTCCCCGAAAAGACCACAACATTTCATCAATTGTGGTAGATTGCCCAAGAGAGTAGTGTTGTTGAAAGTTTTTTGTTATGCCATCAAATACTTTTCTCACTGGAGCTAGATTATCTTCCCTTTTACGTTCTTCCCTAGTTCGGATATCATCCATTCGCAAGCATTTCATCAAAAAACGGAATCTTCTAAGGGCCATTGTGTTGCGGGGAAGATTTCTATACCTGTCCCATCCTTAGACCAGAATTCAAAAATTGAGGTTCGACCAGAGTGATAAACGCCGGCTGGATACAGCAGACCAAGCAATGCGTGCAATTCTGAGACATCAGTCGGTCTTGAATCTGATTTATTTTTATATCGGTCAGATATGCTTTCGATGTATATATTTGTGTACTTTACTATCTCTCTAATGATGGTATTATCGAAGAAAAGCTGCCAAGTTTCTAATGCAGTCGACGCATTTTTGGCAGGGCCGACTACTCCAGGAAGTTTTACAATGATATTTTCTTGTCTAGTACGAACATTTTTAGGGGCGCATATTTTATTCCACTTTGTTCCATCTTTTGATTTATAATGCAAGCTTCTCCATCTTTCACTCTCGGTGGGTTGAGTAGGCGAGTGTTCTTCTATCTCCTGTTCGCTGTCAGACTCATGTTCACTTACGTTCTCAAACTCTGGATCCGCTGCTGCGTCATCAGAGTCCGAAAAGTTTTCCACATCAGTTGAAACTTCTTCGAACAGCTGTGTAAGTCTCTGAGCTTCTTTTTCATAAGGATCCATTATTCTGTAACGCAAGATTGATTTTTATAGCTAATTTGTAATCCCGTTAGAAAAAGTACTTATATCAAACTTTTTAAAAAATACTTACATAAAGGAACGCGTCGGGCCTGCCAGACCGAAACCCACTATAAACTCGAAATTATACACTGCACTGCCTTACAACTACTAACACGCATGTATCAAGATCACATTTGAAGGTACTGAGGCGCGCAGGACTGTGCGCACTTTTATGGCCAAATTCCACCTCCAAACAGATTTCCCTGGGCCTGAGAGACACGACGCGCGCACTCTAGGGTTAAGCGGTGAGGTGCGTGAGCGTATTATATGAGGGGGGTGACTTCCCCCGTTGGGAGTCATTAGGCGCGTGGTTCCTTGCCGATTACTGTTGTGATATTTATATTGTTAGCAATGTTTTGTGCGCAGTACAGCACGCGGAGTGCAGTGTGCATTGCGTACCCTGTATTGTGTGTTGAATTGGAATTTTTGTCGTTTGGCATAACGTTGTAGCATAATTCTAGTTTCAAGGTTTAGTATAGAGTAAGGTGAGGTGATTTGGGCTGACGGTACCTTTTGATATTTTACCATTTTACATTTACATATACATTCTATTGCATTTTACTGTATTTGTTTGTATGTAGGTCGGGCGTCAGTGGATTCTGCTGGGAGCAGCTGCCTGATTTTTCTCTTTGGTTGGACTTGGCCTGAATGTGCATGTTGTTCCTCCCATGCGGTGTTTCGCTGGTTTGCCACTCTCGTGGCAAAGGGTGCATTGTTTCGGTTCGGTGCAGGAGTTCGCTGAGTGACCGCTGTTGCCGCAGGAGTAGCAGGAGCTGGCTTTGTCCACTTCGCTGCGGCAGTTTTGTCGGACGTGTCCGAATTGCCAGCATTTATGGCACTGTATCGGGCGATGCTCCAGCTGCTGGATTCTTGCCGTAGTCCAATCTATTTCTACGTTGCCTACGGCAGCCGCCGCCATCGCATGTCGCAGAGGCATTTTTACGATTGCGGCTCCCAGCCCGCGTCGAGAGTATCGGATGTCGGAGATGGTTATATCCGATATCTTGCAGCCCGTCAAGGCGGCCAGTGCGGAAGCTGCATCGGATCTGGTGGTGGTGATCTCGAGCCCTGTTATTCGGATTTCTCCTGTTTTGGTCGGGACGGCAACTCTGGCAGACCCCTGGTATATGAGATCCAACCTGTGGGCAAGTTCTTTGGCTTTCTCTTGTGCGTCCTCCTCTTGGATTGTAATGAGAATGCTGCCGGTGAGGGTGCTCCTGACTCTTTTCTTGAAAATGCCTAGGTCCTCCAGTGAGATGCAGCTTTTCGCCTTCTCCAGTAGACTGAGGTAGGCGTTCTTCGTGTCCTCGGGGCTCCTGTTAGAATCCTCAGGGGCCGTGATTGTCACCGCCGCGACGTTCCGGGATGGAATCCTTGGGCCTCTTGGTGGTCTTGTGGCACCTTTTGGCCTCTCCTGCCAGGGGTTAGGAGAGGCGGAGCGAGCGTTGCTATGGCTGTTTTCCCTGTTACCGGCCTTGCGCTTCCTATTCCGAGATTTGCGGGGGGCTGCAATTCGTTCTTTCTTGGAAGAGGAGGGAAGAAGACAGGGCGATGCAGAGGATTTGGGAAGGGGGGGGGGGGAAGGAGATGAACCGGTCAGGGGTGCTTAGCCTTACGTTTTTAATGATGCGAGGATGCAGTGTGGCATCGGAGGGGCCGCGCGCCTCCTCTTGCTTGGAGGAGGAGCGGGGGATCTTTGCCGCGGGTTCCTCTGAAAGTTTACTTGTTGGTTTTGGTTTTCTTTTAGCTTCGAGTCGCGCTTGGGGGGAGGAGGAGGATAATTTCCTGAGTGTGGATGTGGAGGGGTGGTTGTGGTCCTGGAAAGAGGAGGACGCTGACTCGGGCTTCGTGAGGTTTTCACCCTTAATGGGTGTTTCCTGGTGTTTTACCGAGCTCCAGGGATCGAAGTCCGGGCCAGAGTCCGAGTCCGATGTTGCGGGTGGATGAGGAGACTGCGGCTGTCGCTTTCAGTTGGGCAATTTCCGCCTTGTGGGAGTATTCATACGCGCCGTCTCCGCGCCTAGTGACTTCCCGGCGGGCGCGCGCCATCTGTGCGAGTGTCGTGTATGCCCAGTGGCTTCTCGTCACGGGTTGCGTGTTTTACTTCTATGTTTAGAGTGGTTGGTGCTGTTGCGTGCCCAAGCCGGTCCTCGTAGATTGCAGAGGGCAGGTCCGCGCCCATGGAGCGCTAAGGCGCTCTGCTCGAAAAATGCGGGGAAAGCGAAATGAAACTTAGAATGTGCTCGGTAGTTCGACGATCGTTGTATATTTTAGAAATTGCACAACGTGGATCGAATAATTGATCTGCCGCTCGAGCGTCGAAATACTCTTTTTAATTACTTAGGCCCAGCCCCTCGGCAGGAGGAGGGCGCCAATCAAAACGCTAGTCGCGGATCGTTGCAACGGTTTTTCTCCCTCTCAATCTGCACTCACACATGGAACATACGTGACTGCATGGAAGGGCGAATTCGGCGGACTCGTTTACAAATCAAAAGAGCTACGCGATATCGTTTACGACTTCTCGAGTCGCCAAAACTCAGTCCCCGAAACGGAAGAAAGTGTTTATGCCTAGTTGTTGATAGTCTCGCAAACCGAACTCGCGGCGGCAGGAAGTTTATAAATCTCGCGGTTGCCGGTACTCTAATAAACGATACGTATTTCTTCCCGTGGAATTCGCCCGTACATTATTTCTCAGCATTCAGAACCGTTTGATATTTGGGTTTTACCGCCATCAAATCCTAGAACTATCGAAGGTTATATCGATTCCGAATCGAGTCTAGTTGCGTACGCGACAGTGCATGGCGCTAGGGGTATTTGTAGTTTGCCGAGGTAGTAATGTTAAAATGTTAATATTTAATGTTAATGATTGACAAGTAATTATTCATTTGGTAACCGTTCAGTTGTTTGGAGCGTCAATGGTGTCGGGCTGAGGTTCTGTGAGGGATTATTCGCTACGTTCGTTTTGTTCGTTTTTGTTGTTTGTGTATTTCTTGTTAGTGTGGATTATTTATGCGCCTGCTCGGGTTATTTGCCCATTTTGTTCTGTACATTCCATTTGATTTAGTTGGTCAGGTTGTGCCGCCGCAAGGTTTGAAGTGGGATTAGTTGAGTACACCGTGATTCGGCTGTGGGCGTTAGAGTGGGAGTAGGTTTGTGAGTAAGCTATAGGTTATGTGTTACATCAGGCTAGTTTGTGTCATTCGTGGTTCCTTGCCAATTACTCTGCTGTGCTATTTATATTTATATTTATGTTTATATCTATGCTTATATTTATATTGTTGATGATGCTTGGTGCGCAGCAGCTGTATGTATGTCGGGCCGGGCGTCAGTGGATTCTGCTGGGGGCAGCCGCCTGGTTCTTCTCCTTGATCGGGTCCGGCCTGGATGTGCATGCCGTTCCTCCCATGCGGTGGTTCGCTGGTTTGCCGCCCTCGTGGCAGAGGGTGCATCGCTTCGGCTCGGTGCAGGAGTTCGCTGAGTGACCGCTGTTGCCGCAGGAGTAGCAGGAGCTGGCTTTGTCCACTTCGCTGCGGCAGTTTTGTCGGACGTGTCCGAATTGCCAGCATTTATGGCACTGTAGCGGGCGATGCTCCAGCTGCTGGATTCTTGCCGTAGTCCAACCTATTTCTACGTTGCCTACGGCAGCCGCCGCCATCGCATGTCGCAGAGGCATTTTTACGATTGCGGCTCCCAGCCCGCGTCGAGAGTATCGGATGTCGGAGATGGTTATATCCGATATCTTGCAGCCCGTCAAGGCGGCCAGTGCGGAAGCTGCATCGGATCTGGTGGTGGTGATCTCGAGCCCTGTTATTCGGATTTCTCCTGTTTTGGTCGGGACGGCAACTCTGGCAGACCCCTGGTATATGAGATCCAACCTGTGGGCAAGTCCTTTGGCTTTCTCTTGTGCGTCCTCCTCTTGGATTGTAATGAGAATGCTGCCGGTGAGGGTGCTCCTGACTCTTTTCTTGAAAATGCCTAGGTCCTCCAGTGAGATGCAGCTTTTCGCCTTCTCCAGTAGACTGAGGTAGGCGTTCTTCGTGTCCTCGGGGCTCCTGTTAGAATCCTCAGGGGCCGTGATTGTCACCGCCGCGACGTTCCGGGATGGAATCCTTGGGCCTCTTGGTGGTCTTGTGGCACCTTTTGGCCTCTCCTGCCTGCGTTGCTATGGCTGTTCTCCCTGTTACCGGCCTTCCGCTTCCTATTCCGAGATTTGCGGGGGGCTGCAATTCGTTCTTTCTTGGAAGAGGAGGGAAGAAGAGAGGGCGATGTAGAGGATTTGGGAAGGGGGGGGGGAGGAGATGAACCGGTCAGGGGTGCTTAGTCTTACGTTTTTAATGATGCGAGGATGCAGTGTGGCATCGGAGGGGCCGCGCGCCCCCTCTTGCTTGGAGGAGGAGCGGGGGATCTTTGCTGCGGGTTCCTCTGAAAGTTTACTTGTTGGTTTTGGTTTTCTTTTAGCTTCGAGTCGCGCTTGGGGGGAGGAGGAGGATAATTTCCTGAGTGTGGATGTGGAGGGGTGGTTGTGGTCCTGGAAAGAGGAAGACGGTGAGTCGGGCTTCGTGGGGTTTTCACCCTTAATGGGAGTTTCAGTTGGGCAATTTCCGCCTTGTGGAGCTTATTCTCCATACTTCTTCTCATGGCTTCATTGGAGAGTTCCGCAATTCGGACCCGTAGATAGGAGGGGTCTCCGCGATCCAGAGCTTTATCCACCACTGCGTCTATCCCTTTTTTAAGGGCGGCAACTGCTTTTTTTATTCGGCTGTTTATCTTTCCATTTAGGTTGGTGCTTTTACCCCTCGCTTCCTCTATAACACTTAGCCATCCGTGGAGGGTTTTTCTGGCGTCTTCGGTGCTCATTTTGGAGATTCTGCTGCTGGGGACCTCCTCTTCCACGTCTGAGTCGAGAGTGAGATCCGCCGAGGTGATGGCTGTTTGGGGAGGTGGGGTGGGGGTGGTAGATTTCCTCTTTTTCCTTTGGCTTCCTCTTGATAGGGGGGGGGGGGGATAGTTTGGCTCTGGTGGTGTTGCGGAGCTGTATCAGGGAGTGGGTCCGGGGAGGGGGAGAGGGATCTCGCCTTAGGTGCGGGTGTTGGTGTGTCGGCCAGGTTGGCGTCGCTGACATCTAAGTATTCGAAGGGGGTGGCTAGGGGGTCATTGGTAATGATGTCCTTTAAGTCTCTGATGACTTCGATTTCCGCGCAATCGAGGGGGTCAGTGAGTGGGTCTGACATGTCGTCTTCTTTCCTTTCCCTACTTTTATACTTTACATTGTGACACTTTTATCTTTGTTGTGTTTGTTATACTTCCTACACTTACACTTACGTTTGCGTTTACTTTACACTTATATTTATGCTTATGCTTATGATTGCGCCTATTTTACACTTTTCCCACTTGCTTATTCACGCTTACACTTGATTTGGTCTGGTTCTGTTGGTCTGGTTAGTTTAGCCGGAGCAAGGGTGGAGTGTTATGGAGTGGAATGGGAGGAGAGAGCGAGAAGGAGTGGTTTTTCTTGGGTGATCGGGTGGACAGAGAGGTAGGGTAGCTGTTAGCGGGCTGGTGAACTAGTTTGGCACGGTAATTGACAACGGTGCACTGCTGCTTCTCTCGCTGTCTCAGGGACGAGTGTTCGTTGGATTGCGGTGGTGCAAAAGCAGTTTGTAGTGGGAGAGGGGGGGAGTGGGGGGGGGCGGTTTTTGAGGAGGGTTAGGAGCGTGGGGTGTATATCACTGGGTTTAGGGGAGGGGTTGGTGATTTAGAGTTTGATTTCCAGGATTTCGTTGTTCGTATCGATTTATTCGTTAGATGATTTATGTATCAATTCACTCATGTGTTTAGGCTTATGTTCCTTCTTTGGTTCCTAGTGTTCCTGTGATTTTGGGTTTCTTATCTGCGGGGATTTCCTGCAGGGGGTTATTATGCGTTTGGTGATGTGCGGGCGGTTTTCCGCGGTTCTGTAGATTTGACTGCCGGGGCCTGCTAGCGGGGTATGCATGTGCGCTATATAGTGATTAGTGATTTTACTTCTTTTTAATTCGGCTTGTTTAGTTGCGCGTGGTGTTTTTGGGTGTATTTATTTCGTTGTTCCACGCGTTATTTGGTTATTTGGTGGTATCACATGCGTTCCTGAGGGATTCTTGGTTAGTTACTTTTGAGGGGGCCGCGTTGGGTGATTGTGAGGGAGGTAGTTGCTAGTCTTTGTTTGATTTGGTTTAGTGATGCCCGGTTGCGTGGTGGGGAGTGAAGGGGAGTCGTGTGCTCGCTGCCTTATTATCATGCAGTGTTATTTAATGCAGTCGGTTATAGCGGTTGTTGTTCTGCGTTTATCCCCTATGCGCGCCTGCTGGGATTTAACCGGATTTTAACATAATTGTTTGGAGGCCACGCAGCCCTTTGTCAGGGGCCGTTGCTGGGGTTCCGTTGGTTGCTATTCCGCGCGTGGTCCGATATATTGAGTTGGTGAATGAGTTTCGATTTTGATTTTAGTTTGGGTTTTGATTTGCCTGTAATTGGGGTGTTTGTTCCTAGTCGTATTTTGTGTGTGCGGTTCATGCTCGTGTTTTGATGCGGGTTCAATCTTAATTGTGTTTCTATTTGCTTTTGCATTTATAGTTATATTTATGTTTATATTTGTATTTGCCTTTCTGTTTCTATCCCTATTATGATTTTATTGCCGTTCTGTTTTACTTTATTTATTTTATTTTATTTTGTTTTATTTTATTTTATTTCTGCTCTGGTGCTGCCTCTGATTTGGGTTTATTTTATTATTTCTATTGTAACTTCCTTCCGACTTCAATCCCGGTTTAGTTTACTTCAATATAGTTTGGTTTGTTTTAATTAGTTTAATTTAATTTAGATTATCTTGATTTGTTCCCAGTTTTGGTTCTGTTTCTACGCCTGCCTCTATAGTACAGATAACGAAGGAAAAATAGCGGAAAAAATTCATGTAAAAGCGAATATTGGCATAGTTGTAGGGGAAGGTGTCAGTAACAATATGCTAAAAGTACTGATGGGTGGGAGTTGTGCTAAAGGGGGGGGGGGGGGTCTCTAAAGGTCCCCTTTTTCAGTTTTTCGTTAATAACTCGAAAACTACTACCTCTAGCGAAAAAAAGTTAAATAATAAATTAATCTATATAAAATTCTCTACAAAAAAGGCTTTATACACTTTTTCGCTAGGGTCTATACTTCAGGAGATATGGAGGGGGAAATATGAAAAATAAAAAAAAAATCTGTTTTTCCGTTAAAAATGAAATAATTAATGTTCAAGGATTGTTCAGCCTGACTGCAGAAGCTAGCTGAAGGAGGATAGGCACTGTTATCGTAAGCCATGGATTCAATATCTTCCAAGATAATCTCAGCAGCTTTTTTTACAATTCTCTCACATTCTGTCAGTTTATCTTTACACCTTGCAGTATACCATGAGTCGCTCAAGATTTTATCACCAAAAGTATGAAAGGAGACGATAGTTTGTCTGGTGCGAATTGTGCTGAAAATAATTCGGTCCCCATATTTTTCCCTTAGTTTCTCTTTGATAGTCTTCACGTGTGGTAGCTCTCCCGTAACCTGTTCCAACAACTCGTCCATAGAGAATTGGCAATTACCATTCCCTTCAATATAATCGTAGATTTCTTCCATTACTTCTGAAATCTCTTCATCTTGAGGACGTCCAGCTTTTCTTTTTGAAGGAGCAGCGATTGAGAAGAATCTTTTGCAACAATCCTGATGATATATTGCATCTGCTGCGTGTAGATCCCCAACAGTGCAGATACGTCTTACTATATCGTTTCCCCACTCATCCTTTCTTTCCTGACCACGAACGATAATGGAATTGTGAAACATAGTCGTAACAACATTACAAACAGTTCGACGCCTAGCATAATTTAATTTTCTCTCCTTCTCTTCGTCATACGTTTCTGTACAGAAAAAACACTTTGTTTTAAAATCGAATTTCACTTGCCCTGAACGCAAAGATGAGGCATCACGTGATATTGAAGGTTGCTCTGAAAGAGTTTCTCTCAAAAACCTCTTTATTGAGTCACTTCTGACGTATTCTCTTCTGCAAGAATTGTGAACAACACCACTTGTCTTACTCTCGAAACCTTTCTCTTTCCCATCTTTCCTTAACACACTTGCCTTCACTAATCCAATTATCCCTTTTTCTCCAACGTTACACAAATCACTTTCAACTTCACCCTCACAAATTAAACACTTCTCAGCCATAGTCACTTACTACGTGAATGCACTATCGACGATTTGCGATACCTTAACTTAACTGTGAGTGAGGTTGAGACGCGGAACACGATACTATGATGAGTGATAATACAGATGCGGTCTGTCCCAGCTTATATATTAGCGGCATTGGTCGATGGAAGGGATTGCATGGACGACGCTATGTACCCTGATTGACTGAAGGAGGAGTGGCGGTGGAACGGACTATGACACTCATTACGAGCAATCCGGTAATTACCTTTCGGTGTGTCGTCCGGTAATCACATTCCGGAAAATGCGCGGAACCGAGGTATTAACGACCTATATTCGCCGAAATAAACCTGCGTCACCGATCGAAAGATTAACCCTAGGGTTGCGAGGTATTTGCGATCGTTATCATGCGAACAGGCTTCAACGACGCATATTATTGTGGTCCCCTCCGCACACAATTCTTCCGTTATATCGTAATTGTCAAGTTAAAATCTGCTGTGTGGAGAATATGCTATATGAAGTATTATGAACATAGGTCATTATAATTCGGTCCCGCGCCTTTCCTGGAATATGATTACCGGACGACCCCCCAGAAGGTAATTAGGATTATCATTTAGGATTACTTTTGAAGGAATGTTACATGAATCAGAGAGAGTTATTCCTAGTTAAAAACTGCCAAGCGCGGCATATAGCAGGTTCTTCACATAGCAGGTTTTAACTTGACAACGTCGATATATTACATGACTACACTTATATATGCTAGAGTCATTAAAACGTGGTCTGAGCAACGTTAATTTATCATTAAACCTTGATTTTTAACAGTAAAACAGATTTTTTTTTAATTTTCCATGTTTCCCCCTCCATATCTCCTGAGGTATTGATCCTAGCAAAAAAGTGTATAAGACCTTTTTTGTAGAGAATTTTATATAGATTAATTTATTATTTAACTTTTTTTCGCTAGAGGCAGTAGTTTTCGAGTTATTAACGAAAAACTGAAAAAGGGGACCTTTAGAGAGACCCCCCCCCCCTCCCTTAGCACAACTCCCACCCATCAGTACTTTTAGTATATTGTTACTGACACCTTCCCCTACAACTATGCCAAAATTCGCTTTTACATGAATTTTTTCCGCTATTTGGCCCTTTTTGGTCTTCGTTGCCTGTACTAAGGTTTTGGGGTATTTTCAGCGCGCGCGGTGGCGGAACTCTTATACGGGGTGTCGTACATATCGCGCGGGGGCATTGATGATCGGATAGCTATACCGGTGTGTTTAACCGGTTCATTTAATTTAATTTGTAAAACATTGTCCATATTTTCCCATTTTTAATTGCTAAATTTCAAGCTTTATTATGAGTATAGATTATTGCAACCAATAATGTCACTAATTAGTTAATGTATGGGGTAATTAAATAGTATTCGAGGAAGGTTATATTAAAATCCCGAGTATACTCGTATTTAGGGAAAGAATTATAAACAGGATATTTTCATGATACACACCAGTTTTTTCGGGCTTTTAAGTTTATGCAAGGATTAAAAGCCCGGCAGACTTTCAATGTGTCTGGCAAGATGTAGGAACCATCGAAACTGTCTGGCTACTGAGGAAACATCTTTTGATAGTTCCCCAAATAACATATATAAAATTTAGCTTTTATACTATGACGAATGTTTAATTACAATTTATTATAGTTTAAGGGTGTCTGGTTAATCTGACTAACGAATTGCATCTCGAGAGACCGAGCTGGACCTAGTCGAAATTTCTTATCGGAATAATAGAGTATCAGGTTGCATCTTGTGACGTAGCGTTTCGCCAAGAGCCCGCGATGCCCTCCGCTACGCCACTGAACGGTGACCACGATGCCACATGCGGAACGGGAAACGATGGGCGCCAGGTGCGGACACGGCCGCACCACGTGGAGAGACAATCGAACTCTCCTACGAGGACCGATAGACGGGAGATCGGAGACGGTCCGACCTCGATCGGGCTCGGCTATCCCCAGCTAATAGCAGAGGGGCGGTTCGTGATACGCGGGCTGGGACACGGAAGGACGGGAAAAAGAAAAAGAAAAAGAAAACAAAACGCAATCGACGACTATGAGAAAAATCACGGAAAAGACTTTATTTTCCTGGGGAAGGGACGGCCGTTCCCGGACGACGCTCGCAACCGTGACAGCGATAATCGGCGCGTTTCGATGCCGCATGCACCACGCACAACGCTACTACGGGAAAACACTACCCCGGACACGCGCGTACGACGAAGCGGTACGTGATAAGACGCGCAATCGAGAAGACGCGGAAACGAAGCACGCGGGTGCCTCTTCGATGGGAGCACGTGGCGACGGCGCGGAAGCGAGTCGTCGCTCGAGCGGTAGAAATGGAGGAGCGTACCGGCTATCGTCGGATGTCGCCGCGGCTTCCTCCCTGTTGCATGCTCAAGTCAGTCCTCGTTGATTCCAGAGGGCAGGTCCGCGCCCATGGAACGCTAAGGCGCTCTGCTCGAAAATGCGGGGAAAAGCGAAGTAAAAGACTTGGAAAATGTTCGATAGTTTGACGATCGCCGTATATTTCACAATTGCGCAACGTAGATAGAAAGATTGATCTGTGCTCTGCTCGAGCGTCGAAATACCCTTTTTAATTACATAAGCCCAGCCCCTCGGCAGGAGGAGGGCACCAATCGAAACGCTAGTCGCGGATCGTTACAACGGTTTTTCTCCCTCCCAATCTGCACTCGCAGACTCATGATTACATGACTTCATGGAAGGGCGAATTCGGTGAACTTGTTTACAAATCAAAAATACTACGCGATATCGTTTACGACATCTCGAGTCGCCAAAACTCAGTCCCCGAAACGGAAGAAGGTGTTTATGCCTAGTTGTTGATAGTCCTCGCAAACCGAACTCGCGGCGGCAGGAAGTTTATAAATCTCGCAGTTGCCGGTACCCTAATATTCGATACGCCTTTCTTCCCGTGGGAATTCACCCGTACATTATTTTTCAGCATTCAGAACCATTTGATATTTGAGTTTTACCGCCATCAATCCTAGAACTATCGAAGGTTATATCGATTCCAAATCGAGTCTAGTTGCGTACGCGCGACACCTTCCCCCTTATAAAAAAAAAATGTTTCACAAAACATTTTCTGTAGAATTATTCTCGTGAATAATTTTAAAGCCGTAATATAATGTCAAATCTTAATGTAATTTCAGGTCTTAATATAATTTCAAAACCTTAAGATAATTTCAAGACCTTAATATAATTTCAGAAAATATAAAGGTTATTATTCTAGGTTAGTTTGTGAGTTTTGACTGATACTATCTAGTCTAATAAAAGTCACTTTTGATTTATTGGTATGAACAATTTTTCTCTTAGTGCTATTTAGTGCAATCTCGGCATTCAGTTTCCCATGCACATGTACAGTCTCATATGGTCCAATCCAACTATAATCAAACTTTGACGTTTTCGGTTCCTTTTTTAAATATACATGATCTCCTTCGTGGAACTCGTGGGGATTTACGTTTCTATTATAATATTTTTTACTCTTTTCTTTGGCCCTTTCCAAATTTCTCGCAGCGGTAGCTTGAGTGGTAGAAATTCTGACAAAAAGATCATCTAGATATTGAATGAAGGTAGGAGGTACTCGCTCTTTAGCGAACTCAGATGGAATAACCGCCTCTACACCGAAAACCAATTGATGAGGAGTAAAACCTGTGGCTTCATGAACTGAAGTGTTATAGGAGAAGATTCCGAAGCGGATCCAGTCGTCCCAATCATTTTTTGTGCAAAAATGTTTTAAATAATCTATGAAGACACGATGAGCACGTTCCAAGGATCCGAGTGATTCAGGGTGAAATGCAGTGGAAGTAAGTCTTTGAATTTTGAAGATTTTGCAAACATTTTTTAGAATTTGGCTAACGAAGTTGCTTCCCTGATCGGTGTGGATAGCATGAGGGCAACCAAAACGGCTAATAAATTGCTTGGCTAGTGTGTGCGCAACTGTAACCGAGTCAATAGTAGAAAGAGGGATAGCGTCAGAATATTTAGTGAGGTTATCCTGGATAGTTAGAAGATAACGATTTCCCTTTCCAGTGTTTGGCAATGGCCCTACGATATCCGTTTAGATTTTCTCGAAGGCACGTTTAGGAGCACCAGTGATACGCATGGGTTGCTTGGTATTACGAGAGAGGATCTTGCATCGCTGACAGCTATCGCAGGTGCGAACAAATTCGGCAATTTGTTTACGCATTAACGGCCAATAGAAATCTTCTCGAATGCGGTGATATAACTTAGTAACTCCCTGGTGCCCACCAGTAGTTGATTCGTGAAATTCTCGGATTATTTCAGAGCGTTTTTCAAGTGGAGGAATTTCTATTTCGCCCGTACACACTATCATAGTGTACTCGGAATTGTTGAAAACATTTTTCAGAAGATTTCCTATGTCAGCCCATTCGAATGGATTTAATTCAGAATCGTTTGCAGCGATACTAAAACTTTTAATACCTTGGTGGTCCATTAATACTCTCAAAGATTTTAAGGACATTAGAAGATAATTCAGAGAGGTTTCTGGTTGAGGGGTTTCACGAATAATCAAGTGAAAAATACGAGATGTTCCCTATCACCTTTATATGTTAAAGCATCACCCAGCTTAACGTTATTTCCTTTTAGTTTTTCCACAGGGAAGAATTTTTTCTGAAGTAATTCTAGGTCAATTTCATAGGAAATGTTCAAGTCTAGCGGAATGAAATTGATGAGGTTGTCATGACGCGTATACCTTGTAGTGGAATATTGTAGAAAAAGGTTTTGGATTGTTCGTTGATTTGTCTGAATTTACATTTGCTGAATTTACGTTGTCGATACTGAAGGTACTGGAGTCAATACATCTACGTTTCATTGAGGTCATTTCTAGGTTATTTCCCTCGTCGGTGGCAGCTGGAGCACCCATCTGGTCCGGAGGTCTCTTCTTGGACCTATAGAACCCGGCTTTCAGGGAGGCATGCTCAGCTGGTGTGCCACATTCTACTCCTAATTCTGTTGGTGAGTCGTCCTCGTCGGCAGTGAAATACTTGCTATCACAGTCTGAGTCGGTTGTGTCAGTTTCTATTTTACTTGTTTGAAAGCAATTGACATCTTCTACGTCGAGTACCAAGCTCTCGAGCGCCAGGAACAAGGTACCTATTAATTCTTCATTTTAATAGAAATTTCTGTCTGCATCTGATACCAGATCCTCGTTGAACAAGGAAGCGGTAATTCGTCTGCGCAGTCGAATACCTCTTCAGTGTTCCTGGGATAAGCGGCATCTTCATTTACATTTTCCGTCAAAAAGGTGTATGGTTCGGGTAAATGAGAATCATCAGGTTCGGCAGGGTTACGGGATAGAGCGTCAGCATTCGAATTGATTTTTCTAGGTTTGTATACTATATTATAGTCATATTCGTTAAGGCGGATTCGCCAACGCATTAATTTCGAGGTGGGGTCTTTTGCACTATGCAACCAGACCAAGGGACGATGATCGGTGACAAGAGTAAATTGATGGCCATACAAGTATGGTCGAAAATGTTGAACTGCAAAAATAATTGTTAAAAGTTCCTTTTCGGTTGTGTAGTAATTTATTTCAGAATCATTCAATGTCCATGCAATCCTTGCCGATAGTACCCTGACTGAGAACTGCACCGAGTGCGTATTTCGAAGCATCGGTCGTCACAACAAAAGGTTCGGAGAAATTTGGAAATTGAAGAAGCGGTTCAGAACACAGGATTTCACGAAGAGCTTCGAAGGCATCTTGAGCGGACGAGGTCCAAACGAAGGGATTTTCTCTTTTTAATAGTCTGGTAAGAGGCTTGGCTATTTTCACAATATCCTTGATGAAACGTCTATAGTTGTTCCGGCGCGGAACGGATTATGCCGGTATAAAAAACGAATGATCGGGCGGTGGTGCCGGAAGACAAGGCATTCGCAGATTCCTCTGGGAAGGTTTATTAAACGGGTACAATATGTATTTGATCGCCGCACAGATCGCGAAGGCACGCGATGAAGACTCAAACGAAAAAAGGCATAAGGGACGCACCGGCCGGTGGTTATATCCTGGCAGCGCGTACCCTGGCTGAAGGCTCTGCGAGTAGAGAGAGGGTTTTCTAATAATAGGAAGACCGTGGCAGAGTTCAAGTACCGAGACGCACATAGCCGCATTCCTTTGGGATAAAGCTACCCTCCCGGCGAAGGAATGCGGCCGCGGATCAACGATACCCCAGCCGGATGCACCGATTACTCCCTCTCGCCGGGACGGCTCTGCATACGGGCGCCATAAACGGTCGGGCTACCCGCTAGGGAGAGGGGACCGGGATGCTCCGGCGGTGGGATTAGACCGATTCGTCCGAATCGGATAATCCCTAAGACCCGCTACAGACTATGCGCGATGCGTGATTCGCGGCAGTTCGTTGTAGTTCGTAGCAATTCGTAAACAGAGCCATACAGACTATGCGCGATGCGTGATGCGCGATGCGCGGTGCGTGATTCGCGGCAGTTCGTTGTAGTTCGTAGCAATTCTGCTTGCATTGTTCCCGAGTTTGCTTCTCCCACCATAGAAACAAACAGCCCTTGTGCCGAAGCGTACTCCTGCTTCGTAGTCGCCTTCCAAGTCATTCTTTAAAGCATCTTCTGCGCGTCAAGATCGATCTCGTAAAGTGAAGGAATTATCGTGACATTGAAGAAAAAAAGTTTAGTGAAGTTGAAGCAGAGTGCGTAACAGTGATCGTACGTTCATTAAGTTGACATGACTATAAGTTTTCCTTTTTAATAACCACTTTTTACACCACTTTGTTCGCTTCTTTCTCACTGTTTCTGTATTACTTTTCAAAATTAACGCAAGACCTAGACGGCATTAGATATTAGTTGTCGGAAATTTGTGAGCAAAGAGTAAAGCCTATATTTCTTATTTCAGTAGGTACATATTATTTTATAAATTGTATGTACATATTTCTGCTCTGAAAATATGGAAAGCGACGATGATCTGGCACTAGCTAGTGCTATTTTTATAATTATGGCGCAAAAGAAGAAGAAGTTAAACAAACGGAAACAACGGAGATGGTGGAGTGTATCACTATTCAGAAATAGAGACAGGTAATTATAAGTTCATACGATTCATTCTCTGGAGTCACTTCTGAGTCAAGCCATGTCAAGTCGGACTCGAAATTTCCACTAAATCGCGGATTTCGGAAATAATAACTCTATTGCGAAGGGAACATGGCACTTACGTTATCGTATTAATATTTCGTAAAAATTCTGTTATTTGTTAATGTTATTAACAATCAAACTTTGAAGCGCAATTAAAATGAAAAATCGTTTTCTCTTAAACTACTTTAGATAATTACTTGAAATTTTGCACACTGATATAGCAATGTTTACACTATCGAATAAATATTTGCTTGAGGTGAAATTGTTTTAAAAAATGTATTTTGCATTAATTTTTTTAAAACAATTGCAATTTTTCTTGCGGTCTTCACGCTATAAAAAAATGAAACTTACATCAATTCATGCGGCAAACGTTGGCCTTTTATAATCTGCAAAGAGAACTTTGTACTTTTTCTCCATTCCGGAGATACGAAATTGTTTATTACGCGGTGCGCTCGTAGATCGCGCGGCGCGCTCCGCTACTGGCGTCCGCGGCAACTTGATGGCCGCGCAAACTTGAGCAAAAACCGTTTGAACTTGCATGAACATGATTTTCCGAGTTTGGCAAACATAGACAGTTTTCTTGTCAGTTTGCTGATGGTGCTCGTGCGGTATACTTGCTTAAAAACTATTCGGTGTTTCAATATCATTTAGTGAAAATCTTTCGACTGAAGGAATGTTGTAATCCTTTGAAAAGGAAAGGTCATAATTGTGTTCGTCATAAGTTGTTCCTCGCGCGTTACTGCCAAGTGGAATAAAAAATTCGAAGAATACATTGATCGATATATTTGTCAAATATGTCGTAAGGACATGTATAATGATGTTAAAATTGCTTCAAATGTAGAAAATGAAGACCCAAGCACCCAAGACCCAAGATAGTTAATACCGATAATTAATTGCTATACTGTAATACCTTCCAGGGAACGAATTGAATTTTTAACTGAATGTAAATATTGGATTTGAACAGTGAACAGTTATAATTACTTGGAAGTTTATTCGTGGTTCACTATTAAAGAAGGTGTTACAGTATAGCAATTAATTATACAATAAAATATAAAAATAACACAGGTTTACAACAAAAAAAAAGTCCGGACTATTTGACCGGACCATGGTATTCCGAGGTATTTTTGCGTCCTGAATCCGATCCCGAGGTCATCTGAGCCCCATCACGTCAGAAAAACGAGATTTCGAAATAAATAAATAAGGAAATGGGACTGCCCTGAGCAGCACCCAGAGCATGACTCCAAGGTTCTAAGGCCATTACGGTCAGTGCTGGGTCCACTGTCACAGTGAACGGATCGCCGGAATTGGATGCCTTAACAGGGAGATCGTAATCCGCGAGATACAACGATCATGGCAACATTTTATCCACTGGGGTGGTTCTGTGATAGTCCCGGTCGAGATTTAGGACTCCATTCCAATGTTTGGAAGGTATTCAAGACCTAAACAGCTACCCTCCAACTCAACAGGTCGCTTGAGAAATTGTCCCGGATCCAGTTCCAAAAAATGGTCATTTTAACCTCTAAATGACCTTGAAATCTCATTTTTCTGACGTGATGGGGCTCAGATGACCTCGGGATCGGATTCAGGATGCAAAAATACCTCGGAATACCATGGTCAAATAGTCCGGACTTTTTTTTTGTAAACCTGTGTAATTAGTAAACTCACTTCGTGCTTGGGTCTTCATTTTCTACATTTGAAGCAATTTTAACATCATTATACATGTCTTTACGACATATCTGACAAATATATCGATCAATGTATTCTTCGAATTTTTTATTCCACTTGGCGGTAACGCGCGAGGAACAACTTATGACGAACACAATTATGACCTTTCTTTTTCAAAGGATTACAACATTCCTTCGGTCGAACCATTTTCACTTAATGATATTGAAACACCGAATAGTTTTTACGCAAGTATACCGCACGAGCACCATCAGCAAACTGACAAGAAAACTGTGTATGTTTGCCAAACTCGGAAAATCATGTTCATGCAAGTTCAAACGGTTTTTGCTCAAGTTTGCGCGGCCATCAAGATGCCGCGGACGCCAGTAGCGGAGCGCGCCGCGCGATCTACGAGCGCACCGCGTAACAAACAATTTCGTATCTCCGGAATGGAGAAAAAGTACAAAGTTCTCTTTGCAGATTATAAAAGGCCAACGTTTGCCGCATGAATTTATGTAAGTTCCATTTTTTTATAGCGTGAAGAACGCATGAAAAATTGCAATTGTTTTAAAAAAATTAATGCAAAATTCATTTTTTAAAACAATTTCACCTCAAGCAAATATTTATTCGATAGTGTAAACATTGCTTTATCAGTGTGCAAAATTTTAAGTAATTGTCTAAAGTAGTTTAAGAGAAAACGATTTTTCATTTTAATCGCGCTTCAAAGTTTGATTGTTAATAACATTAACAAATAACGGAATTTTCACGAAATATTAATACGGTAACGTAAGTGCCATACTCCCTTCGTAATAGAGTTATTATTTTCGAAATCCGCGATTTAGTGGAAATTTCGAGTCCGACTTGACATGGCTTGACTCTTCTATATGAAAAAGTCACCTGGGATAATATTTGTAGTTACACCATTTATTTACAGATATAATGGCAACGATCTGCTAAATGATTTATCAGTAGAACCCTCCGGTAAATTTGAAAATTTTTGTCGGATGGCATCTGCTGATTTCGAAATCCTCCTGCAATTAATAGGCCCATCTATAACTAAACAAACCACACACTTGAGGCGTACCATTTCTGCCAAAGAAAGATTAGCAGTAACTTTACGATTCCTTGCCTCAGGCGACAGTTACCAAAGTCTGAGTTATTTATTTAAAATCTCACCGCAGCTTATATCGTCTATCGTGATTGAAGTATGTGAAGCGTTCAAAAAGGCACTTCGAGACCAAGTGAAGGTAAGGAATAATATGTTTAATCTGTACTAATATATAAAATATGCTTTATTGACTCACTCACTCACTCACTCACTCACTCACTCACTCATTAAATACGATCCTGTGCTCAAACCGCTTGACGTACAAAGAAGTAAAGATATATTTATATTGAAATATTTATTTTGAAACACTTTTCATTCAGTTAGAATACCTACTAGCGAAATTATCATACCATTGAGAAACTGTTGTATTAATAGATGACTGGAATGTTTGATTAGAAAGTTGTGCATATGTTTGTGATTGTGTGGTGTCAGATTGGGGTGAAATGGGAAGTGGTTGTAAGAAACGAGAAGAAGAGGGTAGTTCTGATGAAGGTGCAGGCGATAGTGCTTGTAGAATTGAAGGAGAGGGGGGTGATTGTGATGAAGAATAAGAACGAGTGGGAAATGGTGCTGAATCTGGCATAACCTGAGGGCGAATTGTTGCTTGGAACATTAGATTATTCATATCGTTCATCAGGTATTGTCGACTGATTTCGTCCATTTTTCTGAGCTTGGCAGCAACTAGCTCTCCATAGATAGCACATTCGTCCTTTTGTTTACTCCCTTCGTTTTTTTTTTGGAGAAGATATTGATATGCCTCATCCACTCTTGGATCAGGATCATCTGTAGATTGTCTTCGTTTCTTTTGTGGTGGTAATTTCTTTGGTGACAGAAATTCCTTTCTTTTCAATTGTGGTCGGTTGTCAGCAGCAACAATTTCTGCTTCTTCTTCGTTGGCTTCAGTAGTCTGTTCTGTATCGGAAGTACACTCAGTAATAATGGAAACATCACTGTCCCCACTCTTGTCATGTTCGTCTTCACTTGTCTGAAAATAAATAAATAAATGTAGAACTTCTTTCTTAAGATAATATTACTTGTATTGCCTGTAGTTTAATATTAATTTAATTTAGTTTTTATGAGGTAATAATCAGGCCAAACAACAACAAAAATCACTACACGTGTGACGTTTCGGTTCCTCTTCGGACCCTCTTCACAGACGTAATGACCCAGATATGCTTCATTAATTCTTTGTTTCTGTTGTCTATGAAATCAAGCGGGTAATCATAAAATTTTAGAATTTCTTTGATAATCCTAAAATTTTTCTCATGATGCATAGGATCAGATAATTTAAATACTCTATCAATCAACTCTTCATCATACCTGTTTTGTGTTTCATAGGATGCATTGAATGAAAATTGATATATTTTCCTGGCTAAAATTAAATGAAATCCTTTTCGGAGTGAATTTCACTCCGGACGGGATTAAATTAATTTAAAATTGTTCACTCCGCATTCACTCCGCAAATCATTCCGCATTTAACTCCAGATTTTTTATAAATAATTTAAATTAAATAAAATCCTTTTCGGAGTGAATTTCACTCCGGACGGGATTAAATTAATTAAAAATCATTCACTCCGCAAATCATTCCGCATTTAACTCCAGATTTTTTATAAATAATTTAAATTAAATAAAATCCTTTTCGGAGTGAATTTCACACCGGACGGGATTAAATTAATTAAAAATCGTTCACTCCGCATTCACTCCGCAAATCATTCCGCATTTAACTCCCGATTTTTTACAGTGTATGCAACACTACACTATCAAAAATCGGTAGTTAAATGCGGAGTGATTTGCAGAGTGAATGCGGAGTGTGGATGATTTTTAATTACTTTAATCCCGTCCGGAGTGAAATTCACTCCGAAAAGGATTTTATTTAAATTATTTATAAAATTAACTCCGCGGATGAAATTCAGATAGGAATCGATTACAAAATTATTATTATTATTATTATTATTATTATTATTATTTCATACAAACATTACTAGTATAAATATTATTTGCATAACCATTGTCAAGATTAATGTGAATCATGCGACAGTTTTGAGTTCAATGAATTTCTTGTCACTGAAAATAAAGTTTTTGTTTCGAATTTGATAAGCCTAATAATTTATCGTTAATAACTCGAGATTAGTGTCTATAGGTATGTTAAATGATCAATTAGGTATTAATACCATGTGTATATGATACTTTAATTTTCCAACTATGTAACAGTGAATTTTAATTTCTCTCTCTCTCTCGCTCGCTCTCTCTCTCTCTCTCTCTCTCTCTCTCTCTCTCTCTCTCTCTCTCTCTCTCTCTCTCTCTCTCTCTCTCTCTCTCTCTCTCTCGCTCTCTCTCTCGCTCTCTCTCTCTCTCTCTCTCTCTCGCTCTCTCTCTCGCTCTCTCTCTCTCTCGCTCTCTCTCTCTCTCTCTCGCTCTCTCTCTCTCTCTCTCTCGCTCTCTGTTATTTGCAATTTTCCAGAAAAGAATTTCTTTGTCACAAATACAAATTTATTTCAAGGTTAAGCATTGTATTTAAATGTTTTTGTGAATTTTATTGTATTTAATTGATAATGTGAATTTTTGTGAATTAAATCTATATTCACTCCGAAATTGATGCGAAATCACTCTGCAATCAATCCGCTGAAAAAAACTCCATGTTCACTCCGTCCGCAGAGAGTTCTTCTTTTTGTCACTCCGAAATTTCGAGTGTGGTGGGAGTGAAAATTCATTCCGGATTCTCTTCTGATTTTTTACAGTGTATGCAACTAGATTTGATCTAAAGCCCGTTTAACTTTCAAGGGTTACTACATTTTATAGCGGTAAAAATCGAATATCGAAACTAATTTAGGACTGCTATTCTATTGAAAAAGAATGAGCCGATAAACCCTCCTCGCATTTGGGTCGTAGACCAGTGTGTTGGAGAAATGCGACACTCCTCGGGACCCTTTGAGCCATAAATTAGATCCGAAAAAGTTCGAGATTCCTGGCCGGGACCAGGACCGACTACTTGAGTTTCTTCGGTTCCGATGGGCTTAGGTGCCCATATAGTACGAGATCCCACTGCAAAATTATGCAGGTATCTGTTTTTTCAATGAAACTTAATTCAAATGAAAGATTAATGCCAGTATAATGTATTACGTCAGGGTTGCCTATCAAAAATTAGCCGCAACTATGTGTAATTAAATATATTGTAAGTCATTTATTTGGATGAAATTACACGATATGTTTTTTAAGTGAATGAAACGTCATTTGAAAGACAATGATGTGAAGAATGTAAAAAAGTAGGGTTGCCAGCTCTCAGTTAGCCGCAACCTCTAGGCAACCAGGTGTAAACAGGTACATTATTGTTGATTATTTACGTCATGTGTTTTTTCAGCAAAAATTATACCAAATTGAAGCTAAATTTTTACTGAACACAATAAACTATGGTTGCCTGTAAAAAAGTGGCCGCAAGTATGGGTTGCCGTGATTTGAAATAATTACCCTCGCTATCTAGATAAATGGGAGCGAGAGGGAAGGAATGCGCGCGCTGCTTCGTGCTGTAAACAAGGACATAGCATGGCCAATATGGCAGCTGTACGCAGGGCCGTGTCTAACGGGGGGCCATTTCGCGCCACGCACGAAGGCGCTATAGCCATGGGGTGCCAAAAGGCCTCATACATTCTCTAGAAAAGGGCGCTAAGCACGAAGACGTAAATAGCGGTCCCAATAAATAGTATTCGTGATTCAAATGAAGACGCGTTGACACTCAATGTTATACTTTTCGAGAATTCTGTTGTGTTCACTAGTTTTTGAAAATGAAGAGGTGCTTTTGGGCCACACTAGTCAGAAATTAATTGAATTTAATGATAAAACTTTAGAAAAATGCAAACTTATGTTATTATTTCGTAAAGAACAGAACTATAAATCCAATGACATAAACTTAAATAGTGATACAGTCCAAACACACGGTTATCATTTACAGTGTTATAAAAAGTTCACTGCTTTAAAGCAAAAAGATAAAGAAAAATTTGTAATCGTATCAAACTTAATCGTACTTTAGTTGCAACGATTTGAAAGAAAATAAATATTGGTCAATCAGGATAATGGAACATATATTCCATAATAATGACATTAAACAATTATTACGATTTTAGTAATGTTTCTTTATTTAAAAAATGTAAATAATATTTTTTTACATGTAATAAATTTCTTTAAAAAACCTACATTAAATATGAATCTGGAAATCTTGTAAAAAATATATACATCAAATATGAATCTATACCTATATTAACTTATTATATGATAGGATTCGAAACAACTACCTACATTAATGAATTTCTTTAAAAAATTATATACATTACATATGAATCTATATATTAACTTATTATTACATGTAATGAATTTCTTTAAAAAAATATATACATCACATATGAATTTATAGGTACCTATATTAACTTATTATATGATAGGATTCGAAACAACTGCCTACATTAATGAATTTCTTTAAACAATTATATACATTAAATATGAATCTATATATTAACTTATTATGTGATGGGATTCAGTTTGGAATAACTACAATTTTTTTATGCATCTCTTTCTTCTTCTGAATCTGCATTAACTTCATGTGAGCTGTCTAAAGTTTCATCAATATCAAAATTTTCATCTGTATCTTCTTCTTGTTCATCAGAAGTTCTTTCCTTTAACCCGGATAAAATATGTTCAACTGTCATTGGTGTCGGGTCACCAACGAACCATGTTGGTTTTAAATTACCATCAATTAATGACCAACCACAGTCTTCTGGGTTCAATGTTATACAACATGGCTCTGTTGCATTAAGCCACATAGAATTTATAAAAATAGTGCGCAATATTTTCTGCTTTAATGACTTCCAACAAGGTGGAATCAGTTTAGAGTCAAAACGAGTTACTTCTTTCAAAAATTGTTCATTAATTCTTGTTGGTGAATATTGTTTTTGAAATATCTCATATCTGGCGTTATTTACAGCAGTACATTTTTTGATACCATACATAAGAGCGGTAAATTCTTGGACAGTATTAATTTTTTTATCATTGAAAATGTCTAGTCACATCAGTCAATGACGCGAAAATGTCTTGAAATGTCTCATTATTTGCAAATATTTTGAAAGGCTTGACTTTTCCTTTATTATAAAACGCGGCTGTATAGTCGCAGCCAGTAAATGCATGAAATGATGGTAAAGCAAGACATAAACTAGGACCTAACTTTGACGCTAATTGTTTACAATTTATGCAATTTTGATCTTTTTTAGCTTTTTTTGACTTTGTACCAGCCAGCCAAATTTCCATGTCAGGAACTTTATGTATATTGCCTAACAAAATGATCAGAACATCAGTGTCATTAGCTTTGACTAACACCTTTGTCTTTGGAGGAGCTTTGTTTATATGAAACATTATTCGTGTATCAGCTTCCTCATGTTGACAATTTAAATCAATTTCTTCGGTTTTTATAACACGGTTTTCATCTGCACGATATGAGAAGCACTGTTCTCCAACGGTTATAAAAACTATTTTATTGAATAATATTGGAGCAAAACAGTCGTTTTCCCAGAAATTAGCCAAGAAGTTGATAAGAGCTTCTTTGAATTGAAAATTCTTCAGACTTTCAAAAAAATTTGTAGGTCTGGGTTGAAGAGGCCCGTGAATCGTGTATGGAATATTAAGCTCCTCTCGATTTTGACGTTCGCAATCTTTTATGGATGGTACTAGATACCTGTCGAAAATTATATGTATTTCACGAGCACTTGTTGCACAGAGTTTTATTAAAATCGACTCAGCTACTTTTCCAAATGTTTGAGGCATGGACGATCCAATGAGATAAAGAAAGTAAAAGCCATCTATTACTTCCATGTCAATTTGTGAAGGATTAGTTAGTTCAATTTGTGATTTCAATTGGTCGGCTAACGTAGACTTAGCCGTTTTGAGTATTTCACCTGAACACTGGAAAAGAGCTGGAGGTGCGGGTGCAAGAGGGTACGATAGACAGTACTCAATGTCAATATCTTTTTTGACACCAATTGCCAATAGCCGTCCGAATACGTCTCTTTCCATTTTCAGAAGGACTCGTTTGCTTCCATCTTTAGTTTTTTGAGCCTTTTTGATACATTCTGATGCAAAATTCTCAATTTTATTTCTTTTAATTACTTTTACAAATCTATCAGGATTTTCAACACATTCCGATATAAAGTTCATTTTTTGTGCACTACCAAGCGATGGGATATTAAGAAGAAAATCAGCTACATGTGGAGATGCTGCTTTGCCAGTAGAAATGTTGAACAACACATTCTGATCTATATGTGGATCAAAAGGATTAATTAAATTTTTAACTGTTTCAATTATACTATTCAAATGTAATTTATGTTTCTGAATTTGATTATTTTGCAAACAATGAGATGTATCATCTTTATTTAATAAACCCGTTTCTTCTTTGACTGCCGTCAAAATTTTGGTTCTCATACTGTGACTAAGGGCCCATTTTTGTCTCGCACTGATGGAATTCGTGAAATGAGTAACACCAGTCAATGTATTACCAGCGTCAGCATTAATAGTCTGCTCCAACGACAAGTCCACCGGTGATCTTGCGAACTTTGCTTCCGTACGCCTAATACCAAACGCTCCTTGTCGAAATTCAGAAAGCAGAGGTGAATCGTTAATTTTCAATTTTATCAAATTACTTAAATATAGAATCGAATATCTGGCATAATTAGGCTGATTGAGTGCAAAGAACAAATCACATATGTCAAAAAGAGAATCCAAGTATAGTTCATAATCACTACAACGAATACCTCGCGAAAATCGTAAGAATGAATTCACAAATTGTGTGTATTAAAAGTAATACTGAGCAGTTTTGCCGTGGCCGCCTTGTAAAGTCACTGTGCAGAACTGTTTATAGCCATTAATAATTTGTTTCAGAGAATCAGGCAAGACAATTGTTTCGTTGACATCAGGTGACATTTCTTGTAAAGTATTCATAAATGCCAACAAATCCTCATCAAACGTACCAGAATCAAATTCAACTTGCAATGCATTTTCATTCAACGTTTCAGCATCATCTTGTTGCACATATCGTAATACATTTTCATTCGACGTATCAGAATCATTTGGTTGCTCAAGTTGTGATAGACGTGATAGATATTGCTCGAAATGAAGTATTTGCAGAGCAGCAGAAATCAAAGGATGAAGCCGCCTGCAACGGTTGAAGTGCTTGCTATCAATAAAATTGTTCACCGAACTTACGGCAAGTACGTCTGCTTTAACCAAAATATCAACTAATCCGCTAGAATCAACGTATTTTCCAAGAGCTCTAAAGAACGCAATTTGTATATGAAATGCACCCATGTTCACAAAAATATTATCGAATTTGGGTCTCAAAGCTTCTTGAATTCGCATAGCTATTTTGGCTATGATCATATGTGACGATAATATTATCCTGTTTACAATTTTTAGCAATCTCGCTTGTTAATTCAAGAGTTTTATGAACAACAGCATCTGATGTTGGAGATGCATTTATTGGAGGCAAATATTCTATGGTTTGGATTTTACTATGATCAGAAGAGAATTTGCAATTGTAGGCTAACCACATCGGAGTCGAATCCAAACGTGACAATGAAACGATCCAAACTAAATCCTTGTCCATAGCAATGTCTTTAGTATATTTGCATTCATGAATAGCTTCTTCAAAGGAACTGGCGGAAAGCAATGACATCCCTTGTACTGGTTGTTTGTAATAGGGCTGAATATCGTGTAAAACTCCTTCAAACCGCCGTCTCTTACGAGGACGTGATGAAGATTCGCCGGTGTTTTCATCAATATCTGTGGTATTTGATAAATTCATTGCTTCGTTATCATTGTCTTCCTCACTTCTTTTATCTGCAATAAACTGATAGATGATTCCGACTGTGTCGTGTAAGGTATCCTTTCCAGAACTTGTATCAACGAAACGATCGAAATTGTCAAATGCTACATGAGTGCTTCGTTCTTTAACCGCATCTATTCCACTTGGTATAATTTTGTTCTCTTCGTGTGCTGTGTGTGTCATTTCTGTTTCAATTTCTTCTGCTAAATTGTAGCCTATAGTGTGACCGTATCTATTCAATATGGAAAGAACTTTCCTGGAACTAGTTAAAGATTTCAAAGCAAGTGCAAGTGTCAAATTTTTCGATGGTTTCACTCTGCCTTTCATTGTAATGTAAATAATGTCGCTGCATAATGCCTTAATCTTGATAAAATCTTCATCGCTATTTTTACGTCTAATATCTGGCCCTTGAATGAGATCACACATAAATTCAAATAATTTTTCAGGGATTTCACACTCTCCTTCAATTACGTCTTCAGCTGTCCATTTATCGGGAAGCTTTTTGGCGTTGATATTCTTGATGCAATTTCGTAATTCATAAGCCGCATGCTGTAATTTATTCGCTTCTTTTTTTTCTAAATTTGCAGCTCTATTAGCTAATTCCGAGGTTTCAATGTCTCGTAAATAAATAATCTTTTTCCGATGCGGTTCAGTAGATGTTTTCACAGTAATGGAGTTGCCAAAAGCATTCATAATTTTTCGTTCGAAAGTGTCTATCCGATAGTTTGATACATCTTCGATAGATACATTTTCTGTCATAAACTCTAATAGAAGAGCTTTATATCTGAGAAAAAGATCTGTAAGATGCATTACTCCTCTTTTTTCAATTACTTCTTCAGTAATCAAGGCAGATAAAGATTCGAATGCCTTTTTATGCAAGTCTCTGCATTCATGCCAAAAACCCGGCTCAGACAGCTCCGCTGCTTGTCTTCTTATTTTTATTTCATATGAAGTGAGACAAACCCCATGGTATGGTATACTTTGTTCACTTTCCAGTATCTCCAGAATGCGTATATCATCATTTAACGTCGCAATTCTTTTAATCTCCTCAACTGTTTGTTCTGACTTCGGAAATGAAACATACACTCGTCGCTTACCAATTTTTTTCTCCACAACTCCACAAAAAATACATGGCCATTTTTTATTCGGCGTGGGCACAGATTGAACCTCTGAAATTATTTGTTCCAATTCCGACGTCGATTGATCAGTCGATTTAGGGTCCTGATAAGCTGTTGATGTCGCAGCAGGTAACTCTTTTGATTTTATAGGAGTAGATGTTAATGGTAACTCCTGTTATAAAATTGTTCTTTGTTATTCATGTATATATAAAGAATGGAAAAATGTGTTATAACATTTTCAAATAACAAGTGAATCTTCCCCATAAAAAGATTTTTCAAGAACATATTGAAAATTTAAAATATAGTATTGCTGTAGCAAGTATCATTGTTGAAAGGAAATACTATTAATTATATTCTAATCTTACTACGATACTACTAATGATACTACTAATTATGTCATTAATTAAGTTTCATTAATAATGTCATAGTACAATTAATTAATTAAATTATTAATTATGCTCACCGGATAACTGGATGAATTGATTTCATCATCGATATCAATATTTCTCTCATTTTCAGTACTTGATGTACTTGACTGCGCATCAGCAGTAGACACAGTTAAGTGTTCCTACAAATAATTCGATACTAAATGAAATTAAACAATTAATCACTAAGTTAAGGAAACTACATTAAAAGAAGAATATATACGTTATGTACGCAGCAGAAAAAATTATTGTAACCCTTCGTTACTCGCAATATGAGCGCGGTCGGTCGAAAGAGGAGGAGAGAGCATGTACAATTCTATAGTTTACGATAGGAAAAAAATCGGAGAGACTCGACAAAGACTGGTGGGGTTTAGCGTATTTTCCCCAACGTCGAGAGCTATGCAAAGGACTGAGATGACCCATGCAATAAAAAAAGGAACTGTGCAGGCAGGGCATCTGGGAACCAACTGTGTCCCGAGCAAAGCAGAGAACAAGGAGTAAAAGATTGTAAGACTTTCTCCAGGTTTTCCTTGAATTGGGACCGGTCGGATTTCGGTATGAGGCTCTGCTGCATGCATTTACGTGGCTTGGTAAAAAAATGTGAATTTTCGGTACGCGACACCCTTTAAGTGGCAGAAGACTGGGACACATTTTAAAACACATTATATGAACTCTTTTTATGTATATAATATTTCTTGCCATGAAAAAATTGTTTTAATATTTTTTAAACTTATAGATAAGGTGAGATGGGGTAAAAGCGTACAAAAAAATAGACGGGGCAAGTGCCTCATATCAATTTTTATTCAAGTTTCTTAGCGAATGGTGCTGCCGTCTTTAATTTGTAATTTTTGGTGAGTACGTATGTTACGTACATACGTTAATTAAGCTGTTTTTCTAATCTAAGAGGTATTTCCGCAGTTGCTGACCTAAATTATTGTTTTCGTCGATATGTTGATGTAATGTACTTACCCCGTATATTTTTTAGTACGCTTTTACCCCACGTTACCTTGCTTATTTATATTATTTTATCATATGTATTACAATTTACATTTATCTTGTGTAGTATTAGTTTTCCATTAAAACATCAGCTAGAAGACTTAGGTCTGGTGGGAAACTATTCTCCCAGTAAAACTTAAAGGGTTAAGGTCGTAGACGTGTGGCGAGTAACGAAGAGTTAATATAATGTTTTACTTACAGTTGGATTTTGACAATATTTTTCAAATTTTTCTTTATCCTTTTGCTTCAAAACAGTGAACTTTTTATAGCACTGTTTATGATAACCGTGTGTTTGGACTGTATCACTATTTAAGCTTATGTCATTGTATTTATAGTTCTGTTCTTTACGAAATAATGATATAAGTCTGCACTTTTCAAAAGATTTATTGTTAAATTCAATTAATTTCTGACTAGTGTGGCACAAAAAACACCTCTTCATTTTTAAAAACTAGTAAACACATCAAAATTCTCGAAAAGTATAACATTGAGTGTCAACGCGTCTTCACTTCAATAACGAATACTACCTACTGGGACCGCTATTTACCGAAGTCAGGTAGGTAAAACTTTTGGAGACTCGGCAAGAAGAACCATATGGGCAAAGGGAACCAATGAAATAATGCCAAATTTAAACTGGCCGCTTCTTTTTTCTCGTTTAGTTCAGATAACTACCTTAGTTGTGCGTTGTTTGTAGTTAAAAGTATATCGGTAAGTACTTTTTTCTGGATTTTGTGCACGATTAAAGAAATATGTACTTGTTGAATCAATGAAAGCTGCTTATATCTTGTGGAATCATTTGTAAACAGCGAAAATATGCTGTCATTTAATTATTTTGTTGGTAAATGTAAGCAATAAAGTTTCTAGCCTGACAAAACTTCCCTGGTTTTGGATATATTTATATTTTTAAATTCAGTCAGGTCTTTTTCACGCTTGAAGGGCAATAAGAACCGGGCAAAAGGAACTGATTACACTTGCCCGGTTCTTTTTACCCGTTACGCATCATATCAACAGATAATATATAGATATTCCCTTTATTATGTCTTCTTTACAGAGTTAAAAAACGTACGCGGTTAGGCGTACGTATTGTCGAGCGTTCAAAATAAAGTGCCTTCGTGCTTAGCGCCCTTTTCTAGAGAATGTATGAGGCCTTTTGGTGCCCCATGGCTATAGCGCCTTCGTGCGTGGCGCGAAATGGCCCCCCGTTAGACACGGCCCTGCGTACAGCTGCCATATCGGCCATGCTATGTCCTTGTTTACAGCACGAAGCAGCGCGCGCATTCCTTCCCTCTCGCTCCCATTTGTCTAGATAGCGAGGGTAATTATTTCAAATCACGGCAACCCATACTTGCGGCCACTTTTTTACAGGCAACCATAGTTTATTGTGTTCAGTAAAAATTTAGCTTCAATTTGGTATAATTTTTGCTGAAAAAACACATGACGTAAATAATCAACAATAATGTACCTGTTTACACCTGGTTGCCTAGAGGTTGCGGCTAACTGAGAGCTGGCAACCCTACTTTTTTACATTCTTCACATCATTGTCCTTCAAATGACGTTTCATTCACTTAAAAAACATATCGTGTAATTTCATCCAAATAAATGACTTACAATATATTTAATTACACATAGTTGCGGCTAATTTTTGATAGGCAACCCTGACGTAATACATTATACTGGCATTAATCTTTCATTTGAATTAAGTTTCATTGAAAAAACAGATACCTGCATAATTTTGCAGTGGGATCTTAGGCTAATACACACAGAGGTCGAACTGTCGGTTTGGAACGGCGCGGTTCGAACCGGCAGTTTTACCTTTCAGTTAGTGGGCGCGCGACGCGCCAGATCGAACCGACAGGCTGACCCGTCAGTCCAGACCGACGGGAAAAACTGCCGCCGTCCACTAACATGCGTTTTAGCACGACAGACGGAACGTCGGTTCGTACCGCTTAATATCATCCTAATCTAACCGAAAGCGCTATTTAGGCCCTTCGTTCACCGACAAGATAAACCGACAATTCTGTGTGTATGGGCACCTATTTAAAAATATCGTCGTAGACGTTTGGATTTTTATGTTAATATTTATTAGAGAAAAATGCTCAAAACCGGCGAACAAGAATTCTGTATGAAGCTTGTTGAAGCGGTTGAAAAGTATCTGTGTTTATATAATTATAAACTACCTGAATATTCGAGGAAAGATATGTGGAAAAGGTATAGGCGGGATGTGGCTAGCGGCATGAAAGAAACTTTCGTTTTAAACGCTTTTTTTTGACATCTTGAAAACAACTGCAGGGAAAAATCACCCTCGATTCACAGGAATTTGCTTTAATTAATGGGATGTAATGAAACGTATTGGCCGAAAGGTATGTTCCGGACCTTCCCAGGTAGACTGACGAGTCCCGTAATTTGCATTTTTCCATATGTAGCAGCACCGTATTCCTTACTGGCAAGCAGATGTAGGAAAATTTTAGTTAGTTTTCGTTGAAACATATTTCTTTGTTATAAGGATAAATTTTTTGTTATGAAAATATATTTATAATCATAATTTTAAAAAAATTGATATCATAGCGTCAATGTAGGGATAACAGAACAGGACATTTGGAAAGACTTGGTCACTTAGTTCATTGATACGATGCTGTTGAGGCACCGATGGTCCGAACCCCTGCTGCTTTAATGAATTCGCACTAACGGAAATATCCCCAGTTTTTCTGCGAATCAAGGGTCTACATTAAATGAACATAAAATGAGCCATTTCCCGCAATACCTATTCTAATAGATACCGCTATACTTAGAACATTAAATTAGCTTGAATTCAGCTTGGAGAATGACGAATTTAATAGATGACAGTTCGGGAAACCCTAATTACCTAGCTTAACCAGGTAAGAAGGATCGACCAATTTTGGCTCCTTTTATGGTCATGTTCGACCTTATGCACGGCCCGGCAATTAGCGGTACCTGGTTACCTGTACTCAGGTTAATGGATATCATTAAAACGGACTACTAGTGAAAGAATAGCTACGATTGCCGGAATATACCATCCGCCTTATTATCGCAATGAACCCTTCGTCGCGCTAATACTGATTGCTAGGAACTGATATCCATACCTAAATCAAGCACCCCGAAGGGAACAGAAAACTATTACGTCCACGTCGTTGCTTCTGGGTTACGCTAAAAGTAGTGTATTTGCAAGATTTCTAAACGTCTAACGATGAAAGTTTTACTGTAAATTCAAATTTGCAAAACTAAATTAAATGTTTAACAAAAATATCAAGTATGAGAATAAAAATGTAAATTTCTATCGCAATTGTATTGCAGAATCGAATAAATCGACTCTCAATTACAAAAACCGAAAAAATTGAATTTCGTCGATTATAGCGCCATCTGCCACGAATCGAAAAAAATGTTTCAAATAAAAGTTATGTAGTTTTTAATGTAGAATGCGAATATGCAATCAAAAGTGGGGGTTCCTATTTAAGATTTTGAAGCTTCCCCCTGCCCCATCCACAGGGGTTGGGGTGTGGGATCAATCTTGGTATCATTTGATAGTTTTAAAAAAAATATCGGATACGTATTTTTTCGTTTCCCGATCTGAAGCGTACTTTTCGAGATATTCAACCGTTTCCATACTTTTCGGACACCCTGTATACCCCTCATATAATGATCAATTTAAGGAATTCCACGTTTACCCCTAAAGTACGGCACTTAAATAGGGGTAGGGATAGATTTACGGCATTTGAAGTATATGCATGATGAACATGGAGCCTCGGAAAGTTCCCAGCGTCATCTCTTGTTTTACCGCCGTCCTCCTTCAGCCAATCAGAGCGCATCGTATCAGCCACCAGTAATTAAGAAGACACTACAAGCTATATGACTGCTAATTTACATGTATAAAATGTTGCGCGGAAGGCTACAAAAGTCTTTAAGCAATTCAAAACATGAAATATCGCCCACAATTACCCCAATTGACCCTACACAGGCTGGCACAGATAAAAGTTTCTGGAAAATTACGGATTACTACGGAGGTTGGTAACTTTTATCTGCGCCACCCTGCTCAGATAAAAAATATATTTTCTTACCTTCATATAATCTGCTTTTAATCTGTTAAAAATTACGGCACATGTTTCTGGAATTATATATCCCAGCGCCTGTGCAGATATTCCCACAGAGTATTTTAAATCCTCATAGGATCTTCCTGTGACCAGAAAACGGAGAGTAGCCGTTAAGCGTTCCTCCGGAGTAATCGCTTCTCTCATTCGAGTATCTTCTTTTGTGAGACCTCTCACTAAACTGAATAATAGGTCGTATGTCTCTACATCCATCTTCAAATAATTTTTGAAGTCATCGGGGTCATTTTCTCTCAGCTCTTTCAATAATGGAACATGACCAAATAGTTCTTTCTTCAGTAAATAACTTTTAACCCATTTAGAGCGCCGCTTGTTCACACCAGTATTTCCCATCATCTGCATATACTATATCATTGCACACGCGAGAGCCTTTTTTTTTCTATGGCTTAACATTTTGTTGTCACTTTACTGCACCTTTCATCGTCGAAATTTTAGATCCGTGGGTCAATCTGCAGGTTTGCGAACACTAACACGCGGTATTGATTTGTTGATGTTCACCACAGACCAAGAAATTCCTTCTAAAAATATTGAGACGATGGAAGTCAACTTAACGACTCGGCGGCACAGGACGACTGAGCGATTCGGCAGAAGAGGACGATTTGGACTCTTATGCAGAAAACTTTTGTCAGGTCGAAAATACACAGATGATTACCGTCACAGTTTGGGATGACGCTGGGTATTTGCCCAGTCCCGCAAAACCTATATTTCCCCAGTCCCGCAATAACTATATTTCGGCTCCTTTTATGCCGGCAGTACATAGAGTCAAAGAAAGCGAAAGCGTAAATGGAGCAATAAATGGGATAAGCGTAAAGAAAGGTAATCCTCGCGTCTCAGGTACTCCTCACCTCGGGATGTCTCGCGCTCGGGTCTCCCGCGCGGCGCTCCTCAGCGAGCGTATACTGCCCATAAGGGGGCACTGCCCTCATAAAGAACCTTTGCAAAAATTGTTCGGAAAATTTGTGTAATAATAAAATAATCGATAATCGATATTGAACATGAAAATATAATTATTATTACAGGGTAGAAGTATGTAATAGTAATTCACCGGTCTCTCTCATGCAAAACGATGATGAAGATTATTAATTTCAGAATATCCTTAGATATAATTCATTACTTTTAATAACCTCTTGCAATTTTATAAAGCCTTAATTCTTTAAAAAATAGTAAAATAAATTATTAAATCTTCCAACATTTTTTTTTTCATCTGTCACGTTTTGTGTCCAACTTGAACGTAATTTTTCTGTTGATTAGTATTATAACTAAAATTAGTAAAAGTTATAAAAAACCGAGGTTTAATTGCTATTTTCAACGATTTCATTCTATACGAGATTGAGATTATCTCTCTGACGCATGAACTCACGTCGCGTTATCCTTGTCGCAGCTGCGGGAAACGCTAAACTCGAGCTTCTCGACTCCGAAACGAAGCAATACTCAATTATTTTGGTAAATTAATAATTTTGAAAATTATGTTTATATCAAGTGAGTATTTAAAAAAGGAGTACATTGAATTTTCTACGAAAAAAACCTTTTTCGCTATTAAAACGTGTGAATGCACTTTTGATGCTCTGGCGTAAAACCGAAAAAATTGACAAATTTTTGTTTCTGATGATTGCAATATTTCATTACTTTTAAAACAAAACAAAAATCATCGAAAAATACCAATTTTTAGTGAAGTTAGAGGCATTCGTTTACAAGAGCGCGCGGGCGCTACGGCGCGTATTTATATATAAAATTCAATATCTCGAGAACTATTCATCGTAACAAAATGAGATAAAAACCAATCGTTTCGTCTTGAAATTCTCTAAATTTTTTCCGGAGCATGTCTCGATAACTTGTCAATAGTTTTCGGGATATTTAAAGAAAAAGCCGTACAAAAAATACATTTTTATTAAAAATTAAAAAGCAAACTTTGGCTTTATGTCACATTTGTTCTATATATTTTTCCGAGTATTTTAAAAAAAGAAGAATTAAAATCGTACACTTATAAAGTACAAGCGCAACAAAATCGATTTTCTCAGCCCGTCTACTGTCGGTCGACACTACGGGTCGATCTGCAGTTTTGCGGCCGGCAGGCCGGCCTGCAGGCCGGCCTGTCAGTTTTACCCGCGGGTTTCTATTCTGCGTTAGTGGACGACGACGGTTAAAACCGACGGATCGACCCGACGGTTCGAACTGCCGTTCGACCTCTGTGTGTATGGGCACCTAAGAGGCATTGCACCGGAGAGGTCTGCCTGCGCAGGTTACTTATACAGACAAACCTGAGTGTACATGTGGTCACATGTACACTCAGGTTTGCCTGTATAAGCGACCGGCGCAGTCATCTTTCGCACCACCGAGGGTACGGAGCTCACTTCACCAACGCTGTTCACCTCACTCTGAGTCACCGCACGTCACACTGCGACCCAAGGTTCGCTTGGCCTTAAGGGGCCCATACACTGTCAAACATGTTTGCGCAACGCAGGTTTGCGCAACGCTGCGTTGCGCAACTGCATCATCCATACACTGTCAAACAAATTTGCGCAACGCAACGCACAGCTGCATCATCCATACACTTTAGTTACACGTTGGGAATTGGACAGCAAGCATGCCCTCAAGTGCTATCGCGGCAATTATTATCGCGTGTGCGTTAGATGATGGCGATGGTAGAAAACGGAAAAGAAAACAAAAAAAAAAAACAAAGGACTTGGGTGAAAGAATGGCTGAAAAAAGGGCGACGCTTAGCCACGACAACCTCATTGAAGAGCTGCAGTTGTCGTCCCCTCTTGACTATAGAAATTATTTGAGGATGGATGCAGACTCTTTTGGAGAACTTTTGCAAATGGTTTCTCCACATATATATAAACAAGACACACAATTGAGAGATGCAATATCTCCTAAGCAAAGGTTGTTTGCTACTTTACGGTATCTGGTATCCGGCCTTACATACGAAGCTCTAAAATTTGAAACAGTAATTGCTGCCCAAACACTAGGTGTAATTATAATTCAGACGTGTGAAGCAATTATTAAGGTGCTGAAGAAGTACATCCAGGTTAGTAATTTATTTTCATTTATTAACATTAGACAAAACATTATAAAATAAACATGACATTAAAAAGTAAACATGAATGAACAAAAGTAAGTTTCTTAACACGAGAAAAATTTCTATTCTTGAAATTAAATTTTCTATTCTTAATAAACTCAAAACATTAAAAAAGAAACATGAATGAACAAAAGTAATTTTCTCGACAGGAGAAAAATGTCTATTCTTGAAATTGAGGATCAGATAAAAGTTGTGACACATTTGTATAGGAAACTATATTGTTTTCACGTTGGTTTAATGATGTTAGTTCATAGCGTGATTGTGAATTGGATAAGTGTGCTGAGTGTTGTGATGATGTTTGCGGGTATGGAGAAGGTGTTTGCGGGTATGGATAAGGTGTTTGCGGGTAAGGAGAAGGTATTTGTGGGTATGGAGAAGGTGTTTGTGGGTATGGAGAAGATGTTTGCGGGTATGGAGAAAGTGTTTGCGAGCATGGCGGTAATAGAACATTTGAGTTTGATGAATGTGAGCGTGTGTGTGGTGCATTTATGTTAACAGAATATCGATGCAAAGTTCCTAAACGACCTTCATATAAAATGTCGTTTATTGCCTTCTTCGCATGTATTTGTTGATCCGTTGGTAAGTTGCTGAATTCGAAAGCCCAATGTTTGGCCAGAATTTCCACCTTGTCGTTTGAAGTTTTGAGTCGTTCGCATGCCATTTCCAACAATTCATTCCGTTTTTTTAAATCTTCACTCTCCATAGATGGGGCCTGCCTTTTTCTCTTTTTTGTTGGGAGGGAAAGGGGTTGTAACGGCTGGTCAACATTTTCCAAAGTTTCAAGTATGCTGTCCTATAAAAAAATATATAACATTATTTTTGTATTACAGATACCACAAAATGAAGGGGAGTGGATGAAAGTAGCAAAACAATTTGAATGCAAGTGGAATTTTCCTCATTGTCTTGGTGCGATCGACGGTAAACACGTTTTAATACGGAAGCCTCCAGGAACTGGTTCATATTACTTCAATTATAAACACACATTTAGTATTGTTCTAATGGCCGTAGTTAGCGCAGATTATGAATTCTTAATGATAGACGTAGGCACCAATGGACGTGTATCTGATGGAGGAGTGTTTGCAAACACTACATTTTGTAAGAAATTGTCGCAAAATCAACTTTTTTTACCGAAAGCAGATAATCTACCATTAAGTGACATTAATGCACCCTATGTATTTGTCGCCGATGACGCCTTTCCACTAATGGAAAACGTTATCAAACCATTTAGTATGAGAAATCTGAACAAAGAAGAGATTATTTACAATTATCGAGTATCACGAGCTCGTCGGATGGTGGAAAATGTGTTCGGAATATTAACTTCTCGTTTTAGAATTTTCCAAACTCAAATCAATCTTGAACCAGACAAAGCTTCTATTGTAGTAATGGCATGCTGTTATTTGCATAACTTTTTACGGAGTAAGAACGTGCAATCGTATTTACAAGGAGGTTTAGACATAGAAAATGTTAACACGGGGGAAGTCACAAATGCGGATTGGAGATCGGACAGTTCACTTCTTCCACTGGAATTACCTCAAGGACGAAATAGTACAGTTAGAGCTAAAGAAGTAAGACCGAAGTTTTGTAGCTATTTTAATAATTCTGGAGATGTACCGTTTTACAGAAAATGTAGTACAATGTAAACGCAGTTAAAAAATAGAAAAGCAGTAAAATGTTACGCAGCTAGTAATAAAGTTATTGATAAAATAATTTTAAAAAATATAAGATAATTTCTTTACTTACCTCATTTTTTGAATTTTCCGTTTCTTCCAGCATACTGTCATCCATCGATGTTAATCCCGAAACTTGCATTTCCTGATCTCTTAAAAAATCTAAGTCCGAGAAGTACCAAAGACTTGGCTCATAGATTTCTGATGATCCAGCTCCAGACTTGTAACTCTCTGTAACCTTCTTCAATTCCCGCCTGTAGCCACTTCTCAGTATATTAATTTTTTTCTTCACCATTTCACGATCAGCTCGTGGCTCAATTTCTTTTAATTTTTCCGATAATTTCTCGTAAGCAGTAGCTTTGAGATTTCTGTTTTTATAGATGTCGCTCTTAATTTTCCAAACTTCCGGTAAATCTCTATACATTGAAATAAAATCCCTCCAGAATTCCCTATTCTGTATAGTCGTCATTATTACAAGTGAACCTGGATAGGAGGATAGAGGAAAAAGGATAGAGGGTGAACCGGATACTCGTAGAGATAGATCGCTGGTAAGACGTAGGAAGGGAACAGAGGCGAGATATTATGGAGATGAATAGTGTGTTTTGTGATAGAGAAGTATAGAAATATGTAACACTTTGAACAACAACTGAACCGAACTTGGCGCGAGGAAAATCTTGAAACGACTGACTGGAAAAGGGCTAGTAAGGCGGGGGTACGCTGGCATAAAAGCGGGGTTTTTTCCGTTTCACGGTGAGAGGAGAAAATTTGAAGAAAGCGTGACAGTAAAAAGCGTGCAAAAGACTTCGGGAGAACACGCAGATGCGTCGAAGTTCCGTAGTGCGGTCAAGAGACGAACGTACGCGCGTCTCGATGTAGTAATTTATGATAGGACGGATGCGCGTCTCGATAGGGTGACGTGCTTCCTGATGGCTTCATTTATGATAGGTCGACACACACACTTCTCTTTAGCTTAATTTATGATAGGTCGACCCTGGATGGTAAACAAAGGGTGCTCGTAGGGAAGGCAAAGGGTATTCCCGCGAGTCTATTGAAAATGAGGAAAAGGTCGAGGACCCCGTCCCCCGCCCCGCCCGGGGCGCCGGGGAGCCCGTTGCGCAAAAGATTTCAAACACTTTTGAATTTGGTCAAACATTTGCGCAACGCATCAAAAACCGCCATACACTGTCCAGCAAGTTTGCGCAACGCTGCGTTGCGCAAACTTGCTGGACAGTGTATGGGCCCCTTTTAGACGTCGAACACGTTTAAAGTTTGTCAAACATTTGCGCAACGCATTAAACACCGCCATACACTGTCCAGCAAGTTCGCGCAAACGCTGCGTTGCGCAAACTTGCTGGACTGTGTATGGGCCCCTTTACTCGACTCGCGGAACTCGTGAAGCGATCGCGCGCTCGTATCGTGACTCGAGCGGAACTAACTATCCTCTCCGGATCGATACCGGTTCGCGCGCGCTACCCGGGCTCGTCCGGATTCGTACCGTCGCCGCGATCGCGCTCGCGGCGTTTCGCGCGGCCCTTTCGACTGCCGATTCGCACGCATTAGTCCGAAGGGGCCGATTGCACCCTTTTTGTGACGCAGAGCGAATCTCTACGTCACACAGTGACGAGTGCAGCATTTGTGGTGGTCGTGGGTTTATTATCGCAGCGAAAGAAAAGAAAAAGACGGTGGTGGGCAACTAGAATCTATCGAAATCGGTCGATTTCGAGGAAAAATTCATTGTTAAATAGTATGTTAGAAGAAGAAGAAAGTGGTCATTTTCGAAATTTTACGAGGATGTCGCTAAATGACTTCAGTTTTTTCTGCATTTCATATTCTTTGATAAAATTAAGCATTTTTTCATTGTCCCAGCTCATAACCACGAAGTAAAACAATTCGCAACACCGAAAGAAATTTATTCTTAAAGCTAGTATAATATACTAAAACTTATTGTTAGTATATTTCCCTCTAAAATAGGCGGTAAGTATATTTTCTAATCGTTAGAGGAAAATAATTTAATAAACGCATACTAATGTGGATGCATACTTAATGGGGCCTTTACACGCTTGCCAAGCCTCGGCATGCATCCACAAGCACAAGCGTGTGAACAGGGGTGTTTAGGTTGTCTTGCGGCCGCTTGCGCGAGCTTGGAGAAGCTGGTCGCCGTTTAAGGCGCGTATACATCTGCGAGCTGAGCGTGAGTCGAGCGGCTCACGAGTCACTCGTGAGCTGCGCGTGAGCCGTCCATTTAAATGAATGCTTCCAAGGAATTTCCAACGACCAGCCAGATACATCTGCGAGCCGAGCGGCTCGCGCTCGCTTGATTGGGACGTGGTTTAGAGCGCTGAACTAATGACTTTTTGAGCCACTCGTGAGTCGCTCACTGCGATCCGCCTCCCGTGGCTCACTGTGAGCGGCTCACGAGTCACTCATGGTGATCCGTCTCCTGTCGGTTTTTCTGGTGAACGCAAAGGCCGAAATTTTTATATTCATTTGACACTGAAGACAATGCTAATTTTGCTACTTCAAATTGTTGCAGTTCCTTAATAATTTTCTTCCTTATGAGACGAATGAAAATAATTACCGAATTTTTAAAACATTATTTAACAGATCTATGAAGTAGTCCTATACTTTTTGCAACTATTATGATGATGGAGTTACCAAAATGGGTTCGATTTGGTGCTTCGTCAAATATTGTAATTGTCGATGTGAACAACCTAATTGTCACTGTAGATTTGAATACTTTGCTATCATTCGAAAGCTAGTTAATGACAGTATATACATAGCAGAAGTTGATAATTTTAGATACAACAGCTCCGGCTTTTTCCACAAATGTCATCAAATAAATAATGTAAAGGCCATCCCAATTAGCAGTCTTATTACACCTTATATATACATTAATCTCAATAATGAATTATATGTGGTTTATCATATTAACATTAAGGAATTAGAATAAATAATGTAAGATATAAATATTGTTTTCTACTGTTCTATGTAGTTTTCATTTTTATTCTATTATTTTCTTGAAAATTGTAATGTACAAAAAACTATGATACTTCAATTCACCTTATATTATTTATTGAAGGGGTTTTTTCTCTTAAAAATTTTGATTAAATACATTTTCCTCTTTTATAATGCATGCAAGTATTAAATTCATTGACTTCTATTGTGAGAACGCAGGTGAACGACGTAAAGAAGAACGTACTTTTTTAATGTTGGTGTATTTGAGGAAAGTTATTACAAAAATCAATCCTTGTCACCTCTTCAATAAACTTATTTAATATTATCTGAAGATGTTAGGTTTAAGTATTCTTTCACACGTCGCCCTATTCTACAGGTCTGGATTGCGAGGGGTCAAGTCACAGTATCTGTTTTTTAACAGAGATCCTTCGAATAAGCGTTAGTCTCAAGTGGGAAGCATTAATTTCAACAAGTGGCTCATGAGCGACTCGTGAGTCGCTCGGCGCCGCTCAGCTCACGCTCAGCTCGCAGATGTATACGCACCTTTACATGCTTGCCAAGACTCGGAAAGCGTCCACAAGCACAAGCGTGTGAACGGGGGCGTTTAGCTTGTCTTGGCTTGGCTTGTGCCGATCCGACCGAGTGTCGGTTTTTGAACACAGATCAAAGGGCGTTCTTGTAAACAAATGCCTCTTCACTATGAGTATTGCTTCGTTTCGGAGTCTAGAAGCTCGAGTTTAGCGTTTCTCGCAGGTGCGACAAGGATAACGCGACGTGAGTTCATGCGTCAGAGAGAAATAATCTGTTATTGCTTGAGCGTTTTTGCTATTAAAACGTGTAAATGCATTTTTGACGCTCAATAACTGGCCTAAAACCGGAAAATTGACAAGTTTTTGTTTCTGATGATTGCAATATTTCATTACCTTTAAAACAAAACAAAAATCATCGAAAAATATCAATTTTTAGTGAAGTTAGAGGCATTTGTTTATAAGAGCGCGCGGGCGCTACAGTGTGTATGTATATACAAAATGCAATATCTTCAGAATTATTCATCGTAACAAAATGATATTATAACCAATCGTTTCGTCTTGAAATTCCATAAATTTTTTCCGCAGCATGTTTCGATAACTTCTCAATAGTTGTCGAGAAATGTAAAAAGAAGCACTACAAAAATTATATTTTTATTAAAAATTGAAAAACACACTTTGGCTTTATGTAACATTTGTTCTATACATTTTTCCGAGTATTTCAAAAGAAGAAAAATTGAAATCGGACACTCTCTTGTAAATGAAAGTGGACAACAATAATACCTATCTTATGTTATTAGGCGGAGATCCGAGGTTTTTTAGACTGTATTTAATTAAGTCGCCACACGAGGCATGGTGGGGGGACGAACCTCGCGGAAGGCTTAAAAATCTGAGGATTTTTCCGCCGAATTACATATACTACTTTTTCTCACGAATGCCCATTTCTCAAAATAAAATAAAGAGAAGTATAGACGGCTCATTTCACGTTGCGTTCATCAGTTTGGAAAAAGGACCCACTTTGGACGAAGCAATCTTTTGACAGTCTGCAGACTCCCGGTCGGTGTCATCGGATATCGGCAGAATAGGCTGGAAAAGGCCTCGAAATGGGCACAAGTGATATATATATCAAAGGTTTTTCGACAACGGGGTTTTCCTGATGTAAGAGGAGCTATCGATGGATGCCACATACGGATTAAGCAGCCGCAAGGAAATGCGAATGACTACTACAACCGAAACAAATATCATTCGATTATTTTGCAAGGTAAGTCCGTTTCTATTGTTTAATGTTAAGCTGTTACTTACGAAACTTGTTTGTAGGTGTAGTGGACCATGAAATGAAATTTGTGGACATATTCGTCGACATGCCTGAACGTATGCACGATGCAAGGGTGTTTCGTAACAGTAACATTTACAGACGAATTGCCGATGAAGCTGCACCATTGCTACCACATAATGAGCACATTATTGGCGATTCCGCCTATCCGCTGATGGTTAACGTTATGACTCCATTTAGGGACAATGGTCATTTGACTGATGAATAAACAAATTTCAACAAAAGACTAAGTTCAGTTAGGTCGGTTGTAGAACGTGCTTTTGGTCGACTGAAATGTAAATTTAGACGGCTAAACGACTTAGATATTAGCACACCGGAAATAGGTTGCAACATTATTGCCGCTTGTTGCGTATTACATAACATTACATTAGATAATGATAATGATGGCGAAAATTATGAAAATGAAGATGATATGCCACAAGTAATCTAGGATGATGAAGATAATCTTCAACGAGAACGAGCTGCAGCTGTTGCAAAGAGATTAGAAATCATGCATCTTTTGTAAAAAGAATTTTTGTAAACTGTTCCAATGAAACTGTAACTCTGTTATTTATTAAAATACATTATTTTTATACAAACTAGGTAATTCATTTCTGTTCCACGAGCTTTTCCAAAATAGCATTCCTTCTTTCTTGGATTTCATTGCTCTGTTCAACAGCTTTCCGGAGAAATTTTATCTCTTCGACTCTCTGTGCTTCGATGTCCAGTTGTTTCTTCCGGAAATTGTATAACGCCCTATTTCTTACGGCCTTTTCGGCATTCGACTCTCTTGAGGTTTCCCTTGCTGGAGTGGGTGCCTCCATGAGAACATTCCTAACATCTGAAACTTGCATGGCTTCTGCCTCTTGGGGTGGATCCAACAGCACATCTGAAAAGAAATGTTCGTAGTATAACTTGCTAAAATACAACCGAAATACAAATATTACCTTCCTTCACTGCCACACCTGCCTGAATAACGACAGGCGGGTTCATAGTGCAATCTTCAGTGAAAATTTCTTCAAAACAATCAAAGAACTCCCATTCAATTTGTCCTCGCCCAGTCTTCCTCTTGTTATCTTTGATAGTTGAGTACGTTTTCTTTAAGTTTCGCCACTTCCTGTCCAGACTCTCCTCGGATACTGGATGATTGTGCCGTACAAATTCATCTTTAATTTCGCCCCACAACAACTTCTTCTTAATTTTTGGATCTCGAAACTGATCCTTCCTTTTAGAATATTCTGAGATTAATAGTAGCGTAGTGTTGCGGGTCCACACAAACTGTAGATAAATGTGTAGCATTAAAGTATGTATAATATTATAGTTCACAAAACTTGCCACTCACACCAACTGATCTTTATTGCGTTACTTCCTTTACCAATTAATCTAGATACTTCTGCCAAGAATAAACTATTAACCCTACCTTTTATAAACAGCCCTCTCAAACAACTTATATTTCTTCTTCAACACACCCGATACAACAGTAAGGCCACGTGCTCACCGGATCAGGCCGTTCACAATCGGACCGATCAGTGATCGGTCCGACCGAAATATATCCACCAGATTTGATCAGTACGATTATGGTCCGATGATTATGTACATTCGCTGGTCGAGAGCCGACTGTCGATTAAGATCGTGCACACAGCGTCTTGCATGATTAATGTCGCCTAACTGTAGGGGAGAGTGGGGCAAAATGGTAAATTTTCGGTAAAATCGGATTTTGAACTCTTAGATGTTTAAAAAGTAGATCGTATAAGTGCTTATCTTATATAAAACTCATTCCTACACAACTTTTATGAAGACTATTTTCCGATATTCTCATGAAAAGTGGGTCAATTTTTCCACTTTTTCGGAGGTTGTTTTTTTACCATTTTGCCCCACGGTGGGGTAAATTGGTAAATATGTGAGGTAAAATGGTAAATCGTGTTTCTTATGCAATTGACTCAGGTTTTAAGTCATTTAACATTGTGAAAGGAAGAAAAAACACAGGAAAAAAGGTTTTTTCACAAAATGTTAAATTTTTTATTGATAATTTGTCGAATTGAAGCAATAAGAAAGCAAAAATAGAATGAATGAGTAAGAATAATCGCTTGATTGTTTCTTTTTTGGACGTCCTCGTTTCTTCGGCGTAGTTGTTTCTGGTTTCTTCTTCTTTTTCTCCTCGCGAGACTTTTGTTCGCTTCTTAACTCCGCAATTGTCGTTGAGTCTGTCAAAACTGTTGAAAAGCGGCGTTTTCTGCCGTGACGAGAAGGTTGGCGCGCATGAGCCTTAGGATATAGTCCAAGAGCCAGAGCCAAAAAAGGTCTCTGAATTTAATAAGCCCAGTTTTTTTATAGTTTATTACAGTGGTTGTGTAGACAAACATACTGCGGTCAGTCAAGCGAAAGCTGGGGCATATGTCTTAGGGACGCTATCAAAGTTGTCGTTCCTGCCGGGGTAATAATTTGAATTTAATAAGGTTGAAAATCGGTATACAACTTGTATATTGCATATAAATAAAGGTTACGAAGTCAGTCAGCTGAATGTGGGGGCGGAGCTGGTCAGTCAGCAAAAAAAGAAATGTTAATTTCGCGCGCGCTCGGCGTTGCAGGCGATTTCAAATCAGAGTATAGAAAAGAGCGCAGGTATACTCGTAGGGGGGGTAAGAGACAATAGCTCGGGGTCTGTTCCGTCGCACCGAGCGTACACATAGGTCGTAAATATCACGGACAATTCGTTAACAGCCATCTCCCGCAGTACCCGCTTTGACCGGTACCGTCATAAAAGTGATCCGAGCCGGCTAAAGGAGAGGAGTGTCCGATGCCGCCGATGAACAATTGGGGAATTTTGATACTTAGTTTTTCCATTTCGCCAGCGTCATCGACATCCTTCCCCTGGCCGATCAGGGTGCGTCGCGTCGCGTCACGTTAGCCCACGCTATCCCTTCCATTGGGTTACGATGCGAATATATAAATCGGGGCTAAAAGCGTGTCCTTCAATGTACTATCAACCATCAAGTGTCGTGTCTCAATTCGTGTTGTATTGAACAATGGTTAAACCGTAGTGAGTGACGCATATGTTTCGTTTCAAAATGAACAAAATTTGTGTATTCTGCCTCAAGAAGTATCAGCTATTAATATCATTTACAGAGAAGACTTTAACAAATTGTAAAGCAATTTTACGAATTCGTGCAAAATATAATTTAACGTATGACAATATATCTTTGCCGTCGAATCCAGGACAAATTGAGTGCTACCATGTAGTTTGCTACAGAAAGTTTACGGCTTTAAGTAAAAAGTATAGACAAGAGTTAAGGTAAGATACAATTCAATATAAACATTTTGTGCATGCTCAAAATAGTTTATTTCGTACTTATTATCGATATGACTTGAACACCTATTGAAGTAAGAAGTTGCGTTGTTGACGTTTAAGCGAAATCAACGAATTTGATGATTCGGAGGCAGAATTTGATAATGAATGAGTTATTAAAATATTATTTGTAATGTCTATTCTGTACATATATAATACATTTTCAATATTATTATATTATAATTAATTAATAGCCTATTGAATCTAGTTCGTTAAATAATAATTTATATATTCGTATCGTAGCCCAATGGAGGGGATAGCGTGGGCTAACGTGACGCGACGCGCCCTGATCGGCCAGAGGAGGGATGTCGATGACGCTGGCGAAATGGAAAAACTAAGTATCAAAATTCTCCAATTGTTCATCGGCGGCATCGGACACTCCTCCCCTTTAGCCGGCTCGGATCACTTTTATGACGGTACCGGTCAAAGCGGGCACTGCGGGAGATGGCTGTTAACGAATTGTCCGTGATATTTACGACCTATGTACGCTCGGTGCGACGGAACAGACCCCGAGCTATTGTCTCTTACCCCCCCTACGAGTATACCTGCGCTCTTTCCTATATACTCTGATTTGAAATCGCCTGCAACGCCGAGCGCGCGCGAAATTTACATTTCTTTTTTTGCTGACTGACCAGCTCCGCCCCCACATTCAGCTGACTGACTTTGTAACCTTTATATATATGCAATATACAAGTTGTATACCGATTTTCAACCTTATTAAATTCAAATTATTACCCCGGCAGGAACGACAACTTTGATAGCGTCCCTGAGACATATGCCCCAGCTTTCGCTTGACTGACCGCAGTATGTTTGTCTACACAACCACTGTAATAAACTATAAAAAAACTGGGCTTATTAAATTCAGAGACCTTTTTTGGCTCTGGCTCTCCGACTAATAGGGACGGATGGACTCAAGAATCTTTCCCGAATCGTCTTCTTGCGCCCCCATCAACTGATTCTGAGTCGACAAAACTTGTGCCGAGTCTTTGTCCTCTTTTGATCCATTCGATGCTTCATCTTCTTCTTCTTCTACTTCTTGTTCGGCCGCTAAGGTCATCGCCGAAGTTTCTTCTCCTGGATCAATCTCAGCCGACGTTGCTGGGGTTGGAAGTGGCTGATCGGTCACGTCCGACGGCATAAAATCGGTGTCGTCAAAAATGAATTGATTCATAGGCCAAATGCCAGTGGCTTGGAACCCAGAAATGATATTTTGACGAGTTATCGCATTGTTCATAGACGAAGAAATGATTCCTGGAATGTCGTAAATTGACATTGAGCGACCAGGATGAGCGTTGATCCAACCGTCCGAAAAATAATTGACTGCTCTCTTGAATGGGCCGAACACTGTGCGATCCAGTGGTTGAAGCCGATGGCTGCAGTGAGGTGGAAGAGAGAGCACAACAATGCCATGATCTATACAAAATTGCAACCCATCGATGGATAAATGGGATTCGTGATTGTCGAATATCAGTAAGACTTTTTTTTCATTAGTGGCACCCACATGTCGTTGGAAATGTTGTAAATACTGCACGAAATGAGTCGCATTCATCCATCCTGCAAAAAATGAAGTAAATAAATAAACATACATCTCTAACACCGTAAATTTTATTACCTGATGGATTAGCTGATCCAGCACAGCCTTCTGGACCACCATTAAGAAAATGTTCTTGAAATTTAACTCGCGGAAAGATAATGAACGGTGGTACAACATTTCCGACCGCATTCACGGCCAAAGCCATCGTCACGAGCGTGCCGCGTTCGCTGGAAGTTATGCGACCAACTTGTTTTTGTCCTTTGCGGCTGATAACACGATCAGGCTTCTGGACCGTCGTCACTCCTGTCTCGTCCATATTGTAGATGTTTGCCGCCTCAAAGTTATACTGCTGATAGAGCGATTGCAAATGTCCGAAAAACATTCCAACGTTGGTTTGATTGAAGGCCATCGCGCGTTGAAGACTCGTGGCTTCGGGCTTACGAATAGCGACATGTGTATGTCGCCTAATAAAGCCCTGAAACCATTCAACACCGGCTGTTTTCTTTTCTTCCCAATCACAAACAGGAATCTTCAACTTATGGGCGAATTCGTAGGCCAACTTTTTGACGTCTCGTGGCGAAAGACCAAAATACAAATCAGAGCATTTCATCAAATATTCCACTAACGCATTTTCTTGTTGTTTAGAAAGCACTGTGGAACGGCCAGCTGTTTTTACAACGACTGATGATGTGGTAGACGTAGAGGCTGGAGTCTGAGTTGAAGCGGTATTGCTGGAGACAGCTGCATTACAGTATCTGCGCAAAGTCATATGAGCGATTTCGAATGTTTTAGCAACGCTGAGCACTGACAATCCCTCAATTACGACAGCGTCAATCGCCTGAGAAAGTTTCTCGGGGTCGATTGCAACGTTTTTTCGTACATAATTTCGCACCATTTCGCTGAAAAAAGAGTAAAAACCAATAAAATCATAAATAATTACTGTCAAAAATTACACCAATAACGTTGAATTCGAAAAAAAACACCGTTCACGCAAGTTTAACAATATACTATTTCGATACAAAACGTTAAAAAAGAAACAAAGCTGAGAAAACGTTTACCATTTTACCCCACGTCAAATTTACCAAATTGCCTCACCATACATTTTCGGCTTCGACTACAGTTACACACAAACGATAGATAAATCTCGCAGAATGCTGTTTATATTCGCGTCTGGGACAAGTAAATAAACTTAAATACTTACCTTCACGACAATATCTCCACCAAAATCGACACAAACTGAAAAACTTGAACGGAAAAATATTTACGACGCTAACCTCAAAACAAATTTCTGTGTGTGAATGTAAAACTATTAGTGAGATCATCACATCCACACTGACATTCGGCTGTGGAGCCTGCGCGCACGCGTGGAAACAGAGACGCCAATTGGCTGGAACGTCTACTCGATTGCGCGGGATCCCACAAATCAGCGATGTAACGCGAAGGAAGGATTGTTCGCGGTTACACGTTGTTGTACCGATAAATTATTTCTTTATTTCACACTATACATTCGACCACTCGAGTTACTTCGGAGCGTCTACACTGGACGATGGACTGCAGGCAAGTGAGAGCGAAAGACTCTCCTCGACTCGCTACGTGCGAGCGTCTCCTTGTCCAGGCACACTGTCCGCTGGCTACGAGAGGTGGCGCTACTGCTCCGCTACACGGCCCTTACACCGAGTGCCATCTACGATTCAAATTGCAACCCTCTAGCTATTACCAACCGGTCGATAATACGGAAAATACGTTTTGAGAATTTACCATTTTGCCCCACTCTCCCCTAATCGGTCATGATTGAAATCGAGTCGGCGGACACGTTTCGGTTGAGATATATGTCAACGATTTTTATCGCGCGATCGAAATCTGGACGATTGTGGTTGGCTCGATCCGGTGGACACCCGACCTAATATGACAACTCCTTGAAAACAATAATCGCCTCTCTACCACCACCTCCTATTTTTCTGCGCCCGTCGCACCGCCTCTTACATCCAGTTTTTTATTTCTATGGTTTTTTACAAACCTGTTGCCCCATTTTCACAGTTGCTGCCTGAAGGCATGGACTGGTTAACCAAAAAGTAGGTCATCCCATTTTCTACAATAAATTTAAAACATTAACCGCATAATTATTTTGTCACTTTATATCTACTTTATCATCTATCTTACCATCTTCAACTTGTAACATGTCCATTCTCAACTTATTCGATCACAATAAAACACAAACAAACAATAATTTCAATTAGACTCGACGTCGAGATCACACACTGAATCAAAAAGGCGCCAAAACTTCTTCCGATGGAAGTGAGCGGGAGCGATGGAGCGTAACTTTTCTTCGCTACAAAACATGGCGACCGCTACCACTTACGCTCACTTGGAGCGCTCGGTAGAGAATGCGCGTTCGGCAGATTTTTACTGAGCTGCTCCGCAACTGTTGCGGAGCGGTATGATCTGCTGAATGTGCACCCAATGAGTATAGCTGCCACAGCCGAACCAGGGACGTTTACTGAATCTGTACAAAATATTGTCTCCACGAGCTTCACGTATCCTTCTCCGAACTTAACGTATCTTTACAATAGCAAATACGTTAATAGTTGAATTAAAGTTGCTAATATAGCGATACTTTTCGTTCATGTAGTAATACGTTTTGCAACTAGAGTGTGTAAAATGCACGCTCGGCTACTGTCGTGAGCTAACAATCTTTATTCTCTTCCTCTGTACAATCGTCCTACTCTACCCGCTCCGCCATCTTAGCTCTCTCTCTCCAGTGCTGCCCCGCTCGGCCACTCATACACTACATCCGTCTTCTCTTAACAATTTGAATTGCTTACTTGCTATTTTCCTTAGGCATAATGAAATCCTTAAAGCGCTCTGGAACCCTTCGCTCTCGGTTACTTCGTCTAGGCTCAGCATTAACGCTAGGACGTAAAGGGCTGTTAATACTAATTGGTTGATTTGGGCTTTCCTCCCCAGCTGTCTTTTCGGTTGTGTTTAAACTCCTATCCTGGTCTGTTTGATCGTCAACAAACGTCTTTACTTGGCTAACATTTCTCTTGTACGACGCACCCTGTGGTGATGTGATAGTGACTGTGTTGTTGTGTCTATCCGTTACATTAAATGTAGTCGGATTATATTCCGTGCTTAACTTATCTTGTCTCGTTTGTCTGACTAGTACAGGAAAACGTTTTATCGTTCTTCACTTTCTTACTTACGTTTCATCTTCCGATACTAGTTACTAGTTATATTTATAAATTTATTATACTTTTCAGTGTACTTTGCAAGAGGGCTTTATTTTAGGCTTACGAGTAAAAAAAAAGCTTATGATAAAAAACAAATTAGGTATAAGATTAACACATAAGGTAATGATTTATTTGTCTGAGATTTAAAAATACTGATTGTCTTGATAAGGTACATAGATCATTACAGCGTGGGATAACTGTGATTTGAAAAAGTACAAACTATAGTTTGTAATGTAAAAAGCAATATTCGCACAAGAAGAATGCGTAGAACTGACTTTTCATAGTACTATACTTTCTTACTTACAATACTATATAGTTAGAGTAGAACATATTTATAAGTCTATTATCTTGTTAAATGTGCTTCGTAAAAAGTCCTTACTTTATTATGATTAAAAAACAGTATATAGCAAAAAAGAAATAGCATGTAACGTTAACACATAAGGCAATTGAGGAGCTCGCATTTTTCTTTTTGCATCGTCAAAGCTCTCTCGAGCATCCGATGTGATTTGAAACAAGTATAAACAAGTAAGAATGTCTTTATATGTGGTAATATTGTAAAAGTGAAAAGAACATTTACAACGCTAACTTGGCTGATATCTCAGATTTTATTACCATTTTCAGCGGAACTCTCCCAAGTCGAAAAATAAAGCCTATTAGAAGCCTCAAAGTCCTATGACTTTATAGGAGTTGGAGGTTTAAAGTAGGCGAAAATAGCATTGCATTTCACGTCCTACAATAAGCCTAAAGATGGCAGTTACTTCCATTTGTGCCACTTTTAGGCTTTATGTAGGAGGTGCCAGTAACCTCCGATAGGCCTCCACATCCTATCCCGAGTCGAAATTGGTTGCGTTGTCGGTAATGAAGAACATTTGAGGTTAGAATTAAATTTGTATATTTTATTATTAATTGAAACTGAGTTACAATATATAGCGATAGCATTACAAATATAGAAAAATAACGTATAATACTAAGACAAGTAACATTTTTAGTAGAATACTTTCCATTACATTGTGCATTGTGGTTTTTAATTACTTAGTTTTTTGCCGTTTGTCCTGTCGATTTTTTTTATAATTCCGCGCTTTACGTTTATTATACGCGGTCTTATTAATGTGCATGATGAAGTTTTTTCTATTCACTGTCTGACTGACTCGCTTTGCCCATTCTGAAATTAATTTGAAAGTAAACCAGACTGTAAATTGCAACGAAAAATTTGAGCACATTTGCCATGCTGAAAATTGTACAATCCTCACCATATAATCCTTTAAATAAGCGAGTGTCAATTGAGGGGCGTTTGCCCCGTAAACCTTTCGCCGAATAATTACTCAGTGATGAGCCATAAACTTCGACCAATACTTCACGGACTAATATTTTCCATCGATCGTCTTCTGTTTCAGCTTGATTTACCGCCAGGCTGATGATGGTGATTTGTGCCTTCGATAAATAAAACTTGCATCCTGGAGATATCTCCTCCTGTAATATTTCAGTTATTAAGACGTTGTCAGTTAGATTACTACGATGATCAATTGTGTGAATATCGTATATATCAAGGCTATAAGTCGAAATGAGTATACGCACCATGTGTTCTGCTGGCTGCGAATGGACCGGATCGATCTGAAAATTTCAGATGAACATATTAATTAAATTATGATTATTTACGTGGTATCATCAAGGTATCATAAACAAAGATATTCTTCTATATTTTCCATCAAACGTAATAGCAGTTATTCCAGTAAACAACTGAAGTACCGAAGATAAGTGGATTGAATATTCCAGTTATTTATAACAGTTTAGCGATCACAATGAACAGTGAACCTTGGAGAACGAAGTAAAAAGTCGAAAGACAACTCTTGTAATAGAGTGAGAATGATTCTTCATACCTGAAAAGTTTCCATTGAGTTCAAATCATTCTTTTGATTCGATTCGAACGAATACTTCATGGCTTTCAACAATAACTCCTGATGAAGTATATCCTGTTTGGTAACTGTGGAATGAGAAAAACTAGCATCTCTATCTGTATTACAATGACTCAACTAAAAAGTGCTGAAAAGAAACGTACCTTTCCAAGATATCATACCAGCCAGCGATCGGACTGCTCCATCTTCATTTTCCTTATCGCTTTCCTCATCGCAGTTAGAATTCTCGCTGTCATTGATATCGCTGGATGTGCGATCATCAACCCGAACATTTGTCAATGAAGTTTGCATTGTCTCGGGAGGACTTGCATTTGCATTTGAGACGTCAAGAAGTACTCTCGTGGATGAACCAACATTTTGTGAGCATTCGCTGACGATGTTAGTTGGTGTGACAGACTGATAAGTATGTCCTGTTAACGTTTGAGCTGAATTTGATACGGGTATCATACCATCAAACAAACAATACTCTGCTCTAACATCCTGATGATTTTCCAATGCGTCTGACATTCCCTTAAACTGTCTTGTAGGAGGTGATGGAAGATCGGATGTTACACAAGTATGATCCAGCTGTTTCGAACCAGTTACTTGTGTATTCCTTGATGGTCCATATCTTGTCAAGTCAAGAATGTTGGCAGAATCCGAAGCAGAATAAGCACCACTAGTAACTGTAGCGCTTGGTAAACGTGGTCGAGTATTACCGATAAAGATTGGTTTGTCTTGTAGTATTTGTCTCGACATGTCGTCTTTATGTAGTTTCTTAATATTTTTCTGCACTTTTATTTCCTCTGCTTTATTTTTGCGTTCTTGCAAAATACTGGCTGTGAATATTTTCTTCATTGGATCGTGAATCTCTCCATTAGAATCGACCACAGTATTTTCCAGCTCGTTCTTATCAGCTAGAACGTATAAATAGTAGTTAAGGTAGTTGGACTTTTCTATTGCTAAAATAATATGCAACAACGTAATACAAAATAGTACTTACTGCTTATGGCGAGTATTTTTGCAGGCAATCGCATCGCCTTTTGGTTTTCGCTTTTCCACAGAAGATTAACCGTGCTACCCAGCTCACGCTTTCCAGGAATTGCCGACCAATCAATTACATCTTTCGAGCCACAATTCTTCCACCACATCAGTGCATACTTTTTCTTCCGTCCTCTCACCATTTTTCTCGTTTTTCAACTACTTCTCAACGAAAAATATAAAACACGGAAATGGCCCCCCACTCTCATTCAGCCAGGCTCGTAGTTAGGGGCCTGCTCACTCATATACCGTGCTCACTCGCACTCACGGGATTTCGCGCGACGGCACGGCAATGAAATAGGGGCCCCATACACGGTACGATTCGTTGCCTCGATCCGTCGTTTCAAACTGATTGAAACGACGAATCGATAGTGTATGTCAACATAGTTAATGATTTACTTAGTCGAAGACTACTTCATTGTCACTATTTAAAAAAATGGCTTATTAAAATCACACCGCAGGTAACTTTTAACGTTTCGTCGGTGCCCAGCGACCATACGGGTTGTGACGGCCCTGTCACTCTCTTCCCACTACACTAACGTCTCACGCTTGACTCTGACCCGCGCAGTGGTGGGGAATCGAGCTTTGCCGTCAGAGGGTTAAATACTATTCATGAAAATCGTAATAGTTTTTCTCAATTTTTCAAAAAATGTATCGAAATAATATAATAATAAAAAGGAAAACGAATACAGAACTGACATAAACTAAGAATTTTGCGAGATGTACATTTATTTGGATTTATTTCCAACTTAGGATCTGAAGGTTTTATATTGGTTTAAAATTTAGTAAAATCTGTAGGACATTGAGGCGATAAGTAGGCTTTGACTCGGTAATACGTTAGCTTGGAGGACCTCGAGGCTTAAATACGGATTTAGTTAGGTTATTTAGCTTCAGTAGAGGACTTCAGTCTTAGTATAGGCTCAAAGAGGCGCAAAACAGGTTTTGTTTAGGACATCGTAGGCTTTGAATAGGCTTTATTTTTCGACTCGGGCTCCTTCGTAGGAACTGTTATTTCATATTTGGATTGAGAACTGCTTTTACTGGTGTTAGTTTCATGTTTCAAAACTAGCACCGCTACTGTCGTTTTCCCAGACCTTCGAAACGTCGAAAATTTAATTATTATTTTTAATGCAAAAAATGTTAATAAAACGCAAATAAAAAGGTGGGGCAGTGATGAGTAAATTGCGAGCAATTTTTTGAGCCCAGAAAAGATCCCGTTCGTACTGTTTGTTACGAAATTGTTTAATAACTTTTTTTTTTCATAATTGCTCCCGCTAGAGCAATTTTATATTCTTGACGAGCAAATTACGAGCAATTTTTGAGTCCAAGAAAGATCCCGTTCGTACTCGGATAACTTAGAAATCGTCAAATTAGTGTTTGTTACGAAATTGTTTAATAACTTTTTAAAAATAATTGCTACCGCTAGAGCAATTTTATATTATTGATGAGCAAATTGCGAGCAATTTTTTGAGTCCAAAAAAGATCCCGTTCGTACTCAGATAACTTAGAAATCATCAAATTAGTGTTTGTTATGAAATTGTTTAATAACTTTTTTTTCATAATTGCTCCCGCTGGAGCAATTTTATATTCTTGATGAGCAAAATGCGAGCAATTTTTTGAGATATAATTCATTAAGCTTCCTTCTAGTCCGGCGCTAGCTTACCTTTGCTACGTTCGACTGCACTTTTCGCAGCGCACTCTTCCTTTACCAACTACCGACTCGACCTCTACCGGTATAAATGACGAGTTACCATCCAAGTACGGCCGAAGGTAAATTTCAACATCCCGGCGACTGGACATTAGGAAACGGATTCACTAAATCTGCGTTCCGCTATTACTCGACACTGGCAGATGGCGAAACGAGCGGCGCACGGTAATTTTGCGGGAAATTCTCGCCTCGCGTTCGTTTCTTCCAAGAATGTCTGAATTCATCGGTAACGCGAGTTACATAAACGTCAAACGGTGTGCGCCGGTTACGCTTACATAATTCGAGGTTTGAGGCACCGGGTACCGCGCGCACAACATAATATAAACGTTTGGCGTAAGCGAAATATTTACGCGCTCATGTAACCAACCTCTTACGCGCGACGCTTATGTGAACCTCCCCTGCCACGCTTCGTCCCGCTGGTTACAAGGTAAGAAGAACCGTTTCGTAACGATGTCGAACGTCTCAAAGTCGTAAGGGAATAAGATCGAACGGGTGGGCTCGGTTGCGCACGTATTGCGCGTATGCAGAGTGGACAAGATTGGAGGAAAGGGAGACGAGATTGCGCGCTTAATCGACGAAACCATACGAAGCGTGCATTGTCGACTGCAGCAGACCCGTCCTGTTACTAATTCTTATACGATCTTATCCCAACTTCATCCATATGGAACTGAAATGCCAACGTACTGTTTATATCTACTTGTAACGATCTGGAAACAAATTGGGATGTGGAATACGATCTCATAGGAATTTGTAGCACAGGCTTCACAGTGTGTAGTCCCCTATTCCCCTATTTTTTAAGTTTGCCCCTTTTCACCCGGAAACTCATGATTTCCCCCCTTATTTTTACATCGTTTCGGATTACGTTGAAAGGATCAAAATGATCCACTTCCTGTTTCCTTTTTAAAAAAAATAAAATAGTACTATAATCCCTACTTCATTACCTGCATCAATGTTTGGTTTAAAATATAAAAGCTTAGTTGAAGAATTATTTCTCACCGGAAACTAGATTCCCATTTCCTTAAATCAGATTGTAATACTCGAATTTAAATTACTTGACATGAGATAGAAATTTTTATGTTATAAAAACATCTTTCATTCGCTTAATAAATATTGGTATTTCATCATAAATTTTGAAAATCGTTATTTTTTAAAACCACTGAATTTTTTAAATTGCTGGCAGATCTCTTTTTTTAATTAAAATTTCCCCTTTTTTTGCTCAAATTTCCCCTTTTTCTTTTAAAATAAAATGAATAGGGTCCGTGAACCCTGAGTACAGAACAGCGCTACATAATTTGGTGTTCTCCCTAATTTTTTTTTATCGCAGATTTAACAAATTTGGACGAAATTATTTATCCCTTTTCTTTTTCATTTTTTATTTCCAGCTTTATGTAAGTTGGAAAACGACATTTTGAAACGCAGCTACGTTATCGTATTGTAAGACTCGCACTCGTTGTTAGGCACAAGTGCGTCACCCTAGTTTTTCGATGAATTGTAAACAATGTTTTTAAAATTACAACACTCTTTTATGCACAGAAGTATAGTAAAATTACAAATCCGAATTGACAAACAAAAGAGACACTCGCTGCTGCATCTATTATCGACTTTTTGATATACTTACCACCTTATAGCAGATAATCAGTAACTAATTATATGACCCTATAACTTAAACTAACTCTGACCATGTAAAGAAAATAAATCAACGGTCTCGATGTTTTGGTCACGTGATACTATTTAAGTGTTTATGGGTAAAATGACATACTTCGTTCTCGGGCAAAATGACATAGGTATGTTGGAAATATTTTAGATATTGGAACAGATAATGGCGATGATAAAGTTGAAGAAGCGTTTCCTGCAAGCAGTGATGAAGAAAATAACTCACATTGCTTTTATTGCGATGAAGAATTTTTGAGGTCAAAATCTCGGGAATTGTGGTTGCAATGCCAAGGATGTAAAAAATGGGCTCATGTGCAGAGAGTGCAGGACTTAGTGCGAAAGCCACGAGATATGTCTGCGAAATTTGCTCCGACTGAAGAGCCTATGTTATTTTGCCCATACACTTGGGTAAAGCGACAGTGGCTTATTTTTTAAAATAGGTTAAACTAAAACTAAAATTATTTTTAAGTTCCCTTTGATCTGCAAACACGTTAGCAACTAACATTTGCTGCAAGAATTTGATTTTGTTTTGTTAAACCATCAAAAAATAAAAAATATATGCTCAAAAATCAAAGTGGTGTGTCATTTTAGGCCAGTCTCCCTTATATAGATGATAAAATGAATTTAAAAATATGAATATTTTCTTTATGCTAAAACCAAATTCTTCCGTGTTGCCTTACCGCCCGCCTCAGACGTAGAGAAAATCGCACGCATTTCGAGCTCGGCGTACGCGGCCGCGTGCAGCGTCTCGCGCGTCATACGATTCCCAACTGCGTCGCGGTTCAGAACGCGCGCTACGTAAACGAATTCGGAGATTCGCGCGAAGCAACTTTACACCCGTGGCGATTAATAAATCTCGCGACGCTAACAATATGCCGCCTTTTTTTCCTCTCCTTACGATCCGTCTTACGCAACGGTGGTAATGTAACCAAATGTATGTAACGCTTGCATAAGACAGCCCCTACCTTTATTCGACCCACACCACGCACTTGCGCGCCGCGCCGCGCGAAGCGCCGAGGCATGATCTATTCTTTGGCAATAGTTATAGTTCGTTGTGCAATGGACGGGTTAATAAAGATAACACAGGCCCACAAAAGTACATTTTTTTTTCTGTATTTCGAATTGGACCAGGTGATTCTTGTAGATTGATGTACGCTAAAAACGAATCTGACTCTCAAATTTGCGTACCGCGTCAGGGTTTCGAGATACTTGAGGTTAAATGTACGAAAACGGGCGACTTTGGCCATATTCATGGCTCCATTACAATGGAAATAAAAATGTTTTCTTAATTGCACTTGAAGCATTTGAAAGTGATGTTTTTGGACTTTTCAATACACTACTTGATTGTTCCTAAACGATTTTATAAAGCCTAATTTCAGTACGACAAGTCTATTGTTGAGGTTTATTTAGGCGTGTAGCGCGGTGGACTTACACGACCGGCTTGTCGTACTGAAACTCAGCTTTATACAATCGTTTAGAAACAATCAAGTAATGGACTGGAAAATTAAAAACCGACACTTTCAAATGCTATAAGTGCGATTAAGAAAAAATGTTTAGTTTCATTGTAATAGAGCCGTGGACATGGCCAAAATCGCCCGTTTTCGTATATTTAACCTCAAGTATTTCAAAATCCTGTCGTGGTACGCAAATTTGAGAGTCAGATTCGTTTTTAGCGCACATAAATCTATAAGAATCACAGCTGGTCTGGTTCGAAATACAAAATCACTGTGGTCCTGTGTAATCGGTAGTACGGTCGACTTTCGGTTAGGATCGAGAACGCTTTACGCACGTAGGTGGTTGCATCCCGCGCAGGGCTGCCTTTTTTACCTAGCTCCGTCATCTTCGCGTCGTCGCCGAGACGTCTCCGGCGTTTTTGCGCCCCCCCGAATGACCTTTATCGCTGTACGTCGGTCAGTAACGTCGTTTGTCGACCGAGCGCATACAACATTGCTCGCGCTAACGACGAAGCCAGATCGGCGACATGCCGATTTACACGTATAATCGCTCGCCCGATCGATTGACCTTCGATCTTATTTATCTACGAGAAGAACTGCTCCCCCGGCGCGCTCTTATCGGCTTGTCGAACGAAATGAATCAGAGAGAAAGCACGCCTAGTGAGTCAATAGAATCTATAAAGTGTATCCTAAAATTTACATTGAGAGGAATTGCTAATGCCAAAGACTAATTTCTTCGACCAACAAAATTATACAATTTCATGGTCAAGCCGTGATTTTTTTCGCGCAAGAAAATATTTGATAAACAAAGGTGATGAGATGAATGCCAATTTGATACTTTCCTTTACTGGAAATACTATAATTCAACAGACAATTATTTTTATTTGGAAACTAGCAGCCCGTCCCGGCTTCGCACGGGTAGATTGTGGATTCATTTTGGCCGTCATTTGACGAATTTTTAGTAGATATCTATAGGTAGGGAGCCATGCTACACTAAAAAACACATGTATTTAATTTAAATTGGAAAGTATGTTTCTTTTATTAATTGAAGAGTGAAATATGCAAAAGGGTCTAAGTGCCATTTTTCCTGACGCAAAAATATTTGTGCTGCAAGTTTCACGTGGCACTTAGATTCCATAAAAGCAATAATCTCCATTTCAGGAAAAATGGCACTTAGACCCTTTTGCATATTTCACTCTTTAATTTATCTTAAGGCCAACTGGAGTAAAAACGTGTAAATTGTTGGGTGTGCCAACTCTGGAGCAAGCCACATACAATTGGCCGTGAGAAAAAAATATGAATTTTCCAAATTTAAACCAGCAATAGTCAACGATTGACATTGTGCTTTGTTAATTGTAATAGCAAAAGCAAGACGCAAAGGGAATTGGAGCCGCTTGAATTCGAATGTTAAATCGTTGGAAATCATAGGTATGCATGAATGAGTACGTCTTCGCCTTTGAATTTACCAGTGATGATTGTTGCCTCGATTAAATTTGATGACAATTTTTTGATGGTCAATCTGGTTCCGTTGCACAACTTTGGTGCATTTAAGTTGCGAATAAGCATCACCGGTGATCCAACCTTCAATGTTAATACTTGCGGTCGCATTCCGGGTGGGTCCAATGAATTTAAAAATTCAGTCGGATAATTGATGGCTTGTTCTTCGTTCATTACTGTGTCGATCGATTTGTATGTGACTTCTTTGCTGGCCAGTTTGAATTTAATTTTCTCATTGAGCTTGTTGACATCATCATTTTTTGGTGCCAAAATTGCACGTTCGCACAGCCAATCTGGATTTTTGTAGTATGTTGTTAGATTTGGGAATACTTTGTCGACAACGGCTTCAATATTCAGTTGCATTTGACAGAAATTCAGCGGGAACGAAATCTCATTCGTGGCGCAATCAATTGGAATTTTGCCACTTCCGATGTCCAAAAGTTGTTTTGAAAATGTTTTGGTAGACGGGTCTTGCAGCATTTGCATTTGCACACACATGTTCGTTGATAGCGTGATTTTCTCTACTCGGTTCCAAAGATATGATGATTTTAAGCATGCGTTCAGCTTATCTGCTGGCGTTGATTGCGGAATACAGCCAAAGTTTGGCGGTTTGTTTACCAATGGCTGGTTTTTTGGGTGGCATTCTATAAACTGTAATCTGTATGTATATAATTTTTGTTAGGTTATAGTGGCTATGTTGGCCTATCACAGCAATATTTGTTTTGCACCACACAAAATGAGTGTCGACATCAAGTTGCCAAAAAACAAAATAAAACATTTTCTGTTGATCCGATCGCTACCAAACTTCAGAAGATCACTCGCTGAGCTCATCTGGAGGTACCTTCAAAATTTCATTAAAATCGATCCAGCCATATCGATATTGCCAAAAAACGAAATAAAAAATTTTATGTTGATCCGATCGCTAACAAACTTCACAGGATCACCCGCTTGGCTCATCTGAAGGTTCCCTCAAAATTTCATTAAAATCTATCCAGCCTTTTTGGAGTCTATAAGGAACATACATACATACATTCACTTTTATATATAAAAAAATAAAATAACATAGTTTTACTAACTCAGAAACCTTCGCGGGTATGCGTCCAACCATTCCCCAAAGTTTCATCGCAATCGGATGGACGATTTAGGAAGGCATAAGAGATATCCAGACAGACAAATATTCATTTTTATATATGTACACAAGATGAAAATAACTGAACATTTTCACCCACACTACCTGATGTTCGTTACCTAATCTGAAATTAATAATTACCGATGCTAAGAAAAATGTTTTCTTCAATCAAAAAAATGATACAATTTCAAGCTCATACCATGATTTTCTTCGTGCAAGAAAATATGTGATAGATTCGAGTAATTGTTTTTTTTACGCTGAAACAATTTGCTGTTCCTACGACGGCATTTAATGACAAAACACTCACAAGGTTATTTTTCTCAGTGTACATGTAGAAAAGGGATTAGTAATTTCCACAGTGAATCCTAGTAACAGGGCTCCTCGAGGTGAAACATTCAATTTTTTAATAGACATCGTACCTTTTACAGTTCGTAGCAGTATAAGTCCGTGAAGCCGCCAACACATTAACGGGAGATCGGTGCATTTTATCGTACAAACTGACATTTGTATCATTACAAACTGTAAAAAATATGCTGTGATCTATTACAAACTTCAATTTTTCACATCGAGGAGCCCTGCTACTGAGATAACTGTAAAAAAACACGGGTTTTCCAATGATATTTTATTAATCCTTTCTCCCTGTATACACTGAGAAAAAAATCGTTTAATTTAATTAAATTTTTAAGTTACAGACGGCAAAATAAATACATAGTTACACACTGAGAGAATAATTGCTATGCCCGAAAAATATTGTCTTTCATGAAAAACGTGATGTTATTATAGGATCAAGCCACGATTTTCTTCGTGCAACAAAATATTCGACAGATTCGAGTAATGTTTTTCTACGTGCAAGAAGAATTTGTTATCTCAACGAAGATGTTCTTGAATCAAATATATAATTTTGGACCTGTATTCTTAACCCTTCGTTACTCACGTGGGTTTTTGAAATATAAAAGCTCACCTGTGTGGGGTGTACCCTACACCCCAGTTAAAAATTAACGTTTTCTTAGTGAAAAATTGAAATTTTTAATACTTTTTATTTTAAAGCTTGAGATATTACCTAAAGATCTCAATATTTAAAAAAATTAATTTTTAAATTTTTTAATTGAAAAAAAACTCGAAGTCTCGGTACATGAGGTCTCGATTTTCAGACGCTCGGATCTCCCTGCCGATTTTTAGAAAAAAATAATATAAATAATAGACTGAGGATAGTTATCATACTCTCGTTTTATTAACGAAGGACAAATTAACAAATTGGAACAAGTTTTATAGGAAAATATTAAATATTAAATTAATTACAGGTTGTTAAAAATCACTTTTTAACTCTTTGCAGCGTTCTGTCGGATAAACAAATCGGTTTTGTCTTGCGCTTTTGGTGCCAAATTTTTAAATGAAATGTTCCCGAAAGGTACTGAAAGTATCAACCTCGAAAAAAAAACTCTAGGCGTGGCATGCAAAAAAAGGAGGCTGAGGTGTAGCCTACACCCCACGTGAGCAACGAAGGATTAACAATTTTTATGATTATATTTTCTTGACTTAAGAAAAAATTGTTTGATACTAGCTATTATTTCTCTCAGCGTGTTTGAACAAATATTTCGTTCAAGACTAGCCAAGTACTTAGTTACTTCAACTATAAATTTTAGCTACTTCAACTACACAGTTATTCAGTAACCTCAAAATTTAATCGAATCAAACGATTTATTTTTCTCAGCGTAACACGAGCCCGCGCACGCGGTAAACGATACCTGGGCATAATTACCCGCGAACTTTACGATCAGCAGGATTTCGCGTCGGCGAGACACGAGGCTTAAGGTAGTTCCTCCACGACAACCTCAACCAAAAGTTACATACCATGTTCATGTTTAAAATATTGATAATTGGTTTAATTAGTAGTAAATAAAATTAAAAACTATGCAATATTAACTCGGTACTAATAGATAATACGATGGATATCATTTATTGCCGTAAAATATATTCTATATTGTGTTTTTGATCCATCATTGCCAGTAAACTTCTTTCCGGGACTGTCCGGGCTTTGCCCCAACACGAAATAGCTTGTATATACAGACGACGCACTCTTCTGTGTGCGTGTGAGCGACGATCGTGGCTCGCTGTTCCGTTCCCCCTCCACGCACTCGTTCGCTTGCAGGCTTGCAGATCTTATGCTATACGACCAAAATTGTGAGGGCTTCGCATGGTTATATCTTAGAAACTAGATGGTGAATCATTCTCATTTTCTTCACATTATTCGTGATATCCTATTCTACCTTATCCTCCTTTTTTATCAACTTCTTAATTTTAGTTTTGACGGCAGAATTAATGACGTACTGTTTTGCCCATCATAACGTATCTGTTACGTGTAAATCAAGCCAACTTCAAGTGTAAATATCTCAGGTTTGGGGTGGTCAAACATATTAAAATTACAAATGTAAAAATGCCTAATTATATGTCAAATTTCAACCATTTCTTAATTCAACGATCTTGTGGAGAGGTACTACCTTAAGAGTTTTCTAATCGGATTGCGCAAGAGCCGGCGGGGCGCGCGGTTATGCAGGCCCCTCCGTCTGCACCGCGCGCGCGGCGCAGTTAAATAAACTGATTGCTCGAATGTCGCTGCGATCGCGCGCGCGTTCGTAACGCCGAGCACAGCGCCAATTTTCTTCCGATCCACGCGCACACACATACGACACGACAGCCGGTCTCGCGCGTTTCATCGCGCGCGTATCCTTCGCCGAAACGCCGCGCGGCTACACCGTGGCAGGAAAAAAACCAGGGAAAGAAAGAGCGGCTTTGCCCGCGAAGTCGAGATCGACGCGGGCTATAAACGTAAGTCGGTCAGTAGGTCGCATGCGCGTAATAAGTAAGCGGAGGCTTCGCGCGCGCGCGCACGCTCCGGTCGTCGCCCAACGCGAAGGAGCGTTTTCGTCGCGTCACCCTCTGCTCATACACGTACGAAAAAAACAGCGAATTCCCATCGATCCGCGATTCCAGGCGTCGCCGCCGCGGCTGTGTCGCGCGCAAATAGAGGGAACGTGACGCTGCGCGCGATCCCCTCATTTTTATCACACGCGACAACGCTCGCGCACGCGCCGCGCCTCCGCGCGCGCGACGCGACGCACAAAGCCGCTCGGGAGCATAATGTATACGCTTTAAAGCGCGCTTACTCCCACTATTGCGCAACGTTGACGCGCGAGCAAGCGCGCCGGTACTTTCACGTTGGATTTTTGCCGACATTGTAGTAAGCTGTAACCGCGTTACACCACTTGATCGCCACGCGCTTTAAGCGGCGTCGACGGGATCGGGAGAAAATGCGTGGCGGCGATCGTTTCCCCCGCGACTCGTCAAAATCGATAATCGCGGAACGCTCGTTGGCGACGACATTTCACCGCGGCCGGACGCGCGGCCCCGTCGCTCGATCGCTCGGCATCTCTCTCGACGTTTTACCGCGGTGCGCGAATTACGGCGATCCGCCGTTTCGCGGTCGATTATGCAAATGGTCGAGGCTCCCGAAGTAACGATCATACCGCGCGGCCGGCGCGGCGATTATTACGCGGCGATGCGAATTGCAAAATTACTTCGGCCCCGAGTGGATTTTGTTTGTGCCTGCTAGATTTATGGACGCGTACCTTGCGGTCTCCTCCGGCGAGATGTCCTTGCGCAGATAGCGCCCAAATAATATGGTATTAAATTACGAAACTTTTTGCCCTCGAATGATATCATATACAGCTCGCGAGGCGAAGCCGGGAATTGCGTCGAGGATCCGGCTGCAAGTGGCGATCGATAGCGAAATCGGCGATGACGTCGTCGCGTGTGGGAATCCATGAAAATGTAATTTCATCGCGAGACTGATTTTCCTGATTGTACACCGAGAAGACAGTGTATTTGTAGTTGATAAATGTTTATTTGAATATGGTGAAATAAACGTTGTACCTATTATTGTATCAAGGAAATATTGATTACCTAACTATTACGATATTTATTTGGCACAATTAGATCATTTAAGGCAACCATTTGGATTAAACTAACATTTTAATAATTAACATACGTTTTCTTGGCCTATCAAAATATTTATTTCGCGGTATTTAAAATTACATTTATTAACTACGGTTCGATAGGACGGATAGAAGCACGGTATATAAATATGAAAGCGAATTTTAGATTTACGTACTATTGGTACGCCCAAAAAATTCTTAATGATGTCCTTATCATCCCTGATCATCTTCCTATAAGAAAATATTAAATAAAATATATATCAATATTTTTATGATTTTCAAAATATAATTATTTTCATATTAAAAATTGAAAAATTATTTTAATTTTTCATTTTGGAGATAAATAATTTAAATTCAACTTAAAATTTTAAAAATAAAAAGATTCTAAAAAAAACATTTTAAAAACCTTATTGATAAATAATTTATTTTTATTATCTTCAAACAAATCACTAAACCTTGTTTATTTTTATTTGTTGGAAAACATTTATTAACAAATATTAAACCTAAATAAATATAAAATAATAAAAAATAATTTTGGAATAATAGGAACATCATTAAGTGCGAAGTGATCCAAGAAAAAAAAGCAGGTCAACTTGAAATCTCTCTGTAATACCATAATATAAAAAACCTATTTAGCTGCAATAAAATGACTCCGTAGATCGCGAATCGATTCGTCGAAACAAATCGACGCCGCAGATGTATACGTCCTAATTAAGAAACCCCGGTCGTTGTGCGCGAACCGCGTGACAGTGGGGATTCTAATCAACGAGTTCTAACGAACGCAACGAATGGCGCTATACGATTTCGACACAAACAGGATGCGAGATGGGGCCGGATTGTCGGCAGGATGTGTTTCTTAACTTCCGAAATTAGACACGTGATGAGTCGATCGTATCATCCACGTACACCCGTCTGTGAACGATACACGCCGGGCCGTGATGTACTACACGCGCCGCGGACGATGAAACGGAGATGTAATATAAAAGGAACGGACGACGTTGCGAGTGGTACATCCTCGGGTTGCGTACGCGCGCGAATCGAACGGTAGTTGCGTCGGGCCGATGGAAAACAGGCCGAGTCGTATTCTCGCGATACGCAGATTTCCATTAATGATCGTTGACGAGCAAAGCTGCGTATTTAAATTCGAGCCGCTTACCAATGGCGAGTGTGTTGTCATCGATTGGAATATATTTACGCACTCGGCGCTACAGGAGGTGCCGCTGCAGTTAATAGCCTTATTTATGCCAAATGACAACGACGACTGAGCCGGGCAGCTCGCGAGGCCAGAGATGGATGACAGAAGGATGGATCGATAGTTTTAGGAGGACGTATAGAGAGGCAGAGAGGCAATGACTTACTTATATGATCTAGGAGTGAGTTCTCCGTGGGGGAAAACGTCACAGTCATCGGGTTTCTTAAGAGAATGGATAAAAATGTTTTCGCGGCTGTATTTTATCGATATGTACGAACACATCATAAAAAAATCTGCAGTGTAAACCTATAGGTGAATCGCTAACTGCAGAAAGGAGACATGTCACACTTTTCTAAATTTTCAGGAAGCTAAAAAAACCTTCTAATTTATTGAATAAGTTTATTTTGTACTCTATTTTTGTGGAATAAAATCTCTAACATATCTACCATAATCTAGAATAGAATATACTTTTTATTAATATTTTTGCTTCCCATAAATGCCAAATTTGACTTATGGACATGTCACCTTTCTGCAGTAAAGAAAAATGTGCAAGAATGATTTCTGAAAATATATTTATCCTACACACAGTCTCTTTTACAAAATAGATTTACTCATCATCGTTTTCTTTCTTCGCAGTGGGCCACGCAGTAATTTCATTCCAAAATGCCATGTGAACTTCTGGAATGAATGTTATGGTGTTGATTATGTCTGTCATCTTTTTCTTGTTGATAGGTAGTTGTTTGGGATAAGCTCTTGTTGTTGGATAAGTTAGTCCATTTTTAGTATTCCTCAGTCGATATGTGTCAATTATTGGACAATTTATAAAGCCACGTCTCGACAAACCACTTCTTGACCAGACGAAATGGTTATGTGATCGAATGCGGAGATGGTGAATGACCTTTTTTGACTTCTGGGTACATTTTTTCCATAAGAGTCGTCGCTAAGGCAGGTCTTTTTGTAAAAATCGGGATACCAATTTCTATAATCATATACTAAGTCCTTGGAAACCGGCACAACTGAGAATCTGTGTACATTTTTGGACGATTTGGGGATTAGTTCGATATATTCCTCAATAGTGTAATACCGTTCCTATTTGGTAAGCTGTCTTTTAATTAAACTGAAGTCACGATCACATGGCATAAATGAGTGACCCCTCATTGGAAAATAAATGTTAATTTCCTCAAATCTCTTAAGTTCCACTAAACTCATTAGGAAGCGAATAACAGTGTTATTTTTATTTTGTCCGCAACAGTTGTCGCAGAAAATAATAAGCTTTTTAAATGCATGCTCCTTATCTTGATCGAAATAATGTTTTAAAAAGGAACATACATCATTTGTGTGTGTGCTCCTTTGCCTGCCTCTCCTTCATGGTATACATAGCAGGCCATATTTTTCGTTTTTAAATTGTGGATTCCAAATGTGCATACTGTCAGTTTACGAAAATAATAGAGGTCCTGTACAGGAATTTGAGGTAAGGAAACATTAGCCATAAAGTCAATGCAAATTGCTAGAGAGAGAGTATCATCATTTTCTTCGCAAGACGTTTTTACTGTATCTAGAGCCGAATAAAATTTTGTACTTCGTCTTTTATGAACCAAAAGTTCAGCAACTGCGACTCTTTTAGCATCTTCGTTTAATGTTTCACTTTTAATTTTTATAGCCAGCTTCTCACAAGTAGGACACGTATCTTTTGCTGGTCTGCCAAATTTCAAATCGTAATTTTCCTTAAAGTAGGACCAAAAAAATTTGTATGAAATTTTCTGTTCGGGGTGTTTCTGTTTAAACATTTCATACATTCTTCTTACAGATAATTTGCAATCTAAATAACGAATTTCTTTACTTGTATAGTGTGAAATTTTCACAGGATATGATTCGATATGACTACGAATGTTTGCAATAACATGTCCCTTTATAGCATTTCCATTCACGTTTTTTCCACGCATATCTCGTGGACTTTTATGATTTTTCAAGAGAGAAATAAGACGTTCGCATCGCTTCTTAGATACTCCGTAAATTGATAAAAAAGCTTGTTTACATACTTTGGTTTTGGTTTTTCCATTAAGTGCGAAGTATTTAACGCTCAATGACTTTGGTTTTTTAATCTCTGAGTCATTGTTGCCCCTTTTTCGAAAAACGCTGTGTATTTCCAACAATCTCTCTGTAGATGTAAGTCTTGTTCATCTTTTGATTCCATGTCGCAAAATAATTGAAGCATGCTTAATTTTTCAACTTCCCTAAAGTTGCTTAAACATTTTTTATAGCAGCTATAAAAGAATAATTTACATTAATATCATAATTTCAAACATTCCAAATGTTAAAACTTACCATTTATTACCAGCAACTACTTTCGCAGGAATATCTTTACCGGAATAACTAGTATGTTGTAGACCACGTAGTTTTGCCTTTTTAATTACGTTCCTCTTATAGCGTTCACTGTTTACAACACCTTTTTTTCTTTTCTTTGATATTTCCACCTCACTTTCAGAACTAGAACTCATGTTTCAGTCTGAAGGTTACAAGTGAGAATAACAATTTCCAGTGCACTACAGCATTTAATTTCACTTTTTGTGACTCGTGAAAAGCTAGGTTATGTTATGACGCCGACGCGTTAGAGCCTATAGCAGGTTTACCGCAGAAAGGAGACATCTCCCGGATATGTCCCGTTTTTCTGCAGTAAGTGTTATTTTTTTTAGTGTATAGCTTCAATACTGATAACGCAACAAGTCCCCTTTCTGCAGTAAAGATGTGATTAGATCTGTAGATCAAGAAAATAACAAAATGTCAATTTTGGGAAAAATATGGATATGTCCCCTTTTTTTGCAGTTAGCGATTCAGGTATAGACTACTTTTGTTATCGGATAACAACTAGAAGTTTTCGTAAGAAGCATACGCGCATCTAGATTTTTTAAATTCAATTAAATGTCGCTTAAAGAAACCCTTCCGTCGGTACATTCAAGAAAAATTAATGAAAAAAAGAAAAAATTTAAAGTAAGATCTCAAATCTAAAAAAGTCTTTCGACCTGTTCATAATATGTCCATTGGTAAGTCCGTCAGTTCGTCCATTTATTTGTCATCCCATTTAACCATTCTTTGAATTAAAAAAATTTCATCACACAACTATAAAATGTTGCTATAAATCTTCTCCGGAATATGCCACATAATTTGAAAAATAAAATGTAATCAGGTACGTAGTTTTCAAGTGATTGACGTACAAACGTAATGGACAAGGGGAATATACTCGTATATATAATATATATTATTATTATACATAAGTATACTTACATATAGACAAACGGCATAAGGCTGAGTGATACCAAATGTGGTATCTAAAGATCCAAATCACACACACACAATGTAATGTTGCTCACAGTTAACACTATTTTTCACTATATACTTTCTAAACCTGAATTAGCTAAAATGGTTGACAATCAGCGAACAGTAGCTGACAGTCAGTAAAAAACATGCCGCTGAAAAGTTGCAGCGGTACACAGAGAGAAAAGTAGATAGTGTATTATTTTTTAAAACTATTTCTATGGGTTGCTAAGACCCAGATTAATAGTAAACTACTTATAATCATGATATCCTGATGAGAGAATTACGATATCTGAATACTATTTAGCAATAGAAAGATCACAATAAATAATTTTTTCTTGCATATTTATTGTCCTTTGTGCTTGTGGATTCTACTTCTGTCGTATTATCGTGGCTGTGGATCATCTTTGAACGTATTCAATGAATTCAACTTTTTCTGGTTGTGTCGAAGAACAATCATGTGTGGGACCTTCTGAATGTAAATATAAAACTGGCCTCCCGGTGAGCTGCTGTACCATAAAATGATAGTTTTGCTACGAAATGGAGGTTTAAGTTACATGTATAGTCATTTTATTAGTATGCATGGTGCAACAAATGGTCTCTCTCAGCACGCCGTTTAAAAACGTTAATAATAAACTGAGTGGAAAATGAAATTATAATTATGAAAAATATAATATTTTTTACTATTACAAAATTTTTCTACGAGTAATAAATAATATTCTTCCTACATAACCTCTAAGTCTATAATAGTAAAAATAACTTATTTTGGTACTAGATTTTAACTCCTACTATATATAAAAGTGGTTTCAACTGTTCCAAATTAGTAACATAGTTTACTATTAAAATTGGTTCTTATTGCTATAATTGTCGTACTAATCTCAATAGTACATGTAACTATTTGATAGTAGTTATGGTTACTAAATGCATAGCAAGATATAATATAAAAGTGGTTCCTTTAATTAGAAAAATGTTTGTCTTTTCTCTCAGTGTATAATTTTAGCCGATTATCAGCTACTATTCGCTGATTGTCAATCCTTTTGTCTGATTCAGATTTAAAAAGAAGATCTAGCAGACACAACGGTGATCCATATACGATACAGGAAGATACTTAAATCTCAAGCTCGTCGATCGCGAAGAGCGAAAAGGTATTCCCCCTATCGACGATTTCCGCGATCGTGTCGTGGACACTTTTCGAAGCGTAACCGAACGTGTATACCTAGACGTCACATCACGGACTGTTTCTCCCGGCCGCAGAGCAGATCCCTCGCTAAGTATGACGTTCGCGTCGTGGCATTTGCCTTCAACTGAATAAACTTTCGAAATAAAATTTTTTCGAGTATCGACGACGTGGTTCGGCAAAAAATTACAAGGATTCCCAGCCTTAACGGCCAAAATAGCGCACCGTCGGAGAGCCGCGTGACGTTACCAACGTCCACGCCAACGAGAGACCGCGACGCAGTCCTAACGTGGGATTTGAATGGGGATTACTCAACGCGTTTACGTAACGGAACTAGTTTTGCGCGCAGAGCGATACTACTGCATCGTCTGTCTCGCTGGCGGGCTCGATAAATCGGCACCGCGATCCGGATCCCTTTCTCGGTGGGAGAAAAAATAAGTACTAGAGTCTCGTTACGCGGCGTGACTCGTAAGTTGCGCCGCGCTCGATTCCTGAAAAGTCGTGCGAGAACGAGTGAGGATGGGGATTACACGACGTACGGATTTTTTGATGTATCTCTCTCTCTCTCTCTCTCTCTCTCCCTCTCCCTCTCTCCCTCTCTCCCTCTCTCTCTCTCTCTCTCTCTTGCTTTCTTAGTTACTTTCTTGGTTATCTAGTATCTTACTTATCTTACTTTACTTTGTTAGTTTAATCAGTATCATATTTGCATTGTATACTTTTATTTACCTTATTTTGTTAGTCTAGCCCGTTCCATTATTTACTTTCTCTTATTCGCTCGTTCACTCTTTTAGTTGCTTTCTTCGATATTTGCTTGTTCTGACCTTTTGTGTGCTCTCAAAGGGCCTCTGCGGTCCTAGAGCAGAATAAACGCTTCTTCTTCTCTCTCTCTCTCTCTCTCTCTCTCTCTCTCTCTCTCTCTCTCTCTCTCTCTCTCTCTCTGCGAGAAGCGGGGAGCTCGCACCGTTTGCAATTAATAATGCCACGCCTTCCTTCCACGAGATAGTCTCAACGATCCTCGAACCGGCTCCCGGAGGCGAGAGATGCGCGCCTCGTTTGTTGGTGCCACTCGCGTCGGGCGGAGGAATGAATGAATTGCAGCGCCGCGAGTCCGCGCGGTTGAATTTGCGGAGATAACGGAATCGCGCGAGGGTCGTGATGGGAGGGAAAAGTGGTCGGGGTTCGCGCGATTCTTTGAACGCGAAATTATTTTAAGCGTTCGATCGTTACGGATACTTATTTATGGCCACAGTCCGCGTGGCGAAAACGTATACTTCTGGTATATAGAAAAAGAATTAGTTGGATCTACTGAAAATTACTTACGGGGTCGCCAGTAATTATTTACTTACCTAAATTAAATATTTTTTCATAGTACCTAATATGATATTTCTTCCTTGCAATCACATAATATTCCACATGATTGTAAGGAAGTAATATTTAATTCACATGTAGACACGTTCGGTACTCGGGTAGACACACCGAGGCTAGCGCCGGTCCGCCCGGCTAGTAGATACGTCCAGTATGACTGCAGACGCGTCGAAGCTACCGCACGCTCTCGGACGGCACCGTGTTTCTTTCTCGTCCAAATCAGCAACTAGCGGCGACGATCGATGAATAGTAGTCGGGAGTCGAAGCTCGTCGGATCGGTTCTCTTCAATAATTTACCTCGACTTCAAGGATAGTCGAGGCAACGTCCTGCGGGCGTTTACGTAACAACCGACATGACCGTGAATCTATCGATCCTCCCGCGTGCTGTCAGCCGCCGAACTATCGAGCGATTGCCAGCGAGGGGCTCGCTCACACGATATTCGATCGTAAAATGCGTAATTGTGAAATGTGATTTGCGCTCGTCATCGACGCGCCTTTCGCGGAAGAGCGCAGTGAAGATATTTTTGAAGCCTCACAACAGCAAAGTCGCGCGCGATCTTATTTCGGCGAAGGGCGAAAGGACGTAGATTATTGTGACATTTGTTTCTTAATTCTCAGCTGTCGTCGTGGGGTCTCAAAGACCCCAATCAAATGGACTACCAACGTTGTCAAATTTCACGATACCAATTCGATTTTCTGAATAATTCTTTTTGTTACAGATTCGAAACATTTAGACAAAATTATTTATTCCGAATTTGTTAATTTTTAATTTTCGGCCTTTTTTAAGCTTGAAAAGAATATTTAAAAATGCAGCTACGTCCTTATCTTGTAAGATTATCTCTCTCGTACTTGTTGCTCGACACTTATAACTTTGCGAATAATTTTTTTTTCGGACATTCCTTTTTCACATGATATCAGATATCGCATCGCTAATGCCAAAAGGTCATATACGCCAAAAAGTGCCTATATAAAGCCGAAAGGGCGTATCAAATTTTCTCTATTCACTCAAATATACCTAAATATGAATGAATAAAATGAAAAAAAAAAATTGGAAACTTAAAGTATACGTATAAGGTATTTTCTATACGCCCTTTTTGCATTAAGTTCTCGGAAAATCACGAAAACTAATACTATAAGGGCGTATCAGTCTCAGACGTATATTGTCATACGCCGTTATGGCATTAGTTTTCATAATTTTTAATAAACGTAATGCTAAAAGGGTGTATCGATCATATATCCTAGAGGCCCTTTTGCCTTTGGTTTTTCAAATTTTTATTTTATCATTTTTGGACAATTTTTACGTATTTCTATCAGTTCTGAGAACAAGTTTTTCTTATAAGCCCTTTTTGCTTTTACAATACCAAAAGGGCATAAAGTGGCGTGAACGACCTTTTGGCATATGACACGATATGCATACAGATGACAATCTGAATTTAAAAATTTGAATATTTTTTTATGCAAATACCGAATTAAAGGTTAATTATGTTTCTCGTAAAACGGCGGATGCATCTAAAAATGAAATCCGTTCGATACTAAATGTATTTCGAATATAGGCACGTTTGGGATATTAGGTAATCCTCCGTGCCGTAACCTCCGCAGTAAGTAGATCCTTTCTCCGAATTGACGTAAATACCATAGAAGACGGGAGACACGCGAATAACGATCACGTTTCGCGCTCGTTGCCCGCGTTGTACGTATATAATAAATAATGCAAGCAAGAAGGAAATGCTGGGAAGTAGGTCCGTGGAGAGAGGGAGAGGAGGGAGGAGGGAAAACGATATCCGCGAAGGGTGGCACGCGCGGATATACATATGCAGATACGTACTCGAGGAGGGTTGCTTGCGCAACTGACATATCACTATCGACCACCGGGGGGTAGTTAGCCTCGCGAGAGGTAATTTTATACTTCCTATGAAGTGATTCCATGGAATATAGCGATACATAGATTCTATCGGTGTCTTTGAACCGGAAGTTACACGAAGACAAAAACAGCGCGAAGCGAAATACGACGCAGATAAAAATAAATAAAGGGAAGGAAATTTAATAGGATTACAAAAAAATGGAGAAATTCACAACGATACAGCAAAAAGGAAAAATAGGAAGGAATCAAAATACAAAAAAGTTTCATCACGAAACATCCGCGCGGCGATAGCGCAGCTGTCAGACGATATCGCGCAGGTGCAACCGAGAAGTTGCGAATACTCCCGTAGATATGGTAATGCCGAATGCCCGTAAGAGCATTACCGTTGCGTAATCCCACACGCGAGAGTATACACGAGAGACAAGGCGGCATCCAAACTCCGAGATATTATGCAATCGGAGATGCAGGCAACAAAGACCCGTGCGCGGACAACGTCGTCGCGAGGCATAACCAGCCTAGCCGGGGGCAAGCGAGTTGCTCGACGAGACGTCGTGCTTGGAGCGCTTCTTCTAAATCAGCCGCGCGGACTCCAGAAGTGCGATTCGTTCGATTCTTTTTCTTTCGGATCGACGTGGTATCCAATTACTCGTCACACCGGCTGTGCCTAGACTGAGAAAAAAATCGTTTGATTTAACTAAATTTTGCCAACCTCGACCTTTCGGGCAGCTAACTGAATATACATACATATGTATAGTTCTCTTAACAAATATGTAGTTAAAATAATTAAAATTTAGTTGAGGTAACTTGACACTCAGTCGTTTTTACTAAATATTTATTCAAATCGCTATATGTTTAGTTGACCACCCGTAACCTCAACATTTGGTTGAATCGAACAATTTTTTGTCAGTGTTCGCTGAGAAAGAAAATCGATTGATTTAACTAAAATTTGCAGACCTCAACTTTTCGCGTGGCAAATTAAATGTATGTAGTTATCTCAATAAATATGTAGTCAGAGTAACTAAAATTTGAAGTGCTGAAACTTCCAAAGAAAACAGGACAGCTCTCAGGAATGCTAGATCGGAAGAAAATGAAGCCTTCGAAGAAGCTGAAGGAATAATGTATGGTGCAGGTATCGCTGATTGAAGATAATAGGCTTTTTTCTAAGGTACAACTATCTATTCCATAAAGAAACTTCAAATGCGTTTTTTCTCGAAACGTTTTTAGACCTCGTTGACATGATTAAAGAAAAACTATCAAACCGATTATATAGGCTCAAATTTTAAGGGCTTATTCTACACACGAATGCGCCTATCGCCGGTACTAGCCATATAATTATTTATTAATATTTAAACATATTAATAAGCAATTCATGTTGCAAATATGAGGTCAAAAATTTCAAAAGTCCGCCATTTGTTTTGTTTTTATCGAAAGTATAAAATCCTAGTTCCGGCTATAGCGGGAACTCTATACTTCAAGAATCGATTTGAATTTCTGCTTTCAGACATTCCAAAGTCGAGATATCATGTCAACCAGATATAAACAGGAGTATTTTTAGGCGAATTTACCAAGAAAGAAAATCATTTAAGAACCAAGAAAAAATGTTGTTCTGTTAGTCTAAGACCTCTAATAGTATGTGCGAAGAAAATAAAAATTCTTGAAAAAAGACCTCGTTTTATGAGACTACCCCCTGAAGCCGACATTGAGGCGGTCCGAAATCTCATGGAGAGAAATCGGCGTATAATGCGCAATATTATTGTGAATTACTGGATGCCGCGAAATTGTCATTCCCCAAAGGAAAAGGAAGAAGCAATCGGGGTCAGAAGTATCATTCTTTTTCATGGCCAATGCCACAAGGCAAAAATTGGATGCATTAGGCTGGGAAATGCTGGAACATCCGCCATGTAGTCCCGACTTGTTCCCTTGTGACTCGCATCTGTTCAGACCCCTCAAAGGAGCGCTTGGAGGCCAACGTTTCGACGACAACGACGCGGTGGAAGCATTTGTGCTCCAATGGCTGCAAGAACGCCCGAATGGTTTCTACGGTGATGGAATTAAAAAGCTCCATATCCGGTGGGAAAAAATGTCTTTCTAGGGCGGGAGACTATGTAGAAAAATAATATATGTTTCTAAGCTTAATTATAAACGAAGTCAGAATTTTTTACAAAACGAATCCCATTTATATTTGATACACCCTCGTACAAGTGCGCACTCCAGTGGCGGAGGGACACCGCGGCAAACCAAAAGGATCTCTGCGCGCGATTTTCGCGAGTCACCGCGGGAGCAAAGCCGCGGGTTTACCGATCACTCGGAGCCGTACGCGCACGCGCTACAGCTGAGCCGGTTACTCTCCCGCGCGTACCCACATACTTACCACGCGGTTAACCACACGTAGTAGGCCGGGCATAATGCACGGCGCGGGGTTTCGTCACTACCGCACTCGAACCGCTCGGTGTGCTCGACAATAGAAATGCGCATGAAAGGTTACGTATTTCCAACGGCACGGCGAGTTATGAAATACGGGGCAGGGCTCCCCGAGCCCGATTCTCTCGGGCTCTCTCGACGGCGCTGTGTGCACCGGCGGATCGTCGGCCGAACCTGTAATCTTTCCTTCGCCCGGGCTCCGATCGCTCGCGCGCAAGAGGGCTGTTGCAATCGACGCGCCGATCGATCGGTACCTATTACATTTGTGTTACGAATGTATCCCCTGTACGCGTGAAGCTCGCCCAGAGAAGAAACGACGATAGATTCGTGCGCCTTAACTTGCCACTTACGCGGAAAGAAATACTCTTGTCGAATCTATGTGAATAGAACTTCAAGAAATTTCATATGAATTCCAACTAATTTGAAATTTAAAAAACGTAAAGCTAATAAAAGCATTATTAGTTGTGTTATAAAATGATTCCAAATCTGACGACGAATAATCATTTAATGTGAAATTTGCATATTATTTTATGTATTCGCAATAATTGATGAACACTCAGCACGAGAAATAAAAGTATTAAAATGTACGTATTACGTTACGTACATTTTGAAGCTAACACATGCATCGCTTTAAAGCTCCCATGAACTTTATAAATAAAACTAGTGAGATATTTGCATGGTAACAACATTTCATTGCATCATTTTCACAAGGAAATAGTTTATGAACAATATATATGATAATTTTTATTTGGTATATTATCTCTTACTTTAAGATTATAGGACACTGAAAAAAAAATTGGTTTAATCTATTTGTTTAGTTTGAATTATTTCTTAATTTAGATAATTGAAGGGTCCAGTGGAAAAACGATGAGGTTCCATATTTCTAAAAGTTGAGAAACACGACATTTAAAGTTTCACAACACGTGGGAGTCCACTGTGCCGCCTATTTTCAACCATAGTTTTTAGTGGAATCTTATTGTTTGTCCCCTGTAAGGTTTGGTATGTTGATACTTCATGTTACAAGCTAACAGATGCCGCTAAAATATCGATTTCGAAAAAAAAAATGGAATCTCATCGTTCTTCCACTGGACCCTCTTTCTCTCTCTCTCTCTCTCTCTCTCTCTCTCTCTCTTCAATTGGATTCAATCCAATACCCGTTTATTTACAACTAATAGAGATACATGTTTAATCACTCTACAAGTAGATATTTAGTTTCTACAACTCTACACGTTTAGTCCGCCATATATTGTTATTTATGTGTAGATGGACCAAATAAGTATCTTTTTAATGTAACTAAAATGTACTCACATTGATTATGCTTACATATACTTGCTATTGCGGTAAACGATTATTGAAATAAACACGATTTTCTTAAATTAAATGAATATATTTTTGTTTTGACTAATTTCAACCAACTAAATCTTTCAATCAAATTTTTTCTCCGGTGTACAATAGTTTAAACTTGTATAATTATCTTATGACATACACTGAGAAAAATAATTTGCTGATACAAGCAATAATCGTCGACATGAATAATGCCAAGAACATATCTAATTAAGACAAGTGTACGTTCATTTAATTGAACAAATCTATACTTAATTCGAATAATATATACTTGATTCAACGACAATATCTTTGCTTAAAATAAATATGTATGTTCTCGGCACTATTCATGTCGACAGTTACTTGGATGGACAAATTATTTTTTTATTATATATACAAGAGTGATCCCTATTGACGTTATACTACAGAATATTCTTCTAACTTCAATTTAAAATTCGAGGCACGGAAAAAGCATATTATAATCTTACACGATTTCTGTTATTAAGTCAATGAGGCTGTCTCTCATAGCCCTATATATTTTTTTTACATAAAGTGAATAGCTTTTCATAGAATTTCAGTAGATTACTTTTCCCCGTGTATTAATGAACGCGCTTCCACTCATCGCTGTTACCTCGTCGCGTCGAAAGGAATATCACACGCGCGCACTTCGGTTTACGCCTCGGCGAGCGACGTTTCGGGTAACAAAACGTAAGGTTTCGATCGCTTGTACAGCGTAATTCGCGCCGACTTGCGCGTCCGTGACGTAACCCTCCCTCCCGCGACGTCGAGCGTGCCAGCGGGGAGGGGAGAGAAAAGCAATACTTTTCGTGGCTTACTCAACTCGTCCGGCGTAATTTGGCAAATATTTGTCAAGATTAATGCGACGGAGAGACGATGATGAAGCGGGTAGGACGACGGTGACGAGCTCTACGAAAGCGTAACTGTACGCGTGGTATCGCGGTATACACACACACACACACACAGGCGAGGGTTTTGCAACCGCAGGGGGGCTCGCGGTCGCGCGTTTGCACGCGTGCGATACCCACGCGCGTTTTCGCGGCAGCGGCTACGGCGAATCCGTCGCGGAGCCCTCATAATCGTTGGGTCACCGCGGCCGAGGCGCTTTCTTAAGTTTATGTCATCCGATCTCGATTCCGATTGGCCCGATTCGCATCTCTCGCAACTCGCGCGCACCTCGCGGGGCGAATTTTCGCAATAACGATTGCGCGTCGATCGAGATCCTCCGGCGGCAGTTGGATTTCGCCGATTATGAAAATTAATCGCTGATCTCAATCGATCGTAGAGTCTTTTGCAATTTTTATGCGAAAATTCGTCGAATCACGCCTTTATGGATGTACACGTTTCCCGTGTAGAAATTCGATTAGGCATTTTTCTTAGGTTGTCTGTACTGAAATAGTTATTTTCGTTATGAGGGCGTGAAGCGCCGTTTTTAACGAGTGTGAAGTTTGCCGCACGAGCGAAGCGAGTGCGGCGACCACACGAGTTAAAAATGGCGCGAACGCCCGAATGACGAATTCTATTTTTTGTCACTAAGGGCCGGTTTTACCAACAGGTATAAACGCGTTATAGCGCTATACTGAGAATAACCATAAGGCTTATTGCTAGTTATTTTCAGTATAGCGCTATACTGAGAATAACCAGCAATAAGCCTTATGGGTATTCTCAGTATAGCGCTATACCGCGTTTATACCTGTTGGTAAAACCGGCCCTTAGTGTCAAATACGAGGTTGACAGGGTTCGGGGCAGGGTGTTGTCAGGGGCGGAGCCCCCCCCCCCCCATCCTTACAAAAAAGAATATCAGAAGTATTTTTTAAAGTATAAAAACTTATGTTACAATAACAAATATATATATATACAGATACGTTTTTTATTGTTTTTTAATTTCCTTATAAGTATTTTGCACATTTTGAAACAAATATAGATACGTTTTTTAATTATGTTTCTTTCATTTGAGGGGTATTAATGCTAAACCCGCCAAGTCCATTTTTGTGAAATCTGAGTTAGATACGGGAATTTGTTCTTTTGAAATACGTAGGGACGTGTATAAGGTCACACTCGTTGGGGCTCGGATGTATGTTATATTAAAGTAAAATATCGTTATTAAAGTAACCTTACCATTGTCATCGTCGCCTTCGTTTGGCGTTTCTGGAATAATATAGTCCTCTTGGTTTGGTGTTTGAGGAATAATAATGTTGTCAACATTCTTTGAATGTTCTGGAATTTCAATATTTTTATCGTTTAGAGACTCGTTGTGAGCACCATCGTTTTCTTTATTTTCGGCAATTTTATCACACTCATTGTGGCTCGGATATATGTTATATTAAAGTAAACTATCGTTATTAAAGTAACCTTACCATTGTCACATCATCGCCTTCGTTTGGCATTTCAGGAATAATATAGTCCTCTTGGTTTGGTTTTTGAAGAATAATAATGTCAACATTTTTTTAATGTTCTGGAATTTCAATATTTTTATCGTTTAGAGACTCGTTGTGAGCACCATCGTTTTCTTTATTTTCGGCTATTTTATCACACTCGTTGGGGCTCGAATGTATGTTATATTAAAGTAAAGTATTGTTATTAAAGTAACCTTACCATTGTCACATCATCGCCTTCGTTTGGCGTTTCAGGAATAATATAGTCCTCTTGGTTTGGTGTTTCAGGAATAATAATGTAGTCAACATTCTTTGAATCTTTACCATCGTTACGTATCACACTCATATATTGTTAGACTTTTGTTCTCATAACCTCACTTTTACCGGCTTTGCGTCAGCTGTGCACAGTTGTGCTGCGCATGCGTGGCGTTGGACACACTGATGTGTCAACTTCAAATAATAATCGCAGTGATTTCTGACAAAAAAGATTTTGGTTCATTCAATTATTGGTGAGGTTGAATACGGCGAATCTCATGGTGTAATTGTTTCGCGAAGAAATTCACTCGTTTCAAATTCAATTTGGTTGCTTCGACTCTATTTATTTTTCCTTAAAACAGGATCGTACGACGGCGTTAACGATTTCATTGAATTTTGGCAAGAATACACACAATACTGCGCCGCAGTATGGACTTGACTTCCAACCGTGGATGAAAGTGTTCTCTTTTATAGGATGTTCGAAAATTGTTAATTTTCTTATTCACAAAATCCTCATGTGCTTCTTTATTTACTTCTTGAAATTTTGATATTAAAATGTCCATATACCTTTTTCGGGTGTTTTTGTTATGATATGATTCACTCTTCACTTTCCAAAGACACTCTTGTTCTTTGTATAATTCAAAAAATGCCCGTAAGAAATTCTCGGTATATAATGCCATTTTTCACTACTAAATTGAACCACAAGCCAAATAAATGACCCTTTCTGCTGTATCAACAAGACGCAGTCGGCCACATACGGTCAGAAAAATGATTCTACAACAGTGGTCGACGATATTGTACTGCAGCAGGTACAGGTACTGCCTGCTATACCTAGGTCTGTTTATCTGCGGTCAAATCGTACGATTTCGTTGGACGCACGGGCACACACGGTCAAATTCCGTTCAATTTCGTTGGATGCGATAAAATCGTACGGCGCCGTAGTATCGTGAATGGCCCGCTTTATACTCTTCACACTGTTATGGCATTGAAAAAATTGCACCATGCAATTCGCGGTATTCGACTCCAACGATGCTTGAATGAAATAAATTATTTATTCAGTGTAGGGCCAGATTAGGAGATATTGCGGCATGCCTAGATTCAATATTCTCTTTAGGGCCGTATATGATACTAATCTGTACATGTGTGCGCTAGATTGTGCATTGTACACCTCATCCTTATCAAGCTAGGAAACTAGAGCACAATTTATGATTCAAACTCTAGTTTTTCCTGGTTCGATCCAGGCAAGTCCCTGATCTTCCAAACTAATCGAAAAATAGATGGCATTGATCCAAAATTGTCCTTACACTGAGGAAAATAACTTCGTTAAAATGACAAAATGCATTTGGTCAAACGAGTTTAATTATTCTAACCGAAATACTAGTAAATTGAACCAAATATTTAGTTATTCTAATTACATGTTTACTAATTCTAACTAGAAGATGGTCAGTTTGACCGACCAGATGGAATATCCATATTTCACCAAACGGTTTGGTTACGGTCTCCAGGATTTTGGTTAAATTGACAAAGTTATTTTTTCAGCGTAGAAAATGTTTTGAATAACGCGAAAGATTGGGATGGGTTTCACAGAGAACGACAAAAAGTAGTACATTAACTGAAAGGGGGGTAGTTTTAATAAACATGTATAAACAAGTATCATTTAAAGGATTATATTAATAAATTATATAATATACAATAGTTTTTGAACTCTTCATATTCTTTGTCAATTAATTTTACATTGTTTACTCATAATCATCTATTCGTACTGCGATACAGAAGTTCTTATGCGTTAATTGATTGACGTTCTTACTCACATGACTCCTATTATATAAGGCTAAACTTACTCGCCAGGAAGGAAACTTCAATCAATATTATCTCATTATCTATGAGCTTTTGGCCCATATTTGTACAATACTTTTTTAAAGATTATATTTTTATCTATATCAAAGTCATATCAATGTAGGCTACAAGTTCATAAATGATGAGATAAATAGTGATTGAAGTTTCTTTTCTGGCGAGTAAGTTTAGCCTCATATGGTATACCATATGTTCCAGGTGTGTATAGCCTTTAACCCTGTATAATTAGAAGCTAATCATATATTTCACAGATTTTCTGGAATAGAATTGGGAGCCGAAAAGAGAAACATGAACTGGCCAAGTAGTCAAGTAGTCTAGGCAGGCTCCCGTTAAGTAACCTAAGCAGGCCCTGGATGATAAACCTGGGCAGGGGCTAGATAAGGAAACTGTTACAAACATATACAGGGGACTGGTTAGTTTGTCCTATCAGTGCCATTTTTGAAAAAGGGAAGTCAGGCCAGTTCCCGATCAATTCCTAATTATGCTTTCCCTACGTGTATATGTATTATATCCTATACACACAGAACAGCAAGCTTGCATAAATATTGCAGGAATATTGCTCTAAGAGAATAGCAATATTTCAGTATTATTTCGCAATGTTTCAGCAATATTCATGCAACGTTGCAGCAATATTCAAAAGTCCGCCCCTTTGCAATTTTGGATGTAAACATTGCTACAATATTTCACTGCAATGTCTCCGCGTGTGCATAAAAAGTATGACAAATTACTTTCTTTTGTATATTTCATGCTTTGTGTGCTTGAGTTTCTACTTCTTGCTCTATTAACACTTCTATCGGTCAATCTCGGGCTTAATCGACGATTAAAATTTTTCTGGTTATTTCGGGGCGCGATCCCGGGACTCTGCATATGAAACTGGACTCTTCACCGATGACTATTGTGACGTAACATCTTAGCTCTGCTACGAAACGGGGGTTTAAGATACAGAGCTGTGTGTGGTGATTTTATTAACACATTCACTGCTGCTCTAATTTAGATACATTTTGCCCCATCCCAATTTCAAGTTAATAATTCTAACAATAACAAAAATATATAAAAATCGTCAAAATTCCAAGCCACGTGCACGTTTACGTCAAAGTGCCTTTACTCAAGTGCCAGCCTACACATACACATGTAACTGCAGTGCCGAGTTCACTAATTGATAAAGAAGCCTGAATGGAATAAAACGCTTATGGTACTCGCACACTTGTACATTTTTGTGGCGCAAGTTCTTATGTGATGACGATGACAAAATACAAACTGCTTCCTGCATAGCACTTATATATTACTGCGAAGACGACAACGTAGTAGATGTCAAAATAGTAAAAAAGTAACAATTTAGGTTAAAGAATGGATTAAAAATCGTGACTGTTGTGGAGTAATAAATAATTTATTACAAGAATTAAGAGATGGCGATGAAGCATTCTACAAACATTTTTTGCGATTGTCCGTCACCGATTTTAATTATTTATTAGAAAAAGTAACGCTATTAATAAAAAAAAAAAGGACACGTTTATGAGGAAAGCGATTTCACCTATTAACAACTCGCTGTAGCATTGAGATTATAGGGGAAAACCGGAGGAAGGTAAAGTCCGGTCAGATAGCTACTGCTCACACAACAGGCAAAGGTGCACTATAGCAGACGTTGCGCCACATTATTCACCAACATGTCGGTCCATATTTATATTGCGAGAGTCCAGTATCTTGAACACACGTAGCAGTTTTTAAAGTGTAAGCAACTTGAAAAGTGTAGTACAATTTCTAAAAATTGCGCAATTTTTAAACTAGCAACGTTATTCAAACGCTGTAATACCCAAATAGCACCATTTTCCAGGTTGCGCAATAAAAAAAAGTGTACAAGTGTGCGAGTACCATTATAAGCGACAGCGGCACTCGCGCAACTCATCCGCTGACGCTTATTATAAGCGACAGCGGCAGTGAATGTGTTAATATGTTTGAACAAATATTTATCATATCATATTAAACATTTAATAGTAGTATCAATAACAATTAAAACTACAATTGCGAAAATTAATGTTTTTCTGCCATTACGAAACTTGCTGTACATATTGCGTAGCTCCGTTTGATTAGGGGTGAATTTTCATTTTCTTCGTATAAGTTACATTCAGTTTCAAGTTATATTCAGTTATAAGGAAGATGCTCGAAAAATTTCATTTATAATATCACAGCAACTTATGCGGAATATTATTTGCGCAATATTACATTTTAAATGTTGCAAATTATTGCTGAAATACTGAATGTGCAATATTGCAACTGTAATGTGACGGCAATCTTTCTACAATATTGCACCTACAAATGTAATTTATTGCTTTAGCAATATTGCTGCAATATTGTTGCAATGTTCCGTGCTATGTGGGTATTCGTCGATGACTCTGCGACACTTTATACGTGTCGACGACACATGGAGGTGTGCGTGTTGGATAAATACTACAAATCCACCTACATCAAGCCGATACGTCGGATAGTTAAGATTTTATCGGTGGCGCTCGGCGGATAGGATGGCTTCTAATTTTAACGCCACAGACCGCCCGGATTATATAAACTATTTACTACTCGTAAATGTCGCGTTTCATGACCGCGAGCGGCTGAAGAAAAAAAACGATATCACCGCCTCCGCGCGCGCACCTCCTTTCGAGCATCCTCACTCCTGCGTTTTTTCGAATGCCACAACCGCTCATCCCCCTCCTTCTCCCTCTTCCTCCCTCAGCCGCATCGACCGCGACTCCCCGACTTTTGTTGCGCGAAAAATGTAACGAAACCGCCGGGCGGCGAGTCGAGCGCGGAGAAAGGCGCGCTTGCGTTTTTCGGATGGCCGTGACCCGGTTAACGTTACATAAGCACCGAAGGGGGCCCCGGCGCGCGCGCGCGCGGCGGTGTCTCCCGATCCGGCGGTGACACGCGGAGAGGCCCCGATCTTTTTCCCCGGTCGGTCGCGACCGTAGAACGCGCGCGATCGCGCCGATATCCCGGGAACCTATTATGTTAGCCCACCAGAGGCGACGCGACGGGGCGAATACCCAGACAAGGTCAGCCGGGCCGAACGAGCGATCGCATGCAGGATGGATGCGCCGCCGCGCGCTGCACGAGAAGCGCCACGAGGACATTGCTCGCTGCACTCGGGCGCGAGCACCACGAGAGAGAGAGAGAGGCCCTTTCTTTGTTCGCTTATCGCGCGGAGAGATGGGAGAGCGGTCTCCCCCACTCCTCGAAGCGGCGCGGAGGGGAGAGGATCGTGGTTCGCGGTATACATGGCCCTGCGTGGACGCACCGCTGCTTTGCGAGACGCTCCTCGCGTTCGAACGAGACTACTCGGCCTCCTCCGCCCACCGAAAGGCGAAAGATATCCGGCGCATCGAGACGAATGATTCGGCGAACGCAATGCGAGAGGATCGACGTGTGCTTACCGCGCAACAGGACGCGCGGCGGAGTGCCGTCGCTCGCTGGGTTTAATTGAATTTGGTAATCGAGACCTTCGGCGCGTAACATTTAACGAAAGAACGTTCTCGCGCGTCTCGCTCGTCCGATTGCATAATATCGCGGGCTCAAGGATCGAAGCGGCGACGCGTGTTTATGCGCGCGGCGTCGGCTAAAACTTGCGGAGCGTATATACCGACGCGGATTTGTCGTGGGATTCTTTAATTACGGCGTTACGTAATAATTCAATCGAATTCAGCTCGCGTTCGTATATTCCTTCCTCGGTTCGTTCTCGCGGCGCGACGGGGTCGTATATCTATCTATACCCGTACGCGTGTAATACGCTCGCCTCGTTCTTTTTTGCCCCCGGGAATGGATCCCAGAAGGAGTCGTTCCGCACGCTCTCGGCAAGGATTTGCACTCTCGTATCGCCGATAAACTCCGAGGCGAACTCGCGCTTTTTCTCGGCAGCTGTACATCGAGTTTTATTTTATTGGAACGCGATTTTACTTCCGGTATGGGACTACGATCGCGCGTTGCCGGGTCTTCGTTAACCGGATATACGAGAGAGGGCCGCAAGGGAAGGCGTAACCGAGTTTCCGTTCGGCATTTCGGACGTAACAGCGTCTACTTTTAGCCGGCGGGACTTGGGAAATGAAGCGATCGGTTACAGAGCCTCGTTCTCGCTCCGTGTAAAACGGAGTAGGTATGACCCCCGCTGAACTTTCCGTTAAGGCCACTTGGAATTCTCATTGAAAAACGAAAAATTCTTTAAAAATTTATTGTAGAGTCAAATATAGGCATCTTGCATCATGTATACCGCGTTAATAATAAGTTAAATTTTTTATTGTTATTAATAATAATAACAATTAAAAAATGTAATTTATTGCTTTGTTGTCTAATGCATATTAAAATGTATACCCTTTTCTTGCTAATTATGGCTTTGTACTATTGAAAAATTGTAAGGCGTACGTCAAAAACGAGTTTATTTAATCGTAAGAGTGTGGGTCGTATACGCCCCACACACGGCCTGAACGGAAAGTCTTCAAAAATCGGTCCGGCACGAAACGTGTTAATAATCGCGTTCAGCTCGTTCCTGCATTGCGAGAGCAAGAACTACCGAATACTGCGTAATCCGGAGTTAGTGGCCAGTAGGTACGGTCTGTCATATTATGTATGTCTGGCGGTGTACCGAGAATGAATACCGAGAAAACAGTTATTCAGTGGTTAATAAATGTGCTTCCAGCTGTGGCGAAATATTTAATTTGTTACGATAAGAAAATATGTGTTAATTATTTAATTGAAACTTTAAAACATTTAACTTGGTGAGGGCCATCTTCTCATATGGAAGTCCCCTTGAATAGCGGTAAATCCGTAAAAACAGGGGCCTACTATGGGTTGCCACGCACCCAGAGTGGCCCTCAGAGGGTTTGATACAATTAACGAATATTTACTTGACTCAACAAAATGTTTATTTCGACACATTCAAAGAAACATTTATTACCTACAAACATACTGTTTTCACAGTGTATAGTGTGGTGGACGTACACAGGGAACAAAAATTAGTTAGATCTACTAAAAATTACTTACGGAGACGGAAGTAGTTATTTATTTACATCAATTAGTTTTTCTAATGTGTACCAATTAAATATCTTTTTCTTACAATCATATGAAATAATACAACGAGAAAATAGTTTATTAATACATAGTTAGTAACTGTAATTTAAAATACGGCGAAATAAATATTTCGTTAGGATGAGAAAAGATATGTTAATTATTAAAACCTTTATTTCATTCAAATGGTTGCCTCAAAGCATTTAATTATGCCAAATGAATATCACAACAGTTGACGAATATTTATTTGATCCAGTAAAACGTTTATTTCGCTATATTCAAATAAACATTTATTAATTACAAATAAACTTTTTTCTCGATACATGTGATCGGAAGAAAGAAATATTTAATTAATATGAAAAAAAAGATTTAATTTACGTAAAATAATTATTACTTGCTACCCCGCAAGTTATTTTTAGTAGATCCGACTATTTTTTTTCCTCTGTGTATGACGAACCGTACCTTTCCGCTCAATACACTTCGTCCAACGATATTCCAATTTTGTTAAACCTTCCAAAAAGTAATTTTTGTCTAACGCTGTAAAGTAGCCAAATCCGGTGAATAAGGTGGGTGCGGCAGCAATTCGAACTTCTCGAATCGACCAATTTCGCTGTTGCAACGGCAGACGAGTGAGCAGGTGGATTGTCGTGGTGGAACAGAATTTTTTTTTCGCCAAATGGGGGCGTATACCTACTCATCTTCGCGATCGCACCACCATCTACTAGAAAAGTATCGGACTTTTCTCTCTGCCTTCGTACTCTGATATTCCGTTTCATCTTCGTTACGCGTTAAATAGAATTTCTATTGCATAACCAGGATGTATGCGTGGAAATCTTTTTCGCATTGTTATTATCGCCATTTCATTTGAAATATTTCTTTTTGTAAAAAATCTCAAAGGATAAAAAATATCTAAATCGTTGGACCGTTGATTCGGTGAAAGTAATTCGATAGTTCAATGAGTATTTCGCGCGGTCTTTCGAGCGAGAAGAGCTGAAATTTGGAATTAGGCTCGAAAGGTTTCGAGGCGAGCGCGTTGACGCATACGCAATTGCACCGTGAGTCCACCTCCGCATGAAATACATATGTTGTACATATATGGAACACATGTGCAGCGATGATTTTACCAGTTGTGCCACCATATAGTCGAGAACTAGACTCCCCCGTAAAATCGAGTCTCCGCCGCGAGGTTTTAGATCTCGATTCGCGACCGAGTGCGAACAGTTACGTAGTGGAACAACCGGATTTCGGAATAGTATCCCAGTCGCGTTCGCGCGAAAAGGGACGAGTTTTTTGCTGCGAACCGCGGAAAAATTTGAGAGAAACGTGAGTCGACTCGAAAATTCATCTGAGCGAACGAGGATGAAGGGGATATAGGTGTGTACGCGCAGAAACGACTTTTTCATGGAAATCAAATCCGCCGATACTGCTTTTCGATCCAAAGGGAATAAAATTGTCGTGCAATTAAATTCACTATTGAGAAATCGGCGTTAGCCAGGACTTTCACAGATAGCATAACATTTCAGAAAAACGTCTTAAAATCGTCTTTTTGAAAACGTCTTCAATTTTGTATTCAAATTTCGTACCCTTTTTTTTAGTGTTAAAGCTAGGTTTTATTAGTAATCTGTCTTGGAAACCCTTCGGCTAAAGGCATCGGAGTTAAAGTTGATTTTCCACAAATTTGTCGGTTAGCAGTTACTGCCTTTCTCCATAGTTGGGCAGTATAGGCGAAACATCTTTAAACATGTGATTTCAGTGTGCACGACACGTTATCTTCAAATGTTCTAACACGTCAGAAAGATGACTTATAGACGTCCTCATACTATCTAGGTACATATATGTATGTATGTATGTACCTATAATATATGGAACACCTTCAGCGCGTCGAAGATTTTTCCTACGTCGGGCCATTAAACTTCTATCGCACATAGTAACCGTTAATAAGGAAATGCGCGAGAGTCCCCCACTTCAGTGTCTCCCACGTTCACGCCTTAGGCTGCGTCCACATTTGTGACATTTAACCGTGACATGTCTCCGTGACCGTGTCAGTAAAGGTGGATCCATATTTGTGCGTGGCATCGTGAATGTGGACGGTCTCGGTACTGACACGCGTTGCTGACACGGTCACGGAGAAATGTCACGATTAAATGTCACAAATGTGGACGCTGGTACGTGTACTGCCACGCATTAATGACACGTGTCACGAGCCGATCCAACGAGAGTCGGTCTTTTCAATGAATGTCCGCTATTATCAGCGTGACCAGGAGACGTCTATACACTTTCATTTATGTCACTACGCATCGAAGTACGCAAGTCGACACAGTGACATTATTGCCACGGTCACGGGGTATTGGTGGATCCTGTCGGATCTTGTCTCGGCGTTCACTCGCACTATCCTCTCCTCACTACGCACCCGCGCCGCGTCACTCGCTCATTTGTATCTGTGCTGTGGCGACTTGACTTGTGCGATTGTACTTGTGCGTGTCAGTACCGAGACCGTCCACGTTTAGCGTAACATGTCCTGTCACTGTGCCACGCAGCCCTGTCCGACACAATGTCACGCACAAGTGTGGACGCACCTTTACTGACACGGTCACGGAGACATGTCACGGTTAAATGTCACAAATGTGGACGCACAGCCTTACCCACGTAAGTCCCTTGTCCTTTCCGTATCGCGTAAGACGCTTACGCGCTTGCGGATTGCACACCCACTCCAGGTCAAGATACACGTGCCAACGCGGGCTACGCGAAGGCGGGTGTGACCGTCCAAACGTCCGTACGTACTCGGTGCAGCCGAGCGTCGAGCATTTGGCAAGGCGACACGCAAAACTGCATCCAACGACGATATAGGTATACGTATATCCACATTCGCGCGACATTTCTCTCCTTGCAACGCCGCCCGCGAACCACCCACGATACATGTACGGATACGTATATCGACCGCAGTCGCTCGTCGCTGCGTCGACGTGAAAAATAATCCTCGCTCGCCCGCGCGAAACCGGAATCCGTCGTAATCGCCGCGGGGGGTTGCGCAAAATGCGTCAGCGGCGAGAACTGCCACTCGACTTGGCCCGAGCCAAGAAATCGAGATCTTTTTTCCGGTGCGTCGATATCGCGCGCGTTTATAATGGAAAATGATATGATGCACTGACAAAAATTACCTAGTCAGTTTAACCAAGATCCTGCACGGAAAAAAAGGATTTTGCAGTCTGAGTAAAACTGGGTTCGGCTGAGAACTTTTTGCTATCACGATGAGAGTATTATCTGTGCCAGAAAAATATAGGTACGTTCTATATAATAGGAAATGTAACTGCAATCGAAGTGAGCATTTTTCGGTATAAATGTTTGCTATCCCGATAAATATTTGTATTATTCGACACGTCTTTTGTCGCCACAGATAACATTTTTGTCGCGATAGCAAAACATTTTCAGCAAAACCCAGTTTTGCTGAGACTGCAAAATCATTTTTTTCCGCGTGGAGACTATAATCAAACCGTTTGGTGAAAAATGGACCCTCCGTCTGTTTGATTAAACTAACCATTTTCTGATTAGTCCATTTGATCCCATACTACTTATTTCGGTACAGCTTGCAAATGTTATCTGTAGCGATATCTAGGACCTAAAATTTAACTATGCGCTACATTGTATGTTTCAGTAGCATGTATGAAGTAAAGTTTCTAAGGCATGACTAAAGAGGCTCTGTGACGTTTCGTAATTTAACTGTTTGTTTCATGAAAAAAGGCATTTGTAAGCTGTACCCAAATGAGTAGGTACATTGGGATCACAAACGGGTTAGAATAACTAGACATGTAGTTAGAATAACTAAAGATGTACTTAGAAGCACTAAATATTTGGTTTAACTTATTAGTATTTTGGTTAGAATAACTAAACTCCTTTAACCCTTTGACTGCTATGGACGTATACATACGTCCAGCAAAAACCATCGGTGTGGCATATGGGCGCATATGTGCATCCGGCTAAGGCTTTAGTTGTTGCTGCTGTCTCATATGTATATTCGGAAATTATTGCTATCGTATACCTATGTCCAACACTCGCAGAAACCACATACAGTAAGACCCCGCTTAACGCTGTTTCAGTATTACGCGGTAGTATTTGGATTCCCCGAAATCGCACACGGTATTGGTACTTGTTGTATATGTGTGCAAATGAAGCAGGTATGCAACAACCATAAGCGGTGCATTATGCAGCAACGGGGTGCACACTATGTATCTTTTGTAGAATTAGTAGAACAACAAGTGCACGAAGATGACGAAGTTGGCGTTTCTGAAGATGAGGAGCAAAAGGAACTCTCAACGGATTTTCTAAAAAAAAGTTTAGCCACTATAACGAAAATTATGAATCAGTTTGTACAAAATGATTTAAATTTTGACAGAAGTTCAAAGGCAGGACGAAGTATCATTGATGCTGTGTCTTGCTATCGACAATTGAAGAGGCAAGTGGATGAAGGTGTTATGTAACAAAAAGTTGGTTCTCAGATATTTGAGTTTGTAGGCCGCCTTCCATGCAGGAGACATATGGCATACTAAACATACTCCATGTAATATCTGGGTTTTGAATGGCATTAGAGCTATCCAAGATTTACCAGAAGTTACATTCGGACATAACACTTTCATCCACTGAGTGATCTCATTTTTTATAAAAATGTCACATAACACCTTCATCCACTTGTCTCTTCAATTGCTTGCTGAACGAAACAGGAAAAGAAACCGACATTCGATGACTTCGTCACAAAAAAACAAAAAATATCAAATGATTTAGAACCTTCCTCGTCACAAACATGACATCTATACTCAAACTTTTTTTGATTTTCATGAATGTTTTATGAATACAAATGGATATTATCAATAAATAAGTCTATAATTGATGTAATAAAAACTATTTAACAATAAATGTTACAAAATAAAACAAAAAGAACTGATAAATTTTCGTATTCTTTGTTCTGTTTCACTTATTCCCATTATTTACGCGTTAAGATGACCTCGTTTAACGCTGTTCCGTTTAGCGCTGGAACTTATTGGAACGTATCCCCCGCGTTAAGCGAGGTCTTCCTGTAATTCGTTGCTTAACAATGAGAAAAAAAATGAAATTTCGTTTATTTGGTCAGTCATTCTCTATATCTTAAATTCGTTTCATCTGTTGCCAGACAGGTGTGATTGTTGCATTAGCATTGTTCCGTTGCACGATAGACGGACTTCTACATATCGATTCTTACCACTCTGCGATTGCACAACTAACTATGCACTAGATTTCATAACACATCTATACCGGAAAAGATACAGATATTGGACAATCGGCAAATGTTGTCATGACACTTTTACGCCTATATCTTGAGAAAGGTCATACAGTGATAACAGATAATTAGTACACAAGTCCACATTTATATAATTTGTTACATATAAACATAAAACAAATGCGTTTGGAATAGTACGCAAAAATATAAGCGATATGCCCCATATCAAGGGAAATTTAAGAAAAGGAAAATTTTACTACCGATGTACAGAAAATTTATTGGCATTGTGTGCCACAAAAAAACTAAAATATAACGATTTCCATAAAACGAATTCTGCAAAAATATCAGCAAAATAGGAAACAAGCGGGTGGTGGGAAAAGAAACATGGAAAACCTACCATTTCGTCTGACGCGGATAGACATTTCCCTTCGAAAATTTTTAATGCAGCAGGCAATTTGAGAAGAAGAAAATGTGTTGTCTGCAGGAAACATAAAAAAAGGAGGGATACTCCATACGACTGTACAAAATGCGACGTCGGATTACGTGTTGATACTTGTTTTGAGATTTACCATACGCAATTGATCTATTAATTTTCTTTTTTAAAAGAAAGTTTTTGTGTATATATAGAGTATTTATGTTACTTACTTGTTATTTGTCCAATTTTTCAACTTTCAACATCCAAATACATACATTATAGTTATCAATTATGGCGTTTTAAAACTTTACCATTGATGAATAAACAATATATATTGAAAATAAAAAGTGTTTGGATCCGTTTTGGAGTGGACAACGTAATAGTAATTGGATTGTGTACTATATTTTTTGTCACTCAGTGTCAAATACTCGGTTTCATGGGCGTCCTCGACGCATGTGAAATCATCTTTCACACACCAATTTGTGAAAAGTTGCGCAGTGCGTGAAATAACCTGCACAGTGCGTGAAATCGTCAACCTCGTATTTGACACTTAGTGACAAAAAAAATAGAATTCGTTATTCGGTTGTTTCGCGCCGTTCCCAAACAGCGCTTCACGCCCTAATAACGAAAATAACTAATAAACCGACCAAGATTTCTGGTTAAATCACGATGTGGTTCTTTCAACCCGATTTTTCTCTGAGTGGAGTTTGCAGAAATTGTCGGTAGAGTTAGCTCGAAAACATCGGCGAATTTAATAATCAGCCGTTGCGCAAACAGGCTGAGCCACAATTAATTACGTCGTGCACGTAAAATGGACATGCTTACGCGTCCGACGCTACCCGCGACATCTGCGCTGTCCCGCGGAATTACGAGAGAGGAGCAGAGGTATCCTACGCGCGACGCGCACGGAGCTCCTCCGTCCGTCGACGGCGGACCATCGTCGTGGCGCGATATAACCGCGTGCAACCGTCGTGACGTAACTTGTTGTTCGATACACCGCGCGTGCATCAGGCGTCGAGAGGCGACGACGTATATCCCCGCTCGTGTGAACGCGCCGCTCCGATGTGGAAGGAGACGGACAAACTCATTTAACACAATCTCTCATTACATAAACCGTGCTCTGATTCTCGGCTCTAGAGGCGTAGCGGCTTTACGGCCGGGCAGGCGCGCGCACCGCGCCGCGGCACGGCGGGACGCGCGGCGGCGAGTGCGTGCGAGTTCGTTACGTAAAGTTTAGCCGGTCGGCTGCTACACGTGGTCCGCGTGTAGTGTCGCGCGCGGAGCGTACATTGAGGAGGCGACTGTGTCGACGAGGTGGGGGAGGGCTCCGCGACGGAGGTGACGGACCATTGAGAACGCGTCGACGACGAACGCGTGTCAAGTCTCTTGTGAAAAGAAACTATTGAAAAAAATACCGACAAAAGTATTTAAGTATTTAAGTAGTTAAGTATATGTAGGTACCTACATATTATTTTGACCATCATTAATAAAACTATTGGTAAAACTATTAGCAATAGCACACATTAGAGATGATATTTTGGGAAAATTAATTTAGAAATAAATTGCTAATTTTAATCAAAATTTTTAGGCTTTCGCGGTCATTGTCAATATGAATTATAAGTATTACTACTCTTGGCTTCCGGGTGGTAAACGCGTTCTAAATTTGGGAAGAAGCCAAGAGTTATAATACCCATAATTTTTTGTATTGCTAAGCAGTCTCGATAGTCTTCTTAAGCCTTTAGAAACACCTTCGATGTACAAAAATCTTCGCCAAATATATTTTTATACTTAGATACTTATACAAACTCATATAAAATTAATGCGTGTCCAATAGTAAAATTAAATATTCAATACTAACTATTAAATGACTACTAAGAACTATTGAAGGGAACGTTTGATTTCGGAATAGTTGTTTAATTAAATTTTTTCATCTTTGTATTATATATTTTTACTATAAATTTAATATAAGAGTTCGAATAGAAAAGTGATTTAAAACTGGGTCCTCTGATCGAAAACTGGATCCGTGACAATATTTCACCAAACGGTTTGATTATGATCTGCAAGATTGTAATTAAATTGACTAGGTTATTTTTCTCTGTGCAACTATTGAAAACCACTGGCCACTTGATAGCTTTTTTGCAAAATATGTTCGTTATTTTTTCTATAGTTTTTCTATAGAAACGCGTTCCTCTATATGTCTTGACTGGCTGATTCATCAATGCCGAACCGAAACCGCTGAAGCTAATTACATCAAATTTGGACAGTAGGTTTCTTTTGTGACGTAAGCACCTATTTAAAAAGGATTTTACGAAATTCTTCCCCTAAGGTGGTAAAATACAGGATGTAAGTTTGTATGAGAATTCGTCATTTTTTAAGTTTGATCCATGAAAATTGGTCTTTGGCCTTTCGGTTAGAAATTAAGAGAATGTTTCAGAATGTTTTGAAATGTATCGCGCGAAGGGTGCGTACAGAAGAGACGCGTTTTTAGCTCGCGACGAGCGAACAGCGAGCGAGTTCATTCACGGCCAAGAACTTCCGACCGAACACGCCCCCCGCGACATTCCGATCGCGGCGACTACATTCCGGTTGCATGCAATCGAGCTGTAGCGCGCGGCGACTTCTTCGACGGTGAATCCGTAAGTACGGCGAGTGGATGCGAATAGGTTTTCTTACCTGTTGTGTAGTCTAAATGAATTACGTCGCTTGCTCCACCGCTCGAAGAAATTCGACAGCAGCGAATAGACATTTCCGTGGTGTCGCCCGACTTCTTTTCGTTTGCTGCACGGCAAAGAGTCGATCAATCTCTTCTCTCGGATACATAAATCCCAATGGGCGCTTCCGCGAACGGCGACACGTGGACGATCCACGCGAGTCGAATCTCCCTCGTGGGCGGACGTAATGCCAAAGCTTTCGCGTCCGTTCGTCGCGCGCAGAATGCCCCCGTCGCGGGCCTCGCGAATACGATTGTCAGTGCAGAAGGCGCTTACGGCGCGAGGCCTTTCGTAACGCGCGAGAGAGGATACCTACTCCCCCCGCGCGCGACGTAAGCCGAATATCGGGTTATATAAAGGTTCTCAGTGTTTACCGAGAGCCCGCTTTATTTTTAGTCGCGCCGCGATACTTTATGCGATGCCCACGATTTGTAAGCCTCGATGAAGCGACGATTCCCTCGCGCTATAGGTAGGCGGTACATGTTCCTACGTCCGTCAGCGCGCGGACGGACGGTTTGCGCAACGACGCGCCCCGATTGCATGCGGTTTCGATCGCGACCCTGTGACGAGCGGCGTTGCATCTCGCGAAAAGGCAGAGCGCGCGTGCGTGGCGCCTCGGATGAGAGGAGTTCATCCGTACATCCGGATAGCTATCTCTATACCGTCTGTGTACTTAGGATGCGGACTGGAACCACTCAGCGCGGCGTATAGGGGGGGGGGGGGGGGGGGCAAAACGCACTTTGAACATTCAAAAGTCGTTACAGCCTTAATTTTTTTCTAATAGATACTCAACATTTTAATCAAATTTGTAATACTGGGATAAGCGTAAGAGAGAGCTGATTTTTATTTTATTGCTCCTATTCGCTGTACATTCAATATGGCGTACAAATTAAATATTCAATCTTTTTTCGTCAAATGTGATATGTATAGCGGTTCTTGATGTCGCCGATTAGGTACGAATCCGTTGTTAAAATAACTAAATTCGAATTTCCGGATCTGGGACGATCATATCCGAGAAAACAGTTTGTTAATAATTAATGAATGTAATTTGAAATACGGCGAAATAAATAATTCGTTAAGACAAGAAAATATATGGTAGTTATTATTAAAATGTTTATTTCATTCAAATAGTTGCCTCGGAGGACTTGATTGTATCAAATAAATGGTATCGTAATAGTTAACGAATATTTACTTGGTCTAACGAAATGTTTATTTCGCCATATTCAAATAAACATTTATCGACTACAAATCAATTGTTTTCTCGGTGTGAGTTCTCGAATATTATCGTCCTATAGATCCGGATATAAAGGATGATTTAGATCAGAATGTAAAGAAGTTTCGTGCGCTTTCCTACTCTTGTCTGGAGCCTACATATATGTAAGGATTTTGCAAGACTAATAATTTGCGTATCGAGTCGAAAATGCAAAGTGGTATACCGCACCTCTCGAGCAGCTAACTAAATATATAGTTACCTCAACAAATATGTAGCTGAGGTAACTAAAATTTAGTTGGGGTCACTTGATACTTAGCTGCTTCAACTAAATATTTGTTCAAACAACTATACATTTAGTTGGTCGCCTGTAACGTCATCAAACGATTCTTTTTCTCAGTGTAGTTAACACTATACTTTCACCATTCGTCTGACAAAAGCTTTTGTTGAAACAAACCAATTCGGATTGAATTAACAAAGCAGTGAAATTGAATGGATTTACATTTACAAATGAAACGAAAAAAATGCAGTCATTCCAATCATATACAGTCGAGCCAAAAACAATATGGTTGAAACATTTTTTTCTCAGTGTGATCTGCTTTCCGTTCTTGGTCATCCTTGCCACGAAGATTAAAAAAAAATCATTGAAATCGAAATAAAGGTTGTAACGACTTTTGAACACTGCTAGTGCTATTCTGTATGAAAACGTAAGCCCTGTAAAGTGTTACATTCTATAAAATTATACAGTTTTCTTACGTGACTTTACAGAATGTAGCCCCTTGTAGAGAGGTTATAATTTTATACAGAATAGCGCCATGAAAAATGCGTTGTGCTACACTGTACGACGTTCGACTTGGCGCGGTCTAATGGTAACGATGCGCCACTGGTGCGGCAGCGGCCGACGCCGTTGCATTTTGCGCGGTGTGTACACTTGTTGAAGCTCCGTCGCACGTACGCGCGTATACACGCGCAGGAGTATACATATCGCCGCGTCCCGGTGTCGCGTGCTACGCGCGATGATTCACGAGCTCGCATAAAGCCGAACTTCGTCGCATCACTCTCCCTCTCTATCTCTCTCTGACGGATAACACGGCGATGTGTTGTTTCGGCTTTTTCGTCCTTTGCATAACGTAGGAAAACATTTGCACGCCGGCGTTTTCATTTTGGCTCGAACTCCGCGCCGGTGCCGCACCTATACAGTTAAATAATGCACCGTTTTTCGCATATTTGAAGTTGGCGTTTTAACGTCTCGTGTTTTACGAAAGAACGGGAATGGGCATCCGTACCGCGCCGTAACGAGGCCCAGATAGACAAATGCGCGTAAATTGTACAGCAACTTCAGCTTATGTAGATTTTCGAATGCATCAAGGCTGTGCGCTTTACGAGTACTCGGTATAAGTAAGCATACATATTTGCAGCATTAAGTGCAATCAAAATAATACAAATAAAATGCTAAATATGTGCTCGATGTAACCATCATTTTTCATAAATATGTTTCTACAATAAATACAAATATGCTTAATTTGAATTGCATTATAATGTAAATGTTACAATTTACTTAAGACTAGTTTTTCTTCAAATTCGTGCGGCAAAATAAGCGTAAACCTTGAAACGATCAATTTAGTTATCACATGAAAAAAATAATCTACATACATATTCAATGACACATAAAAAAGAAAATATGTATATGAAAAAGTAATTATTCGCTGAGTTGTAAGTGCGTTTCTCTTTATCGTAATATAAAAGCATTGAAAAGTCATGAGAGACGCTCTTATGCCGAGCACCAATTGCGGGAGAGATAGAATTACAATACTGTGACGTATGCTGCATTCTTAAATATCGTTTTCCAGCTCAAATAAGGTCGAAAATGAAAAAACACAGAATAAATAATTACTATAAAATGTTTTAAATGTACATAAAAAAAAATTAATAGGAGAACCGAATTATATTGTAGTTAGTATGAACGTCGTGACGATCGCACAAATCTATCCGGACGGGTTCATAAAAGGGGATGAACTGGCTATAATGACGCATTTCCTATCTCCGTTGCACAATGACGGTCATCATGACGTATACATCGCTCTTAAGGTGGTGTACCTATCCCCCGTCCCGTCTATAGCGACGCACTTCGCGTCCCCCTCGCGCTCCAATGTTTTACGTAACGAGATACGCCGTATTTTGATGCGATTAACAATTTGTTTTGCGATCGGCAAAGGTGACTCTTAATATGCGACACAAATAGCTTACGTAACGCGATAGATAAATGCACGTGGAAACGAAGATCGAGCCTATCCCGTCTTTCGGTCTTCACGGCGTTTTTATCAGCAACGTGGTGATTTCGAGCGGACGCTCCTCTTCTCGTCGTCGTCGTCGTCGTCATCATCGTGGGATCGGTCGATAAACCCGGAAGCGTTGATCGTTGGTCCCGACGCGGTTGTCGTCATCCGCGCGTGCGCCTAGTGCCGGGAGAAAGACTCGTCCGTGGCGCGTTTTAATCGAGCAAACGACCGGTCGGAAACCGATTTATTCGAATCGTCGTATCGTTGTTCTTCAATTTGGAGAAAATCGTATCGATGATTCCTTTCCTACGCGGTATTGCGTCCGTGTGTCGCGATGCCGGAGTTACGGCACACCCTGAGAAAAGTTTATTTGAACACGAATCTGTAGCAGAAACATTTATTCGCGTCGAATGAGGCATTTATTTACAAGGAGCACAAGGAGAAGTTTGAAGTAAATAAACGTTATAAAATATACCTACGCGAATATATTTGTTTGATTCGAATAGATCTTTGTCCTGTATAATTCCTGCTTGTGACTAATGTGCTTTCCAGTAGGTTTGCAAACCGAGAAAAACAATTGTTTCAACTAAATAAACGTGTTTTTGGATAGTCCTAAGAGTACATTTATTTGATTCGAATGAATACAGATTTGGTGTAAGTAATATTAAATTAAATCAATAATATACGGGAGAAAAGGAACAGTAGCATTTACAAAATTTGTGGTACATTTTTGGATAAGGCCAATTTATTGTTACGATAACTAGTTTTAATAAAAATTACAGCAAGGCTTAAAACTTCTACAAGTTTTCTATGAATTTTATTAAAATTGAAATATTTTAACAAGAAAGTATTGGAATTAGCAAAAATCAGCTCAGTAAAATTGAATAATCTGATGTGTACGGTGAACTGATGATGTCATGACGAAACTATTCTTAAGAAAGCAGCGCGTAGGGTCTGCTCTCAAATATCGTATTGATGTTTATATGAAACGATATACACCTAGAGAGAGAGAGAAAGAACTAAGGACCAAGTGTATTAGAAATCTTTCTTTGTGAGTTAGTCTCTCGGAGCTCTCCTAAGAGTAAAGACGTTAGACACACGTTTTTTTGGGGTAATAAAATTATAACTTCCACTCACAACCACAGTGTTTTATTTAATTCTTTTCATATCACCTGGCTTCGATCATAATCAATAGAAACTGGTCTTGTTCTGAAATTTACCACAGACTTTGTAAATGCTATGACTTTTTTCCGTGTATTTATTATTGATTTACGTCGAATCGAATAAAATAATATGCTCTTATAGGTAGGACTGTTCAAAAACACGTTTACTTCGACGAAGCGAATTTTTTCTCAGTGTATTGAAATAAACTTTTCTTCGAGCGTAGGCAGTAGGTACAGTCCGACATACATCCGCCGCCGTACCTACCGATCGCTCTAGCTTCGATATCATCGTAGCATCGAGACGAGGAAATCCCACGATTCGCGTCATCATCGAATCCTCGCGTTCATGCTTTCTCCCTCCCCCCCCCTCTCTCTCTTTCTTATCCCGTTGCTCTGGAAAGCACACGACGCTATCGCACGGCGCAACGCGCGATATCTCTAATTGTAAGTGGTCACCGCTCTCGTGCATCGGACTCGCGCTCGCGGAGCCCGGAGCGAGACTCAAAAACGATCGATCCAATCGGAACCACCAGCCGAGCTCCCGCCATCGGTGTACGCGATGCGAGCCACTACACCTTTACGTAAGCGAACGAATCTATGTATGAAGCGGCGCGCCGGAGTTTTTCGTGCGCGGGTCGGGAATTTCGAACTTCGGCTCGCGCGCGCGTCGTGATTACTCGGTGGTAGCGCGGGGGGTCTCCCGAAGAGGCGAGGCCACAAGGCGGGCGCGTGCCTCCACCGGAAGACCGGTCGAACGTGGGAGAGTGAAAAATAGAAGATAGGAGCACGTACTCGTATGTAAAGCGAGAGAGGCGAATGGGAGATGGGTCTTTCGAGATAAACGGATGGATGGATGGATAGATCGATGGATACTTTCAGTTCGAGAACTGCGAAATAATCATCTGTACACGGAGAAATAAATGAAGAGCTTTATTTCAAAACTAACTGTCGAAAAAATTAAAAAATGGTAATTACTACTTTTTTATTGCCATTTACCTAATTATGGTATGGATAAAAACAATATTTTGCTCAATTTTAGTAATTTTGGACATTGTTGGTTTTGGAATAAAGCTCTTCAAATGTAGGGGAGACCGGGGTTCGGTGTGACATGGGTAAACAGTTAGAGCCTTACATTTTGATGGTAAAGAAGTGCTAAAAAAAATGGTGAAAAATGATAAATACCCGCTGCAATACCGACTGTCACACCATATGCGTTAGTGACGAACTTAGCGCACTTATTTTTTATTAAAATACAAGACTGTAACTTTTTATCCATGTCACATTCATTCCCGGTCTCCCCTACACTGAGAAAATAATTAGGATAAAATGGCAAAACGCAACTGGTTAAATGTGTTTAGTTATTGTAACCGAAAACTAGTCAGCTGAACCAAATATCAAGTTGTTCTAACCAAATGTTTAGTTATTCCAACAAAATGTTTAGTTATTCTAACTAAAAGTTGGTAAGTTTAACGAAACAGACGGGGGATACACATTTTACCAAATGGTTTGGTTATCATCTCCAGGATTTTAGGTAAATTGATCAGGTTATTCTTTTCAGTGTAGTAGATTTGCCTAAATTAGCGGTCACGGGCGGGGAACGCAGATCTAGTTACTTGAACTAATAACTTGCTAGAATTGAATGAGTCAATTGTCTTGTTTTCGTCAAACAATTTCAAATAATTACAATATCAAATTATTTCATTCAAGTGTTATAACTTGATCGGCGTTCCTCCGCCCGTGATCGCGAATTTAGTCAAATCTACTATTTTTTTTCATACTGAATGGATTTCTATATTCATACTGAATAGTATCAACAGAAAAGAATTTTTGGGTACGTATGTGCGCTTCCTTGACAACCATTATAGCTGAATTATTTAAGTCGAGCAACTAAATCGCCAAATCTACTATTTTTTTCTTCGGGTAGAAATCGAAGAGACACTATCCAATTTGGTAATTGCATACAAAAAGTGTTCATATTTTTTAATTCAATTTGTAATTTGCATACCCAGTGAAAAATGGATCATCGATCGACGTCGATATGATGTCGTTTCGATATCGATCGACATCAATACGATGTCCTTTCTACAGTACGTCGACCAATGATCCATTTCTCACTGGGATGCATATTCAATATACTAAGAAATAGAAAATGTCAAAAAAAAATAATTATTCGCAAAATTATAAGTGCGTTTCTCTACAAGATTGTGACGTCATCATAACGCAAGAGAGATGCACTTATGCCGAGCAACGAGTGCGAGACGGTGATGTAACTGCATTTCAAAATACAATAAAACTCTTTTAAGATATGTCCGCTTAAGATACGATCCCGCTAAGATACGAATTTTCTTTGGTCCTTTGAAAAATGCCTATTAAAAACCGGTATAAAATTACCCACTTATAAAATACGTATAGATAAGATACAATCCCGCTTAATATACGAAGAAAATTGATCCCATGATGTCAAAAAACCCGCTCAAATATACGAAGCAGTGTCTGCGCAGTCAATTTGCCACGTCTCTTTAAGAAAGAAAGGGAAGGAGTATTTGTATGACATGTTTATTTGCTAAAAAATGTCCTCAGCATTAACAAAGTATTTACCATTTTGAACAGAAAAAAACAGAACTGTACTAACAAAATATTTTAATTTCTGTTTCTAAAATGTTAGCAATAATATTTGTTATTGTCTTCTTCAGTTCGTCGGAGGGTTATCTGTATAAAGGCATTTTTGTATTACTACAAACAGTAAATCAATAAAATTTTGTAAAAAATAACAAAATTACTTTTTATTTTAAAATCCTGCATTCAAATTTTCTAGAGCAGTTAAAAACTGTTAGAAATAGCTAAAATAAGATTTAGAAATAGTTAAAGCATGTTGATATACGATGTTCACTGGCTTCTTATGCATTATTAGGCGTGAATATATGAAATCCGGATAAGATACGGTCCCGTCTAACCCTTTATAGGGCAAAAGTCTTCCCATTATTATTTATAGCTAAACTTTTGATGGTAGATTCCACAACCAGTTCTAATAACGAATATAAGCTTATTTGAAAAAAAAAATGTTTTTTTGAAAAAAAAGTGGGTGGGAAATATTTATTTATACTGTTAAACAAATATTCATACATTTGTATCAAAAACTGTGTAAATTGAAGTTATACATACATATTTTTAATAAAGCATAGTTCCTTTGTCCTTAGTTCACACACAGGAAAAAATTCACAATAATAAACTGAAAACCACCTGTTTACCAGAAAAGTGAAGCGCTACATGGTTCTCTTTGGGATGTATATTTCCCACTTGGTCCCCTCCACGGTTACTGCGCATGTCTGTAACTGCCCCCGTGCGTGCTCTACAATATCTATAGGACACAAAACGAGGTTATAACTATCTAGGAATTGTAAGAACTAAAGATCGTTGCCTGCAAAGGTGGTGGGAAATATGTTTCCCAATCACCCCTATAAAGGGTTAAGACACGAAACTCCCCCGGTCCCTTGATTCGTATCTTAAACGAGTATTACTGTATCGTTTTCCAGCCCTGTTGAAGCCAAAAATGAAAAATGAAAAAATACGAGATAAATAATTTTGTTCAAATTTTTCGAAGCTGCAATAAAAACATCAATTGGAAAACCGAATTTTCAATCAGTTTCAAAGATCCTTCGACAGCTCCCCAAGCGTCTCCGCGAGTTCTGGCGCCCGAAGGAGGAACGCGACAAGTTCACGTTAACACGACGAGCCGCGCGCGCGGGATGAGCGTTCGGGTGGGGGTGCGGTCGGACGGGCCGCGGCTTCGGCCCGGTAGGGGAGCCCAGAGACGAACTCGCACGAGCTCCGACGAGGTAAGCTTTACAGCGCCGGAGCGCGAGCTTCGATGCCGTGGCCTGGTCGCCGCTGACTCGCCGGTACGCGAGTCGGTGTGGGGGGGGGGGGGGGGGGCTCTCTCCGCGCCGCGGCGAGTCTGACACTTGCCATCCAGCGGAGCAGTGACAGTCGAGACGCCAGTCACCGACGTACCGTTGCGCGCGTCTCGTCGTCGCAACACCGCTGCCAGTCGCGTTGAGCCGGAGACCGCGTGGTCGGCCAACTGTCAAACGTCGACGCGAGGGTTCAGTACCTCGCCGCTCGTGGTACGCTTCGGCGGTTCGGTTCATCGGTTCGCGATCGCACCGAGGAACGGGACAGTGCTGTGTTCGACGATATTTTCCGAAATACGCGCGCGAAACGTCAGAAGCGCAATCTCGTACGAATTTTCGCTCGGGCGAGGGAGTGTCGTCGTTCTTTTCGGTGAAGTGACGGCGACGGGGAGTTACCGCGGAAAGATGTACAGTGGATTCAACATCTCGAAATCGGCAGTGAGCGGTTTCTACCGCGAGGACTACACGGTGAGCGCGTAGAGCAGCGAGGAAAAACGCGCGCTCCCCATCGCTCGAGATCGCCGCCTCGGAAGTGGAAAACCGGAGTTCGGGGATCGATAACGTCACCCCCGAGCCGCGACGCGCGCTCCGAGTCGCGCTGAAATGACGGAGGTGGCCAAGGAGGCCTTCGCCTCGCGCAACTACCGCCTCGCGGCCGAGATGTACGAACGCTGCCTGAAGCAGCAGACTCACAGCTTCGAGATCTGCTTCGGTTACGGGGACTCGCTCGCGCGGAGCGGACGCCTCAGGGAGGCCTTCGACGTCTACTCGCAGTGCTCCGCCCTGGCGTCCGTGCCGCCCGAGCGGCTCAGACACCTGGCGTGCGCGCTGCTGGACGACATCGCGGAGAGCGCCTCGGCGTCCCGCAGGAGCGTCAGGAGGAGCCTCGACGCCTCCTTCGCCTGCCCGCTCTGCGAGGGCACGCTCTGTCAGCCGGTGACCGCCGTCTGCGGTCACACCTACTGCAGAAACTGTTTCGAGCCCGCCAAGGGCTGCCGGGTGTGCGGACAAAAGTTGGGCCCGCTTGGGGAGACGAACGTGCTCGTGCAGCGATTGGTGGAAAAGTGGTGGCCGCGGGAGGCCGAAGCCAGTAGAGCGAGGCACGAGGCCGATATTTTCATGCGGGAGGGACACCTGTCTCGGGCCCTCGAGAGGTACAACCTGGCGGTTCATCTCGGTGAGTGCAGCCGCGGCGCGGATTTGTGGCGTGCGTCGAGCGACGTTGAGCAGAGAAAGGCGGATGCCAGTAAATTTTACTGTATTTACGATGAAAGGGATACACTGAGAAAAATAACTTGGTTAAAATGACAAAACGCATCTGGTTGACCCATTAGAGTGCCCGCTGGTAACTCCAGTTTTCGGGAAATTTCTCGTACGAGACATTGGATGATATTTCGCGCTTAAAAAATTTCTCCGGAAGCTTAATTTTATTAAAAAGGAGTACAATAGGTAAAACCAATTGCTAAACATTGAAGGTATGATTAATTGACAGTGAATGCTGATAGGTTAAACGAGTTTAGTTATTCTAACCCAAAATACTAGTAAGTTGAACTGAATATCTAGTTATTCTAATTACATGTTTAGTTATTTTAACTATATGCCTATAGTTATTCTAACTAGAAAATGGTTTGGTTATGGTATCAAGGATTTTGGTTAGAAACTGATCAGGTTATTTTTCTCAGTACCGTCAACGCGGGCTACCTTGGCCCTGGGGTCCTTCTTTGACCCATATTAAGAAATAAAATAAAACGTTCTCAAACTACTTGATGCGCGTCAATAGCTGTATAGATCTGCGCCCTAGCAGAAACTACCGCAACCAGTTTAAAACCTGCTTCCTCAAGATAGTTTGAGAACGTTTTATTTTATTTCTTAATTTGGGTCAAAGAAGGACCCCAGGGCCAAAGTAGCCCGCGTTGACGGTATATAATACATAAAGGTTTTTGGATGTTCCTACACAGAAAAAGATTATTTTGCAGTTTTAACAAAACTAGGTTTTGCTGAGAATTTCTTTACATCGCGACAAAAATATTATCTGTGGCAGCAAAAGATATGTCCAATAATAGTAGACATATTTGCTGGGATGGCAAATATTTTTGCTGAAACAAATTTAACTGAAATTGTGTAGTGAAATTTGTGCTATTATTGAACATATCTTTTACTCGAAATATTTTCGTTTAGTCACGCGATTTATTTTGGAAGCGATCCGCCGTGCCACATTTTCGCATATGATCCTAAAACTAGCGGTCGGAGTTACAACAGGCGGTACAGATCCGTCGTATGTCCACCGTTGTACTGTTTCGGATGTACGACGGTCCGTATATTTACCAGCCGCTGCAGTTTCACAGAGAACTCGGTTATTATATTTCTATTATATATCTATTTCTATTATATGTTTCTATCATATTTCTGTTATACAATAGAAATATTATCTGTGACAGTAAAAAGCTCCCAGCAAAACCGAGTTCTGCTAAGACTGCAAAAACATTTTTTTCCGCAAGGAATGGTTTTTCCTTAGAAATTAATAAATTGTAGTGCAAGCTATCACGATTTAATGTCTCAAAGAGAAAAATCACTGTACCACAATGTAAAAACATCCGAGAAGCCGCACGTATACCTTTTTTTTTTTACTGTAAATACAGTAAAATTTACTGGTATCACAGTCTTTCTGTGAAGCTGTAGCGGCTGGTACATATACAGTCCGTCTAACTCTGTAATACTGTAAACCAGTGCAACGGTGGACGTACGACGGACCTATACCGCCTGCTGTAACTCCGGCCGCTAGTTTCAGGATCATGTGCGAAAATGTGGCACGGTGGATCGCTTCCAAAATAAATCGCGTGACTAAACGAAAATATTTCGAGAGCGCAGGATACATACGTATGTGCGGAAGATTGGGGGGGGGAATTCTCGAACGTGTCGGACGGATATATAAGTGTGTATTTAGATATCGCAATCGGTACTCTTTCCGAGTTTTAATCGTACGAAAAAATATTAATCGTACCAATTACAAGGTTTATGATAAATTCGAGGACAAGGCCAATTTACTGTCTCGATAATTACACGGAAAGAAATTTTCATTAAAAATTACCATGAAATTCAAGTAACTATGGGACATGATGTCAACTACCAAATATTTACGTATGCTTCAGGGTAAAATTTACAGTTTTTTTTAGGAAAATAAATAACTGAAATATAGAGCGAAGGGGATAAACGAATTTTATCGTGGTCTATACACTAAAAATTTCGTTGTTGATATCATGTCTCATGGTCCCGTGATTTTCGCAGTAATTTTAAACGAACATTTTTCTCCGTGTATAGTTTTGCTAAAAATTACACCAGCGCTTGCAACATCTACAAGTTTTACTTAATTTTTACTAAAATTGTAGATGCCATAACAATGATTTGGCCTTGTCCCGAAATGTATCGCAAACTTTATAAATGCTACGATTAATTTTTTTCTGTTCGAAGCCTTCCTTTGAGCTACACCGAACGATCGGTGATTTTTGCGGGGCGGTACCACCTGTCGCACGGCTATAGGGGTGCCAAAATGTGAGTCGTGCGATGAATGTCCATGAATGTCTCTTCTCTCCTTTCGCTGGTTCGCGAGAAGGGATTCGACAAATGGAAATCGGAGTCGAGAGAAAACGCGAAGAAACGCGGTAGACGGACGGCGAACCGGTGCCAATGATCATCCTGACATAGCGACACTGGTTGACGACCTCGCTGCAGCGGCAGTCTCCGCGTGCTCCTTTGTGCGGTCTCTCCCTCGTGATTCCCAAGTGTCGAAATACCACGGTGCGTCATTTTATCTCCGCGTCACATTCTGCATTTTCTTTCTTTCGCGCGCGCGCGCGCGCGCGTACCGTGTATAGTTTATTTACATCGATGCGCCCTGCGAGGATTTCTCCTGCGATACAATTCTCTATCGATCTATCTAGATATTCTGCCTTTCTTCCGGTCTTTCGAACACTGTTAAAAATAGTTCGAATTTTAAGAATTGAAAGAACCTGAATTTTTGAGTACTCTCGATATTTATTTTCTTGACCACAATTCGAAACAAAAAGACATTATATCTAGATGTGACAATTTATTATTCTGTATGACATTTTAAATAAATGTAGTTGATAATTGCTTCACTTTGTTTAACTTGAATTTTCAAACGAAATTTTTAATAGTCGGATGATGCTGAAAATAATCTGAATTTTCAGCAGCACTTAAATACTTATGGGTATCGTGTCTCAATATTCATTTGTTTCGATTAAAATTCAAAACAAAAGGATTTTATAGACATGACAATTCATTATTTCGTATAACATTTTAGATGCAAATGTGGTTGATAATTGTTTCAGTTACTTTCACTTGAACTTCCAAACGAAACTTTTAACAGTGTAGCAGTCACACTGCTAAAAATTTCGTTTGAAAATTCAAGTGAAAGTAACTGAAGCAATTATCAACCAGATTTGTATCTAAAATTGCATACAACTTAATACATTTTCATGTCTACGATATCCTTTTGTTTTTAAATTCAGTCATGAAAATAATAATACTGAGACACGATGTAAGTATACAAGTAATGCTATACTGAAAATTCAGGTTCCTTCAACTTAAGATTCAAACCATTTTTAATGGTACAGTAGTAATGACTCGTATACGTCCGTCTTCCTACCGGTAGCAGTTCGGTGACCAACGCGTGACGGGCCGTATCTACTGCCCGCTATAAACTCCGACTGCTAGCTTCAGCATTACAATTCGAACCTTCCGAAAATAGATATATTTAGCTCAAAATTGCTCGTATTCTTTCGTAAAGAAACAAAAATCGTCGCTTCGATCGTCAGCTGCGGTGAATCGACTGCTCGTGGATCTCACGCGCGTCTATACGCTTACGAGATAATCATCGCGCAGCTATTAATAAATCGTCCGACTCTTTCTCTCATTCCCTCGTCTTCCCCTCTCGCTCTTTCTCTCTCTCAACACGGTACCGGTATTCTCATTCCCAACTCGATTCGCGATTCCCACGCGGCAAGGTTTCGCCCTTTCGTGATTTTTATGCAGAGATAAAGAATTAGATGAATCTACTAAAAATTACTTACGGGGTCGCAAGTAATTATTTATTTACATCAATTTGATCTTTTTTTCATATTAATCTGATATATCTTCCTTGCAATCATATACTATTCCACATGATTGTAAGGAAGAGATATTTAATTCATGCATTAAAAAGTTTCATTGAGATAAAGAAATAATCACTTGCGACTTCGCATGTAATTTTCAGTAGATCCAACTAATTATTTTTCTTCGTATACCGCGACCCGTAGCGTTTTCCGATACACACACACACACACACACACACAATGAGAGAAAAGGTTTAATTGAATACGAACCTAATACAAAAATTTATTTCAGATAAATAGGAATTTATTCACATCGAACAAAAGTCTATTTGAATTTGATGAATGTTTTGCATACCTTTTTAATCGAGTACGAACCTAGTAGAACATTTATCACATTCAAATAGACTATTGGTCGATGTGAATAAATTCCTATTGAATTAAAATATAAGTTTCTATTAGGTTCATATTCAATGAGATCTTTTCCCCCTGAATGTAGGTATCCGCGCACTACTATTTATGATTGAACGTACACTGAAAAAAAAATGATAACAGTGAAACTCACTTAAAATACAAACCAAGAAACCGAGGGAATTTCATATCTTAAGCGAGATCGTATCTTATCCGGATTTCATAGATTCTTGCCTATAATAACGCATAAGAAGCCAGTGCACGTTGTATGTTAACGTGTTTTAACTATTTCTAACTTTTATTTGAGCTATTTCTAATTTTTTGTTAACTATTCTAGAGAACTTGAGTTAAGGATTCAAAAATAGAGAGGAATTTTGTTATTTTTTAGAGTTTCTGTTTGTAATATAATAATACAAAAATGCCTTTATACGGATTACCCTCTACCTATTCTAAGCAAAAATTAGTCAGAGTTTCACACATTTCTATTCAATTATTCCAACTAAGTCTTTAGTCATTCCAACTGAAAATTGGCCAGTTTAACCAAACAAATGGAGCATCCATATTTCACCAAACGGTTTGGTCATCATCTGTAGGATTTCGGTTAAATTGTCCAAGTGTTCCCCGGTATTGCACACGAGGAAGAATTCGCTGGATCCCCTTTTCACGCGCAAAGGAACGCAATACCGCGAGTTCTACGAGCGACGCGCCGTCGCGTTATTTCCTTCGGAATCGTCGCACGCACCGCGCGCCGAGCGAGGAAAAAGACGCGCGACTGCGTTCGGACAACGGTAAGTTCACGGCCAGTCTGAGCGGCGGCTCTTACATAACGCGAGCCTCCCAGTCCGACGAACGAGAGACCAGACTGCTCCGAACTCCCCGAGACGCTCGCTCGACGAAGCGGGACAAAGAACTCTTGACCGTCGCGTCGAGTACTCGCGCGATATCGCAACTCCCTCTCTTTCGACTCCTCAACTCTCGAGATATCGATCGGTCCGAAGAATTTCGAGCCTCTTCATATATTCCGCAGCCTTTCCCGCAAATCCTTGCGGGCTTCGAGGAAATTCGTATACCGTATCGGTTTGCCGCGCACGCGAAGTCGTCGATGACTGGTGCGATGACGAATCCTCGCGCCGTTAAACTCGAACGACGATCGCGATTAGTCGCGCTCCGCAGTTCTCCGCAATAGGGGACTTGCACATATTTTTTTAACATCATAAATGGATTGAACATGTAAAAAAATGTGGGACGTGTTTTTTTATTTTTTTTTCTGACGCGAAATTAAGCCGTAAGAAATTAATAAAGTTTGCGATAAATCCCGCCCACTTGAAACAGCCGGTCGAGCGGCACGCCGTGCCGTGACGTCACTATCCTAGATATAGATATACTAGAAGGCCTGCAGGCGGACCGTTACCATGTACAGTGACGTCACTATACATGGTAACTAGTGCCGCCCATAACGCGGAGTTTCACTGGGGAGACGTGGCCATGCTACTTTTAAAGTAATGTTTTTGGGGTAGAAGTTTTTTTTATCAAGTTTTTACTATTGGTACTGTGTTTTGAATAACTTTAACTATTATGTTTGCTGTGTTTCATACAAAATAAAATTTTATGCAAGTTCCCTATTACGATATCGTGCGATCGCGGCGCGGCCGACTTTTCTCGTCGCGACGACGTGGCGAACGACACGACGCTCTATTGGACTCTCCGCTTGAGAAAACTAAAGCCACGGTTTACGAAAGATACACCGAGAGAGCGGTTTATGTTAATAAATGTAATTTCGAGTACGGCGAAGTGAATATTTCGCAAGGGCAAGTCAATATACAACGTGAACCGATTAGTGGTCAGTGTCATTTTCAGTTGCCAAATAATTGTTGCTTGTAGATATTCAATTATTCGATTCTGCGATGTTTAGAAATTGGTTTCAGAAATTGTAGGTACTCTTTTTTTTTCAATAACAGTAAGCTTTCGGATAAATTCTTTAAACAATGCGAGGTTGCTTAATCTAATGTCTTAAATAAGAAATTAATAATTAAGAACAAGATAATTAAGAGCAAGCGTGGTTGCTTAATCTAATGTCTTAAATAAGAAATTAATAATTAAGAACAAGATAATTAAGAGCAAGCGTGGTTGCTTAATCTAATGTCTTAAATAAGATATTAATAATTAAGAATAAGATCGACGTTCCGCGTCTAAATATCAGGCCCAAACGAGGCTCCCGAGAGAAGTGGAGAAATGGAAGGAAAGATAATATCACGGGAGAAAGGAAAAGTCCGCCAGTATATCGACACCGCTCGAGGAAGAGCGATAAGATACGCCCACGGGACAAAAGCCACGCCGCGGCCAGCTGTCATTACGGCGTTCCCTCGCGTGTCAAGCGCCGCGCGCGAAAGCGAACCGCGCGCGCACGTCATCTCCGAACAGCGGGAGCTTTTCGCGCTTTCCCGAAGACTCACGCGCAGACGTCCACGTGCTGGTACCACCGGTGGACGAACGAGCGAACAAGAGCCGCACCTGGTACCCCTCGACCATCTGACCTTTCGGCCGTATAGTATACGATGATTCGATTCGCTCCGCGCCGACCGACAAATGCGAAATCGGGACGTATATATAAGACTTCCATTTCTCGTATTCGCACCCGCGGCGGAAGCTGCAGCCGTCACGCGGCGGCGGGGTGAAAATATGACTTTTTCACGTGTGAGCGTGACTTAGCTCAAAGATTATTTTATTGTATTAGTACAGTGGGAATATAAGGAAGATGCTCTTTTTATAACTGCTAAAACCAGAATGAATCCTCGGACAGCGTCATCCAGGGCCCGGAGGGCCTGGTCTCCCCCTCGGTCTTCGAGCGAGGGGTGTCAGGAATACGTCGACGGCATTCCCATCGACTCCTTCAAGAAATATTCCTCGCAGACGATTGTTTATTTCTTCCTCGATTTCATCCCCGTTTAAACGAGCGGGAGGGTGACCGGTCTAATAGCGGGCTATGAATACCGTCCGTGTTACAAGTTGGTTCCAAGTATTCCAGAATTATAGCCTCGCGTAAGGCGCGGATATAATTAGCTCGGCGCGAGGGGGGCGCGCGCAGCGGGACGGGACGACTGCAGCATACGTGCAACGAGCAGCGTGCTCGCGTTCCGTGTGACAGAAGGCGCGCTAGATCGAGAAAGCCCGTATGTTTGGGTTCACCCACGACGCGGCGGTCGGCTGTCCGCTGCGCGCGCGCGCGCGCTGCTGATTCCGAAAGGTGACGCATCTCGGAGCAATTACATAACGTCCTGCACCCCCCGCGCGCTCCGTATCACTCCTCCCTTTTTCTCTCGGAGCGAGATAAATGATTTTCCCTCCATCACCGATGTGTCTCTCTCTCTCTCTCTCCTTCTGGCTCTCTCCTCCCGCTCTCCGCGTCCTGCACTAGGTACTCGCCTCTCTTATCGGCGCAGCGATAAGCGACGGCACGGTCTCGCGAGCGCTCGTTACGCGCGACACGCACACCCACGCGCTAAACAAACTGGATTAATCGACTCGCATTCGAGCTTGGCCGAGAGGAGCGCGAGAGAGGCTTCCCTCCGGAGAGAGGTGTGGATGGTTTTCTTTATCTGAATCGAGGTGGTACAGTCGATCGATGCCTGCCATCTTTCAAAAGTATTCTCCGTACACTGAGGACATTATTAGGGGAAAATGACGAAACGCGTCTAATTAAACGCGCACGGAGAAAAATGAAGTTGAAATGACAAGCACTGAATAACCAAGTTCTGGTACTAAATATATACCTTTCGTATAAAATATTATATGCGCTTCGTATGGCACTGCAGTGACAACTCAAAATTATGAAAAATATTGTCATACGAAATTGCATTTCGTTCTCCGCGTGTAGCAAGCGTATTAATACGATATCGCATATTTTCAGATAATTTATAAGGCTTATTGTAAAAACTGCCATATGGCGGCATTATGAAAAACGCCGAGAGAGATTAGCTGTAGATACCTATTACAAAAAATGCCAGTGGCTGTATTGTAGAAAATCCCACAAGGACTGTACTGCGAAATGCCAAATTATCTTAAAATATACCGCAGCAGATTAATGTTTGCTATACGCGGATAATGAAATTCTACTCTGTATGGCAGTATTTTTCATAATTTTGAGTACAAAGCGTACGTAATGCCATTCAACAATCGTATAGCTCCAGAATTCGGGCATCCAATGCTTGTCGTCTCAACTTCATTTTTCTCCGTATGGATTATACAAACGTTCAAAAATCCAAATGTAGTATTTATGCGTTATTAATATAGAACCCGAACGTTATGATGAAACAGTGCCGCCTCGTGTGCAATTTGTTCGCCTGACGTGGGATAAATACTATGGATGTAGTAATTATATTTATATATGTGTATAACACTCTCAAATACTGACAAAGACAGACATAAAACGCTCCCACATCGAATGAAATATTATTGACGATAGTGGCGCCACATGCAAATAGTCTCGGACTCTATGTAAAAGTCATGTATAATTTATATAATATAATATGATAACATTTACATATGGACTATATATATACTGAATATATAGAATTTTTCCACTTGGGTTGAATTGAATAATTTAATGATTGATAACTATTTGATGGAAGCAAACTGTAGTCAATTATAGCAAATTATTAGATCAAGTAACCAGAACTCAGTTCCTCCACCCGTGACTGTCGATTTAGTCAAATCTACTAAATTTTCTTGTCTTCATAAGTTACAAAATTTTCTTCGTGCGCATTATTCGTTTCTTTCGAGATGCATTTCCAATCACAATCGCGGCAACCGAATTGAGCATTTCCTCCACACTCGAAGAACTCGCGTATACCGATTTCGCTCACGAGTCATTTTCGCGGCGGGAAGAATCAAGGCCGGGAAGAGAAGGAGGCGGAGAGGGGTCTTCAAGCGGGACGAAACGGGAGCGACTAGACGTTGCAACGTCACGGTCAGGGCCGTCGTCGGTAGGATCGAAACGGGATGGAAACGGTGGTGCTGCCGGGAGTGGCGATATTTATCCGCCGAGCGATCCGTTGTCACCCGTCGTGCGCGAAAGGCGCGTAGTATATGAATAGAACCGAATCGGATGTTGGTTGAAATGAGAGGCCGCCGTCGAACTCCTCTTCTCTCTCCGACTAGGGTAAAAGTGGAATAGACGCCCCAGTTTCTATTTGACTTTGAACGCGATTATCTCAAAACGCAGTGGAGATAAACGAAAAATGTTAAGTAGCTTTCTTATAGTGAAAAGATAGGTTAACATTTTTAATTTAAACTTTTCTTTGACATCTGCAACTGATTTCAAGTTAATCGATTTTGAAATTACTCTTCAACCGAAGCGTCTATCCCATTTTTTTCTTATACACATACACGCTGAGAAAATAGTTTATCAACAGTTAACATATTGCATGAGGATAGGTATATATCATCGCGGACTTACGCGTGCAGCGGGCAAACACCATACATATACAATGACCATCGTATTTTTACGATACCCGCTCTCTAGCGCAAATCTACTAAATACGTACTTTTTTTTTACGCGACCTGCGCTCCAGTGACAGTGACAGTAAAAGTACGTTTCCCGCATGCAATATGTTAACAAATGTAATTACAAATACGGCGAAATAAATATTTCGTTGGGACAAAAAATATGCGTTGATTGGTAAAATGTTTATTTCATTCAAATGACGGTTACCACGAAGGATTTAATCGTGTTAAACAAGTATCGTAATAATTGACAAATATTGACTTAGTCTAATAAAATGTTTATTTCTCCATTTTCAAACAAATATCTAACTACAAATAAACTGTTTTCTCGGTGCGCGCGTCTTACCCTCCATGGTTACGTGTACTTGCTCTCCTTTCGGCGATCTTGTCGTAAAGTGGGTCGAGAGCGGAAAAAGAGGCACGCGCGGAATATATCTATACTCGCGAGGCGCGTTCGACCAAAATCCCTCTCGGCGGTCGACAGCGGCGACGACGCGATCCCAGCGCACAGCCGGTAAGAACCGCCCGATTCGGTTGCGTATTACCTATGTACAACGGATATCGTACCGCCACGGCTGGGCGGATTCCACGCCGCGCGCTGCAAATCCGCAACCACGTTCGACTTACGTAATTAGCGAACGAAATTAATCCGTCGTCTGCTCGCGAACGATTTATGTCAAGGCGCTTTCCTCGTCGCCCGCACGGAGAAAAGTCTGTGACAATCAGTTTCACGCTATAGTAGAAAAGATTACTCAACTGAGAGAAATAACAATTAGTGCTAAACAAATATCTCTTAACTAAGAAAACATCATGATTTTAAAAAATTGTAAGAATGCAGATTCTTGGGTGGAGAGTACACTGATACAAAAATGTAGTCAATTTAAACAAAATCTTGGAGATAATGACTAAACTGTTTGGTAAAATATGGATCCTCCGTCTGTGCTTGGTTAAGCTGGTCAACTTTTGGTTAGAATAACTAAATATTTAGTTTAATTGATCAGTATTTTGATTAGAATAATTAAACGCGTTCAACTAGATGTATTTTGTCATTTTAACCTAATTATTTTTCTCGGTGTATAGGGGAGAGATTTGGCATCGCCTAAATTGTATCACTAGAGGCTATTCATAAATGATGTCATACCAATGTTGGGAGGAGGGGGGGGGGGTGAAGTTGTGTATTGAGCTTAATGGAAAGTTAATATAAGGAAAAAGTGTGACGAAGATCAAAATCACCAAAATTAGCGTGACGTCATTCATGGATAAGTCCCTACTGATATTTTAGGAATGATGTGGTAGATGAGAAAGTCAATATGTAGTGATACGACGCATACGGTGGTAGGTAATCGTACTAATATTGATTTTCTATGAAACAGAGTCCTCTGCTATCTCTATTTCACAAAATATCAGTGGTGGTACGATTTCGGCTGTGATGCAATATAGCCAACTCTCCCTTATATTCAGGAATACCTTTGTTTGGATAAGAAATTCTTCCTGTGCGAAAAAAAAACAATTACTCGAGTCTAGCAAATATTTTCTTGTATGAAGAAAACCATGTGGCTTCATTCCGTAATCATAGCATGTTCTTGATTGATGAAGGAATTTGTCTGGTATCAGCAATTATTTATCTCAGTGTACCATACATGTGGCAACAGTTGCCACACAAAAAGGAAAGGAACGTATACTCCTTATTACTGTTACTATACATAGAGATAAATAATTGCTAGTGTCAAAAAATATTGCTTCTTCCAAGAACGTACGAGCTTATAAACTTTTAAGAATACAGATTCTCTTGGTCGAAGACTATATAGGTACTTTTGATTCAAGAATACCTCGGCTGCCACATTCCAAAACACAGTATCCAACATTTTTTTCAGAAACGAGATTTCTGCACCAAGTAGATACTGCGTTTCACAGTATCTACTTGGGGCAAAAATCTCATTTCTAAAAAAAAATGTTGGATACTGTGTTTTGGAATGTGACAGCCGACCTTCGTTGGGATGAAAAATTCTTCCTGCGCAAAAAGAAAAACAGTTACTCGAGCCTATCAAATATTTTCTTGCACGAAGAAAATCATAGCTTGATTCTGGAATTATATCACGTTCTTGATTAAAGAACAAATTTTTTTTGGCACTAGCAAATACTTCTCTCGCACATACGAACCCAACAATTCTTTTCTATACAGTATAAAATTGATTACCACACAGAGAAAAAAAATAGTAGATTTGACTAAATCGCAAGTCACGGGCGATGAAGTTACTTGAATTAAATAATTTGAAATTATTTGACGAAAACAAGCTACAGTCATGTCTAGCAAATTATTGGTTCAAGTAATAAGATCTGCTAATATAGTCAAATCTACCATGCTTCATGCTTAGTGTATACGCAAACGCGATGGTCCGACTCAACGCGGGGCTCTTCCACTGCCCGCAAAAATCCACCAGGACGCGCTTCGAACGGGAGAAAAAAGAAGAGAGACGTATGCGTGGCAAGAATTCGGTTCTTTCCAAAACCCACGGCGGTTCTTCTATTTTAGAGCCGTTACGCTATAACTCGGGACTCTCTGGGTGGTCGATACCTATCGCTTTTCGCCCGAGACCCCGCCACCGCGTCTTCCGCGCCGCACGGCGCGAGTTTATGCGGTGCCATCGGGCGAGCATCCGGTTACGCGTCCGTAGGAGCAAAACGAACGCGGAAATATCACGGTTTAATAAGAATTTAAATTGGTCCCACCGCGCCACCGGTTGACGCGCCCACTCGCTGCGAGTCTACTCGACCGGCCATCGAAACAATTACATAAGAAGCAGTTGCGCGTTCGCCGGGTCGATCTTACTCATTCCCCTCTCGGTACACGGTGTGTATCACGTTGTGATTCATCGTTTAATCACGCGAAACGGTCGTTTCCCCGTAAAAGCTCGACGATAAACGCGTACACGTATCGCCGTCGAGAGTCGTGCTTTTCTTCACGTCGTGTACGAGGATACACAGAGGTCAAAATCAGTAGATTTGACTAGATTGGCGGTCACGGGCGGGGAACACGGATTTAGTTATTTGAATTAAATAATTTGGCAATTTGGTCTTCTTATACAAAAAATATTCATACTTTCAAATTCAATTTGTAATTTGTTTACATGTCACACGAGAAGGAAAATGTCCGAAAAAAGAATTAAGCGCGTTTTCTCTCGTCATTATTTTATTGCAACATCATTTCTCACGTTGCGACGTCATCGAAACGCAAGAGAGACGCACTCTCGTGCCAAGCAACGAGCGCAAGAGAGATAGGCTTACAACACGATGACGTAGCTGCATTAAAACATGTCATTTTCCAGCTCGAAAGAGTCTGAAAATGAAAAATGAAAAATACGGGGTAAATAATTGTGTCTAAATTTGTCGAATTTGGAATAAAAACTATTTGCGAGAAAACCGAATTGTTTGACGGAAGCAAGCGATAGTCAATTCTATGGAATTGTTAGTTCAAGCAATTAAATCTGCATTCCGCGCGCCCGTGATCGCTAATTTAGTCGAAGTCTACACAGAGAAAAACAATTAGTTGGATCTCCTGAAAACTACTCGCAGGGTCGCAAGTAATTATCTATTCATATCAACGAAATTGTTGGATACATTAATTTGATATCCCTTCCTTACAATCATGTGGGGTAGTATGCGATTGCAAGGGAGAAATATGAAATTAACGTGAAAAAAAGATTTAATCGATGTCAATTGATAATTACTTGCGCCCCCCCAAGTCATTTTTAACAGATCCAACTAATTATTTTTCTCTGTGGACTACATTTTTTTTCAGTGTACGAACTCGCCTCTATATTTTCACGGTTTCGTGGATCGCTGCGCGAACGACTCTCAGCACTGAGAAGAGAATGAACAGCGGGTCCGTTTCTCGATGCTCCCCGCCGACGACGCGGAAATCCCGGCGCTATCGTTATCCGCCGCGAGATACTTGTTTTCACTGGGCGTCGCTCGCGCGATAGGCGCTGGTTATCTCATTCGTGGAAGCGCGAAGCGCACGGCGGATCGGGGATAGAGCGGAGCTTCGCGGAGGCGTGCTTTCCTTTCCCCGCGATTCTTTAAAGCGGATCAGCAATGGAGGGAGAGGGGAGAAGGGCGAGGCGCCACGCGCGGGAAATTCTGTTACGAAGATCGATCGACGCGTCGAGTCGGTCGAGCTTTTCCAAAGAAATCGGCGCGTCCCCTGCCGTTCCTCCCGCTGACAGTGTCGAAAACGCGGCGGGTTCGACGCGGTCAAAGACAAGCGGCAGAAGCCCTTACGTAACCCGTGCGAGAGATTCACAACCGCGATCCGCGCGTCGTGCAAGCGTTACATAAATGTAGCGGACAACGTGCAGCGGCGAATCACTCTCGCCTCGTGAAAAATACATTGATAAGTATCGGCCATCGAGTGTGAAAAGATAAGGCTAAGTGTACGGAGAAAAGGGATTAGTACTAAATCACATGGGAAAACCCATGAATTCTTACAATGATGCTACACGGAGAAAAAGAATTAGTTGGATCTACTGAAAATTACTTGCGGGGTTGCGAATAATTATTTATTTATATCAATGAAGTTTTTTATACGTTAATTAAATATCTCTTCCTTGCGATCATGTGGAATGGTATATGATTGCGAGGAAGAAATATCGAAGTAGCATGGAAAGATATTTAATTTAAATAAATAAATAATTACTAGCGACCCCACGAATAATTATTAGTAGATCCTCGAGGTGAAGCATTGAAGTTTTTAATAGATCAGAACGTACACTGAGAAAAATAATTAGGTTAAAATGACAAAACGCATCTAATTAATTATTAATTAGTTATTTTAACAAAAAAAATACGGGTCAGTTGAAGCAAATATTCGAACCAAAAAGTGATCAGTTTAATCAAACAGATGGAAAATCCATATATCACCAAACAGTTTGATCACCGTCTTCAAGATTTTGGTTAAATTGCCCAAAATAGTTGGATATTTACGGGTTCATACTTTTACGAATTGTAAAAAGTACGCTGTGCACTCAGTGAAAAATCTGGTAGAAAGAACCATAATTTAACTAGAAATCATGGTCGATTTTGACGCCAACCATGATTCCATAATATTCTTCTAAACAGCGAAGTTCTGATTATGGTAACAAGAGATTACGATTGCTGCAACTATATGAACCTGCAATGTGGTAGATTGATGTCCCTAACCATTTTTTAATATAGTTGACACTACATAAAAAATGGTTAGGGACTATATACTACCACGCAGTAATATTATCGATCTACCTTTCTGATTATTTTAACCATGGTGCATGGCTATCATAAACTACAATCTTATTCTTACTAAAACTTTGCAACAAAAGTTATTTCGACTGCATTCATGGTGTGTCAAATTGTAAAAATTCAATCTTACAATTATATATGGTTAATTTTACCACCCACTTAAGTTCTCTCAGTGTGCCTTTAAAAAATTCAATGTTTCACCTCGAGGAGCCGGGAATCACTGTGAAAATTACTAATCCTTTTTCTCCGTGTACTTAGGTATTCAAAATAGACGTTGACCGCGGAGGATCGATCCGAGAATTCGTCGATAGCCCACCGCCCTCCTAGTCGTCCTCGCGATTTTTTTCTTCTCTCGCGCTTTTCCGTTTCCCCCGCCCCGTTACGTCCCAACGTCGACGTTGAATCCATAGAGGGACGTCGAAGTGTGCGTACTTCGCCTTACCGTGGATCCGACTACGTAATCGATGTCCAGTTATATAAAAAGCAGATAAGACCGCGATCGTGAGAAATTGTTTAGGGAGATAAGATAAAGCCGGGTCACGTGCTCGCGTTCCGTCAAACTCCGTGTTATGTAAACTTTGCGCGTCCCTGATAGAGCGCCATCTCCCGCGAGGTTCGATTCTAGCGGCGTCGAGAAGCGCTCATTTATTTTTGGTAGCGCACGCGAATAGCGTTTCTCGGCTCTCTCCTCCGTCCTCCTCGGTTGGACGCCGTGTCCGCGTCGGTCCGTCTCCTTCTCGCGTATCTCTCGATGGGAGGGCGCTGGAGAGGCGAGCGAGCGGCGGGAGAAAGTCAACGTGCTTCTTCGGTAGGCCGGAAGCGAGCCGCGCGCTCGGGGAATCGGAACTCGCGTATCTGCTTCTCGCGACAAGGTCGGGGGAGCGTCGTATCAGTCGCCACGTGTACCGCGCGTCCTTGCGACTTGTTCTCGAGCAGACGTCGTATGTGGCACGTTACCGTCGGCGCTGCCGCGATGCACGGGCGGCATAGTGTTCGCGGCTGCGACGGGCACGATGTAGAACGCTGCTGAGAGAAGCACGTGGTCGCGCGGGGCCGACCCGTGCCGCGTAACGCTCCGCCACGAGCCGGTCTCTCTCCCTCTTCCTCTCTCTCTCTCTCTCTCTCTCTCTTTGCTCGCGTAGAGACTCGTCCCTCCGTTACATAACGATAGATTTATATAAATGGTTACGTTGACACCAGAGCCCGGCTAAATAGTCGCGCGGCTCGACCGTCGCACTTACCTAACGCCGCGGACGAGCGTGCGACCCGACGCGACGCGCGGAGCGTAAGGGCGTCGCAACGACGCGACGCCGCGAGGAGGACACCGTGCGCGCGGTGGGAGCAGGGCCCCGATTGCGTCGATCGCGCGATAAAAAGCGTTACGTAAGAGCGAACGGTGCACGTTGGCGCGGCTCGTTCGCGATAACGGCGGACCGCATCGCGGATCGGACGACGAAACCGCGTCTCTCCCCGGCGATGAGGAGCCATCCGTCTCGCCGCGCGTGCATAGGAAACGCGACGATCGAATGCGGAAGCGCGAACCGGGCGAGTACTTGACCGTGAAGAGCATCTGCGCGTAACTTCGCGCGACCCGCGCTTGCGGTAACGCGCCGCGCACCGCAAGGGTAAATATATTGGGACAATTAGAAAGGAAAAAATTAAGGAAAAAAATATTTGTAAATTGACATTTTCTGTATAATATATGGATTGTAGCCATACGCCTAAATTTAATGACAGCTTGGCCGCTCACAATATTTTAAATTGTGGGTTTTATATATATATAAAAAAAAGGGTATTTTCACTCAATTACCGAAATGACTATTACCGAAAATGACTATTTTGACATTCAATTAACCGCTACTATTACAGAAAGATGAATACGGCCTAATAAATTTTAGGTTATGTTAAGCAACATGTGCACGACATAACCTTACTGTTATCGTGCTCATTAAATATCGTTAACCTAACAATAAATCGATTATCGAACTGATGGTCAATTAAGGTACGAATCATATTTTTTGTTGTCTGTGATGATGTAAAATAATAATAATTCATATATATTTAAGAGGACTTACCTTCAGTACTTATTTTCAACAAAGAGAATACAACGACTAAAATGACATCAAACTGGAATTACGAGGTTATTAAGATAGGTAGCGCCACTATTTCCCTCGATTACAGAAATGACCTAAATATTCGGGGACAAAGTTCATACTACTATGAAATTTTGGTTTTCAAAGATGTTACCTGTATTGAGTAACGTTATGAATAACCATGCCTAACTGTACTAGAAAATACAATTTTCATTTTCTAAAGCGATTTGAAACTTACGTGGAGAAACCAAAGATTCTAGCAATTTGAGTTGGGGACAATTACCGAAATGACGAAATGCTTACGAAGTTATTTAACAAAAAAAAATGAAAGTACCACTCAATGGCATATTTTTCAGTGTAAACTTAATAGCAGTAATATATTTGATATTTGAGTTGGGGACAATTACCGATGTGACGAAATGCTTACGAAGTTATTTAACAAAAAAAATGAAAGTACCGCTCAATGGCATATTTTTCAGTGTAAACTTAATAGCAGTAATATATTTGATGTGTTTGCAAGGTTTTTGTTTTCCACAAAACTTATTTAAAAAATTTAAAAAAAATGGTTAGCCAAGGACAGTAATTATCCCATATTATGTGGTATTTACCCGTAACGGTCCCTCGGTACGCGCGGAGAGAGTCCATCTCCGACAACGCGCAGGTATTTCCGCCTCGCGTCGCGCAATCGATCTTCCCACGGAGACACGTGGAATCGAATTTGGCGCGCCTTCGAGGACGCCGTGCGGCGAGTGTCGTCGCTCCTCCTGCAACGCGGATTTCCCGCGGAGAGGAGCGCGCGCGCGACTTCTCCCCGTCCCGGGATTAATATTAGAAGCGACGCGGCGTTGGGCGCGTTCGCGCGCGCGCGCGTAGTTATATAAAGTTTATATAAATTCGCCGTAGAGGAGCCACCTGATGTGACAGATTACATAAAATTGCAAACGGCCTGCCGTACGTTGCGCGATTATCTGCAAGAACGGCTGTTATCGATCCAATTATAGCGCGGGGCCCGTGCGCGGTAACGGGCGGTTTGCCGGTGCGTCGCGGCTGACCCCCGCGGGGATTTTCTCCTTCGCGGACTGCGCTGCGGAAAACTGTCTTCTCGTTCATTTCCTTTATTGGAGATTCGAAAAATTTGAACAGAATTATTCGTCATGTATTTTTTCATTTTCAATTTTCGGCTTTACTTAAAAGCTGGAAAATGACACTGAAAGGTGCAGCTACGTCATCGTCTTGTAAGACTATCTCTCTCGCGCTTGTTGCTCGGCATATGCACATAAGTGCGTGTCTCTGGTTTTTCGATAATGTCACAATCTTGTAGAGAGAAACGCACGCACGGAAAAAAACTAATTTTATCTTAGTAACGACATTGAAAATCAATTATTACAGCGGCACTCTTTGTTACGATAACAAAAACAGTTTGCTATTTGGATGAAAATGTTTGACAGGTTGCCACGGTTAAAGTGAAATAAAATCATTGTTTTTCTTTCTTTTTTTTTCGTTAGTATAACAAATCGATTTATTATGATGACAAATCGAACCGTTATCACTATTTTAACTCAAATATTTGTTACGGTAACTTAAATAATGTTACGCTAGCAAATTATTTTTTCCGTGCGTATAGGGGAAAACTGGGCAAAATGATCCCTCTAAGGTTCAAATCGATAAAGCTCAGTCACGGGAAGAAAGAGAAGTTTGCAAATTGGCATACATTTATTTCTACTATTCAGTTACATTGTGTGCTTTTTTCGAAATTTTTTGTCCGATCAAAGCAAAGTTACAGTTAAAATTGTAAAATGGTGTAAAGGGATCGTTTTATCCCACCGAGCATGAGTTATTCAAAAACTATACCACAATAAGACAAATAATTGCTAATGTAAAAAAAAATGTTTTTTTTTTTTTCAATCAAAAACATAATACAATTACAGAATCAAGCTGTGATTTTCTTCGTGCAAGAAAATATGTGATCAGCTCGAGTAACTGTTTTTTTCGTGCAGGAAGAATTTCTTGTCCTAATTAAGATATTCTTAAATCAAGAATATAAATATATTCGTTGACCAAGAATCTGTGTATTCTTAAAATTGTTTAAGAACATATATTCCTGGGGTTGAAGAAATATTTTCTTGACACTAGCTCTTATTTTTCTCAGTGTAAGGACATATTGTCGTATCGATCCAGTAGTCTTTGTCACTATTGGCGCCAAAATTACGAGGGATTATTTTACCTCGAGGGATCGCTTTGCCTCGGTCTCCCCTAACTTTATGAATAGTTATTTTTTCGGATATATTCTTTTTTGAGTAATATTGAATATGGATAGGGGTTACAAATTGACTTAAAAAATACGAATATTTCCTTTGTGCAAATGCCAAATTCGGCCTACTCCGTTATGCGACGCACACGTCGGACGACTTTGAGTGCGCTTGTCCGTGACACTGCGTCGAGCGAGTCAGTCGCGGCTTTCTCGATTCCCCGCGTTTCCTTTTCAGGCAGCAACGGCTTTGCTATGGAACCCTGTTCTTTGCGTTGCAGCCACTGAATACGGGTTCGCGCAATGATTCCATGGAAGGGCAGAAAGGTACAAGGAGCGAGCGGAAGGGCTTGGAAATTTACTCGGAACGCATCGTCGATTATCTCATTAGTCATTATCTATGAGCTTTTGGTTGATATTTATGTAATACTTTTTTTGAAGATTACATTTCTATCTACAACAAAGTCTTATATCGATGTAAGCCAACAATTTATAAGCAATGAGACAATAGTGATTGAAGATTCTTTCCCGCCGAGTAAACTTAAAGTCATATATAGCATACGCAGAATAAAATACACAAATATTCTGATATAAGGCGACTCGGTCTCTTCTTATCGCTTCGCTAATCTCGGGCGTGCCGAAAGCTCCGCGTACAACCGGCTTACGTAATTTCCAGTTCGCGTCAGCGAAGTCTGCAGCGCGCAGCGAAGATTTCATTGCACAAAGAGGCGAGGGGCGAAAAATCTTTCTCGAGTGTGAATCGCGAAATCGAGAAGAAGGGAAAGCGGTGGTGGGGGAGGAAAAGTACGTCGAGCCTGCCCGTAAACGTCAAGAATGATATCTGGGCCAAACAATAGCCGGAAAGAGAGACGCGGTATTTTTATACCCATCTGAAAAACTTGGCTAATATTTTTAGCTAATTCATTTGGATCGGCCGACCGCGCCGACGCGTCGGACCGCCCGTTGCGTAAGGCAGCCGCGCGCGCTCCCCGCGCGCACGTTGACGGCTGCATCGCGCCGCATTATTTCGGTCCGCTGCGATTTTTCGCAAAAATATGTTGATTGTTTTCATTTCGCGCGAATAGCGGGAGGCGAGTTTGGCGAACGCAAGGCCGATCTCGACGCGGCCTCTCCCACGCGATGCGCGTCAGTCATCGTCAGCGATATCCCCGTTCCGAAAATTTCATTCGCGCCCATCCTACCGTGCTTCCGCCGTCGCCTCGCGTCTCCGGAGCGATCGAATTCCTCGGCGCGACGTAACCGAAAACACGCGACGCGTCGCGCGCTAGAAACATACCTGTGGCCACGCGGGACCGGGGGCACGAAGGAAGACCGCGATACGGGAAAGTCCCCTCGACGCGCGTGCGCGGCGCACGTAAGATCCGCCGGTGCAGCTGCGCCGATGCGTCGGATCGGGTGTACGTCACCGCAGCGAACAGCCAGGCGTTACGTAAAGGTCGGTCACCCGGGGGCCACGTACTTCTGCTTCTCTCTCTCTCTCTCTCTCTCTCTCGAAGCGCGCGCGATACGTACGCGGAGGGCTTTTCGTCGCGATCGGGAGGAAAGGAGACCGCTTCGTCGCCTCTGGCGCGACGACCTCCGCGCAAATCGGTTTCCTTTGTTTTTCTTTTCTCCACGGGCGAATTCAAGCGACCGCGACCGCTTCCGCGATTCCGTCGACGCCGTAAACACGCGTCTCCGCTTCCGTCGGGTATGCGCGCACGCTGGCGACGCGTCGCGCGCGTCAATCTTACGTCCAGCTGCACCGGGAGAAACAATTTCTAGTGCACTGAGAAAAATAATTAGGTTAAAATGACGAAATACAACTGGTTAAACGTGTTTAGTTATATTCTATTTTTAGTCTAACGCTCGAGAAGCCTTAAGCATTTTACAACACTTGGGACCGTGTTAAAAAGATATTTTTCTACCGAGAGAGAGAGAGATATGGGTGGTGGCTTGTTTTAATTGAAAATATATTGGTTTTTACATTCTAGTAACTTACAATTTTAAGTTGGAAAGAGTATAATTTCCAACAATAAAAAACTGGGATAAAGTCAACAAACTTAGTTATTGGACAGAGAGAGAGTGGCCTTATTTTGTGGAAATATTCAATCCAGTAATTGGACAGTCAAGAATCAATAAGCCAGGTACGGTTTTTGATAATATTTATTTAAGTAAAAACTAGGAATCTTGTTTTTATTTATTTAAATCAGACTGCCCAATAACTGCAAGGTGTCCAATTACTGGGTGGTTTACCCTAACCAGTTTAACCAAATATAGAAGGTAGATCCATATTTCACTAAACCGTTTGGTCATAGTTTCCAGAATTTCTTAGTTAAATTGACCAAGTTATTTTTCTCAGGATGTCAAAAAATATTCCTTGAACCAAGAACATATCGCGTCATTAATGCCGTAAGGTTATATGCGCCAAAAAGTGCCTTTATGAAGCCAAGAGGGCGTATAAAGTTTTTTTACTCACTCCACAATTTATCCAGATACGAATGAATAAAGTGAACAAAAATAACTGGTAAATTAAAAGCAACAGGGCGAATAAGATATGGTCGATGCGCCCTTTTGGCATTCATTTTCTTAAAAATTACGAAAATTAATGCCATAAGGGCGCATTGATCTTATACTGAGAAAAATAACTTGATCGATTTAACCAACATTCTGGAAATGATGATCGAACCGTTTGGTGAAATAGGGATCCTCCATCTGTTTTGTTAAACTGACCAATGTTTAGTCTGAATAACTAAACATTTAGTTGGAATAATTAAATAGAAATGTGTGAAGAAAGTCCGAAAATGGTAATATAAAAATTGACAAAACTGAAGGCAAAAGAGCCTATACGATGTGGTTAAGATGCCTTTTTGGCATTAAGTTTCTTAAAAATCACGAAAACTAATACCATGAAGGCATATCGATATACATGTAAATGTGGGCCTACACCGAGAAAAATAATCAGGCTAAAATGATAAAACACATCTGGTTAAACGTGTTTAGTTATTCTAATCAAAATATTGATCGGTTGAACCAAATATTTAATTATTCTAATCAAAAATTGGTCAGTTTAACCAAACAGATGGAGGAGCCATATTTCACCAAACGGTTTGATCGGCATCTCCAGAATTTAGGTTAAATTGACCAAGTTATTTTTCTCAGTGTAAGATCAATGCGCCCTTACCAAACCATATCAGTAGTGAGAACAAATTTTTCTTATAAGCCCTGTTGGCTTTTATCTATGCCAAAAGTGCGTAAAGTGGCGTATACGATCTTTTGGCATTAGTAACGCAATATGATCTTAAACATTTATAAGAATACAGATTCTTGGTCGAAGGATGTATCACGTGAACCTTAGCATACGTTTATGTATAAATGGTTGCATGATTGAAGGGGCAAGTAAATAACTACTTTTTTGGTCTGCTATTCGTCTTCGCTTTATAAAATTGTTGTATTGCCCCTTCCACCATACAACTATTAATACAGAAACGTGTGCTAAAGTTCACTTTGTATATTCTTGATTGAACAATATCTTTGTTGGAACAACCAATTCTTCCTACGCAAGAGACAATTACTCTAGCCTTATTGTCTTGCACGAAGAAAACCATGGCTTGATTCTGGAATTATGTCACGTTTTTGATTGAAGAAAATGTCTTTTTAACACCAACAGTTATTTCTCCCAGTCCATAAGCACGAACGCGTCTCCTTGATTAAACTCGGAGCGCGTGACGTTCTTTTATCAACTCGGAACGCTCGGGTAGAGAGGATCGCTTCGACGAACTGATATACCCACGAGAAATTATTCCTTTTTTATCGCGGCCTCGTCTATAAAAGGCCTCGCATCGCCTTTCGATCCATAGCAGTCTCGCCTCGCAGCCAAAGCGTCGCTCGTATCAACCTACATACATTACCAGCGTCAAGCGTTCTCGGAATAACGAACGCCAAACGATTTCTTCCCACCGCGTCGGATTCGTTTCACGGATGCTCCGCGCGCGCATATATGCACTTCTCGTTATATTCCGGGCGTCGCCGCGCGTGCAGCGAGCGTGTAGACGCGCGCGGAGCGCAGTCTCGGGCCGAGCGGGGAGAAAGAGGGACAGTGTGGGAGCGGTTCGCGTGGAGTATCTAGAGGCCCAGGACGCGGCGAAGGAGTCTGGCAGTACCACGCCTGACCCGCGGGGCGAGTCGCACGGAAATCACTGGCGCGAGATGCGCTTCCGCGCCGCGACCTCTCCCTTCTCTTCTCCCTCTCTTCGTCTTTCTCTATCCGTCCTCCTCCATCCTCCTCGGGTCGTTACGCGTCGCTCGCGGCTATATACGCGCGTCTATCGATCCTCTGTAGTCCGTGCTCGAGCGCGGAGCACACGCTGTACATGTATACGTTCCCACTAGTCCCTCCCCTCTCCCGAAGGAGAGAAGGGCGGCGCACGAGAGAGGAAGGTGAATCGCGCGCGAATTCGGTTCGCTCATTCATTTCTGTTATTGCAGATTTGAAAAAGTCGGAGTAAATTATTTACCCCGTTTTTATTTCATTTTTCATTTTCGGTTTTATTTGGATTTGAAAACGATAGGTACTTAGAATTTTCTGGCATACGACGTCGTTGTGTAAGTCTATCTCCCTCGCACTTGTTGCTTAGCATATGTGCATCTCTCATGACTTTTCGATGACGTCATAGTATAGTAAAGACCCAAATATACAAGAGTGTGCGTAAATTGTATATAGCAACTTTAAGTACGTGTAGTATTAGCTCGTCAGATGCATCAAGGTTGTACGCTCTATGAGTCATCATATGAGTCATATATATACATATATATATATATATATATATATATATATATTTGAGACATTAGATTATTTCAAAATAATACAAATAAAATACTAGATGTGCATACTTATTTAAGGAAGCACATATTTACATTGAGAGTCTCTCTTTTCTACTTCTTAGTACGAAACTGTCCGGATAGACAAATGTACGTAAATTGTTTAAGTAATATCTACTCATTAAATGCATCTAGATTGTCCGCTTTATGAGTCACTAAGAATGCATATTTCTGACGTTATAAATGATTTTAAAATAATATATACAAATAAATTACTAAGCGTGTATTCTCAATATAAGCACAATCTTTTGTTAGTACGTATATTGCTACAATAAATATTGGCGATTAATTTGAATCACATAATAATGTAAACTTAGTAATTTTTTCAAGAATAGTTATTCTTCAATTTCGTGCGGTAAAATAAACATAAACTTTAGAACGATCAATTTAGTTATCACCAAAAAAAGTATTCATATCTTTTAATTCAATTTCTACTCTGTATACATATTCAATGTCACAAAAAAAGAAAATATATAAAAAAATAATTATTTATTTGAATTACATAATAATGTAAATTTAACGATTTATTAAAAAATAGCTATTTCTTAAAATTCATGCAGTAAAACAAACGCGAACTTTACAACAATCAATTATTGTAGTTTGTATAAACGTCGTGACGAGCATACGAGCATCTATACGCACTCATAACTTTGCGAATAATTTTTTTTCGGGCATTTTCTTTTTCGTGTGATATATCGAGTATGTATACAGATTACAAATTGAATTTAAAAATATGAATACTATTTTTTATGCGATAACCAAATTGAATCGCGAGGCCTGCGACGCAATGTAGTCTTCGTCCAAGCAAGCGACTCTACGCGCGCGCGCGGAGAGGCAATGACATTGCTTACAATGCCAGGATGCACTCCCGCCCGCTACGCTGCCGACCGACGCGCCGTTGTGCCGAATCCGCGTCGCTTCGCTCTACTCGGCGTAGGTAGCCGCCAGACGGCGATTTCGTTTATCCCGAGCGATATTCGTGCCTCTCTCTCGTCGCCGTCGTAATTTCGAAGATGAGGTGCGCGAGTCGCTCGCCGTCGATTACGTAATTTCAAGATCACTGTACAGAGGCGAGCGCGCGTACAGCGACCACGGATCGACGATCTACAAAAGGATTTCACGCTTGGATACTATCGCGCGCCGTTGTCGACCTCGACATTCGCGGAAACACCGCGGCGTGCGCGCGCGCGGCCGGGACGAGTTCGACGTACCCGAAGGTCTTTGGCCCTGGCGAATCGCGCAGCTCGCCGCGGCCTGAGCGCGAGAGAGTGGATGTATTCTTTCCGTTTCTCGGAAGCGAACGCGATTCACAGCGCTTCGCGAGCGATGAGCGATAATCGAGATGGGAACGCCGACGCCTTCCTCCACGATTTCGGACTCGGTGTACCTACCGTACGTTTCGATCGCGAGTTTTATCGCCGGCTTCTCGCCGTGTCTTCTCGGAATTGCGCGGCGCGTAAAACCCGTAAAACGTGCGATCTTCTTTTTTTATGTGTTCATCGGGGGAGATAAAATAATTCCGTGGCGTTCTCCAGGCGCGCTTCCTTCGTGTCTTTGACTTGCTATACCAGAAAGAAAGATCGGTAACTTTAACCCAATGTCCGGTTAATATACGAACGATTAAATCTTTCTATTGCAACGAAAAATGTTTTATCGTTCATGTATCGCCCAGATATTTGCTTAACATTACACCAATCATTTTTCTCAATGCACACTGAGAAAAATAATCAATTAACTAAAATCCTGGTTAATCTAACCAAAATCCTGGTAACCGTAACCAAATCGTTTGGTGAAATATGGATCCTCTCTCCATTTGTTTGATTAAACTGGCCATTTTGTTGACATGTAATTAAAATAACTAAATATCTAGTTAGCATAACTAAATATTTGGTTTAACTTACTAGTATTTTGATTAGAATAATGAAACTCATTTAGTCAGATGCATTTTGTCATTTTAACCAGGTTGTTTCTCCCATGCGGAAAAGTTCTATATGTTTCGTATATAATCTACATGTGGTTTTAGTCATGTATGGATTATACATGATTTCCACATTAACCATGTAAGAACTGTATACAGATTTTTAAATGTTTGTATAATCCATATAATATAGTTCTTATATGATTAATATAGAAGTCACATACGAATATAATCAACAGGTTTGTTCCTGCAAGAGTCAGAGACTGTCAATAACTGTCAGGAGCATGCGCATCACGATTCTATGCATTCCAGCAAGAAATACGAGACAGTTACTGATTCCAAATCCGCTGTTCCAGCACGAGTCAGCCGAGTTTGCTGACAGTCAGAAAATTTTGCGGATTCTCCCGAAACTCCTAGTCCGACGCAGGCGTACTAGCTGTTTCGTATGAATTAGGGCGGATTTTACAAACACAGTATACAGCACGCAAGCGTTTTACAAGTATGCACTGAAAAAAGTATTTAGCTAATCCAGCTATATTTCTGGCTGCCTCAGACACAACTAGAAAAATATTGCTAGCGTAGCAAGAATTCTTGCTATGGCGAAGAAAATTATCACCGCAATTACTATAATTTTCTAGTTGTGGCCAAATTTTTTTGAGTGTGGTATAAGGCTGGAATAGGATAAACTTTGCTATAAATACAGGCATAGCTTATCTGGCAGTTTCAGCGCGGAAAATAAGTTGTTTATTTTCAGTATATCTAACTTTTTGATTGTGTCTTTATTCTTTCATGACATAGTCATAACATGATCGTTGTGGTAAATTGTTATTAATTTTGAAATGGAGTTGATTGATGTACCAGTTTTTGAATCATCATCATCTGATGACACTGTAAATTAATACAGTGCACAAAACAAAATAACAATAACCTTAGTAGAAAATTAAAAAGGTTAGGTTTGCTCTCTTACTAGAGTACAGCGCGTACGGTGTTCCAACAGAAATCCGACGCAGTTACTGACTAGTCTAATTTCGCACATGCGCACAAAATACAAGTCACAGACTGTCGGGAATTTGTCAGGGATTCTCTGCAGGAACAAACCTAATATATTACCAACACATATGGATTACATAGGAAATATATCAAATTTTGTCCGTGCTGGGTCTCAGTGCACACGGATCGTACATATAATCGTAAAATGATTGATTCTCGAATACCAATCGACGACGCGATGCGATAAAAACACTGCGGTATTTGGAAAACAGATTCGCCCGACGATAAAATGGCGATAAACACGCGTCAACCGTTACCGCTCATATACGCGCGAACGCAAATCAAATTTCAAACCGGCTCCGTCGAGATTCTCAGTCGAGTTTTCGATTCCACGCGATCGACTCTACTTGTAATCCAACACCGTCACCGCAAGAATACGTGCGAACCGTGACCGTATCTAACGAGGACGCTTTTTTTTCACCTTTCAGCGCCAAATAGCCCGCTGCACCTTAGCAACAGGGCCCACGCGTTGCTCCTGCTGAACAGGCCGCAAGCCGCCCTCACCGACGCTGACCACGCAGTCAGACTACGCCCGGACTGGGGCAAGGTAAGCAGTTTCGCTTCTGCTCTCTCCGTATCTGTGCAACGAACGAACGTATTTCGGGCAATCGATTTGCAATCATCGAGTACACGATCGCTACTTTGACAGAAATGCTCGCTGTGCCGAAGCTAATAGGCAATAAACACGGTCCATACGTCCACCGTATAGTAGGGTAGAGCGGGGCTGAAAGGTCCAATTTGCCTATTAAGAATTATACTGTGAAAACGAAATCTGCTATATCAAAATATACAACAGTAATCAAACAAACAGTTATCATACCATGTTTAAACAAATTTTTGGTTGAATTATCATAATACAGATATGTAATTTTACAATTTTTCTAGACCTTGTCGTCTGTCTCTTTTTGCCCCATGGTAGGGGTAAAAAGGTCCAGTATTTAATTTTAATTTTAAAAAGGTTTTATGAAATAATAACAATATTTCATCCAATGAATTTCAAAACTATATTTTCATTTCACAAGGAAAAAGTCATAAGTACTGTAATAATTATTACAAATAACCGTTTAAACTAGCCTTAAACTAATCAGAAATCGTGAAAAACAAAGAAATTACGTATACTAATAAACGATGTTTAGGCACGGTAAATGAAATAACACTGCTCGGAACTAAAAAGAATAATAATGAAAAAATTTACTTACGTTAAAATTTCGAGACGCAGTCATGTATCTCCTGCTAGCGTCGTCACTCGACTGCCAACGATGCCTCGTTAGGCTCTCCGCGACCTCTTCTGTCCGCTTGTATAGTTAGAAAAAAACGATACGTCACTAGTTTTTTAGATATATATGGTGGACCTTTATACCCGCGGACCTTTAAGCCCCACTCTACCCTACAACACTTCCGGTATGACGAAATTCTCTCGGTTCTCTTCTGTTATACGTGTTTTCTTACACTCGACAGTTTGCGAGACAAAAGGTACCTACTGATTTAACGCGACCCAGATAGACAATTGTGCGTAAATTGTACAGCAACTTTGGCTAGTATTATGGCTCGTCAAATGCATCAAGGTGAGCATGAGCTTTATGAGTCATCATTATAAGTAAGCGCAGATATTTGTGACATCAAATGATTTCAAAATAATACAAGTAAAATGCTAAACACGTATTCAATATGAGCAAAATTTGTCGCAAATGTGTTGCTACAATAAATACAGCGATTAACTTGAATCACACTATAATGTAAATTTAACAATTTATTAACGAATAGATATTTTTTCAAATTTATGCAGCAGAAAAAAGTAAAGTTGAAAATAATCAATTGTTTTAGTTTGTTTGGACGTCGTGACAATCATATAAGACTATCTGGGGAGCGATACTAGTACGTACGATCGACATACTCGAGACCGCGTTTCAAAAAGGAAGTTATTCGCCGCGCGCGTGAGGCATGCTTATGTGCATATAAATTGCGTATATCGCTGTGAATATTATATGAACCAATGGGGGAATATAAGTGATGTAAATCTATTTTGTGTCAATTTCGAATTACACTGCTAATTGTTCAGGATTTTGAGTATTTTTTTCCAAATATTTACATAGAAAATTGAAGTTCGTCGTATTTTAAGTATTCTCAGTGGAACTACATCTTAAAGTATAAGGCACAAGCATTTTCTCTCTTTCTTTCCCTCCGTACCTTTATTACCCTTGTTAATTTTAATTATAATTTTAATTTTAGATAATTGTACGACAAACGACAGAGAAACAACTTCGATGCTAAATCTAAAATTTTCTTCATTTCTTGGTGGAACTGTAAACGACCCAAGTGAATTTAAGAATTTTTCCAAGTCAGGGAATAAATCTTTTCCCCCTATTCTCTCCGTTTCTACGTAGAAAATGATTTTTTCAAAATTAAAAAATTTAGAATTATAACGTTCATGCATCGTTTTATTTTTTATTAAGTTCGTTGAGTTTTCTACATATTTAGAAAAATAAAATGATGAATAAGTGTACCTTATACATTGCATAATATTGTGCCTGCGCTACAGCCAAAATGTCATTACATACCCACACGTATGCATATGCATAGATATATGTAGATCCTTTTTATTAACCGTCAATATATCCGAAATAACGTTCTTATATCTTCATGCATATGTACACATACCTATAAGTTACTTCTGCTGCTGCTAGTAGCCTAAATTAGCAGCCAGTAGGTACGGCCCGTCATATGTCTGCCGTATCAGGAACAATACTGTTATAAGCTGCTATAGCTTCGGTTGCTAGATTCACCATCGTGTGTACCCATGTACATTGCATATATTATCGACGTACCCTAAGAAATATCACGTATATTAGTGCTACATTTAAAAAACGCATATCTCAAGTATAACACGTTACTCACGCCAAGAGATATGTTTTTTTATTTGTAGCATCGATTTATCTGATTTCTTTCAGGACACGTCCATATATTTATGAGATAATATTGTAAATTTATATTACACTTGGCTCCATAATTGCGTAAAACTTAAACAATATTAAATAACAGACAAACGATTAAACGCAAGTGGGTAATCATATATCGATCATTAAAATAATGTCTCTCTCTCTCTTTGTTACTATCTACCGCAATTGTAACCTTAGCGTCTGAGACTGATTGCTCTGAAGCTGTATACTTCTACCAATGATTGCAATGCAGTTTTATGATAAAAGTCCAAAATTTATATACTTCAGTGTTTTCATCGTAATCATAGCAAACGCAGAAGCGAGTTATCTGAATTCGTTTCGTAATCAGTTTTGGAACCTACGTGTGGCGCAAAGCGATTTTAATAAGAATTTTTTCACATGGAATTTTGAGCGGTTCAGTTACCCCGTTTGCTGGAAAATAAGGATACTCTCTCTCTCTCTTTTAAGGCGTTACTGTGTTTTGCGAATGCTAAAATCGATATATGGCACATCAAATGTTTACGAAATGTTAAACCATGAGTCGTATAAATGTACATATTCGTACTTTTTTGATCCACCGAATGTGCAAATATTCTATTGGGTTACGTCTCGTATATATTATATTACATAAGTAATTTTTTTCTTTCAATACGACAAGAAATATAAGATTTTCGATATATTCTATGCATGTATTATTATAATTTAATTATTTCTTTCATTAAGGATTTCGTAAATTTTTATCGCAAATGCTTAAAACTTGTAATATCTTGCAAATATTTCATCACACTTCTTATTCTGTAAAGAAATACTTACATATATGCGGGTATACTATACACATAGGTACATCCTATATTTACAAATATGTGCATATATATACGTTACTATATACGTATATGTATACAATATATCGCGTGAATCTTTGCATACGTCTATGTAACAATGATTGCATGATTGAAGGGGCAAATAAACAAATACGTTTTAAGTCTGCTATTCGTTTTTATTTTGCTGAGCCGTGTAAAGATATTGCCCCTTTGACTATACAGTTGATCATTGATATATAGACGTATGCTAAGGTTCACTTTGTATATACGGCATCCTATCCTTATCCTAGGACTTATTACACTTATGCATGTGTCACCTTTCACATTAAACGCGTACACAGTTAAAAATTTTGTGTTTGATTTGTGTGTGTTCATCCATTTTTGGATGTTAAAATTAACCAATTTTTCGTGTTAATCCAACATTTTCTAACATAAAATTATTAACATAAAAAATGTTAAAATTAGCATAAATAATATTAAATTAATATGAAGAATTAGTTGATTTCAACATACAAAAAATGAGTGGACCGATTCCAACACAACATTTTCAATTGCGTTCGTGACTCATTTTTTACATAACAATTATTCCCCGTGTACGCGAAATATCGAATGTTACGCAAGATACAGCAGTCGTGTTCCAGTGAATAACAAATTTCATTCGATCGACAGGGTCATTACAGGAGAGGCGTAGCGCTCTCCGCCTTGGGACGTCACGAGGAAGCCCTCTTCGCTCTCTGTACCAGCGTCGCCATCGACGGAAATCCTCAACTGGTGCGCCATGAACTCACCAGGGTAAGAATCTAGCTTTCTCTCCTTGTTTCCTCGTCGTCCATTCTTCTTTCACCCCTGATAGCTGACGAGAGGAATAGGAAATGAGCGAGACGAATTAACGTTGCTATCGACAGCTTGATCGTAGAAGTACAGCTGCTTGCATATATACACGAAAATATATATATACGCGATGATTAGATAATCGACCCCGAATAAGAGAAGAATAACTACCCGCGTACATCTCTATCGCATCCACGTATTTCCCATAGCTATCCGTAGCTGAATCGATCCGCGAAGTGAATTAAACTTTTGACACAGGACCTCGTCGCATAGATCCTTCTCGAACAATATTTTCCAGATATCGTTCGGACTTCACGGAGAAAAAATATCTGCACGAATTACAGTTTGACAAATATAAACTGCGATTCCGCGCCCTGGGAGCCTTATAGAATTATACAGTAATTAGGGATTGTTCCTGGAAAACCGATAGAAATTCCTATGTAAATATGTAGATATCGCGTGTGTAATGCCAAAAGGATGTATAATTTTGTTTTCTTTTGGATTCGATCATGAGAGGTAAAAAACGACTACAACTGCCAAAATAAAAAAAATAGGAAAATTAAAAGCAAAAGGGCGTAAGTGCTGGCGGATACGCCTATTTGGCATTATTTTTTGCGAAATTTCATATTTACTACTGCAAGAAGGGCGTATTCGCCAGAATCGAAAAATCTCTGCTAATAGAATTAATCTTCAAAAAGTTTATGTAACACAACGCATGATATTAATGGCTGTTAATGGGAATGTAATTTGATCACCCGCGATGAAACAATTATTAGAATATTAGTAAAATGCTCTCTATCTGTTATTAGCGCAAAATAACATTTCAAATGTGACCACGGAATCATTTTTTAATGATATTAACTTAGACCTCACGCTATACTATGCCGTTCTGAGCTATGTATAGAATTCATTTTCAAGTTTTATATTTCATATCACGTAATTTAACTATTCGCAATATTTTTCTTATTAACCTTCTGCCGGACGCGCTTGTATCAAAATGATACAAACGTGTGTAATTTTAGCGCGATTTGAATGTCGCAACCGACGGAGGGTTAACATAATTTTTACCGCTGTCTGAAAAAATCCAGTTGAAAAAGCGCTGTAAGACCGTCCCAGCCATCGCGAGAAAATAAAATAAAATTTTGACGGATACGTCCTTTTGGCTTTAGTAAATGTGAAATTTTAATAAAGATAATATATCAAACGGGTGTACCTATCCACCGACATATTTGCCATTTTGCCTTTAGTTTTTCATTTTTTAAGTTTGTCATATTTATACTCATTACCTAATTTTTCGGCGAATTACGCCATACAAAATTATACGTCCTTTTGGCATTTCAATCGACTTTTACGGCGTTTACTCCCTTTTGACATTATAGACACGCGCCATTATATCTGGTTAAATCAGTATCTGTGTGCAGTTGTAAACAGTAAATCAAAATATGTCCTCATTACAAATTCTTGAATATGAGCTCGTGTCTCAACACCACTACATGAAAGAGTAAAAATTGCTGGTTTCTTTTTCCGTGCTCACTGCAGCGATCTCGGTCCATTTTTGACGTGCACGAACGAAGCAAGCTCTCGAAATGCCGAAGTTCGCGTCATTTTTCTGGATCCCCGACAATGGCCGACTCCTTTATGCAACGCCGCGCGCGATATACCATACATCGACCAGCCGTGAAGACGGTTACTCGGGTTGATTCGTGTCGCGCCGTATCTTCTTCTCGCGCGTGCAACGCCACACGGGAGAGATTATGACGTTTCCTCGTCCTCCGGACGACGCGACGCCTCTCTTCGAGGTATATAATCCACCGTCCTCCGCCCCTCTCGGATGACGGAACCGCGAGCCGTTAGGCGGCCCCTCCGTATCGTTGAATTTCGAGATCGTTATAGACCTTATATTACGTAAGCGCGAGAGACCGTTCGACAGTGCCGCACGCGTTATTATACCTTCGTTACGAATAACGTGCGCAGCGGTCGCCGCTCGCATGTAGGTACTTACGTAATTCATCGACTTGCATTCGCGATTTTCGAGTGCAGCAACTTCGCGGAGAGGGGAAAAGCGAGGATGAGAGGGGGGGAGGGAGAGATCGATCGATTGATTGATTGATTGATAATATTATTTATTGCCCAGTGATGAACAAAAACGCAGATGATTTTGCTCGACAAGTAGATTTCGTAAGAGTATAGCTTAATATAGTAGTACGAGTAGCATAATAATTACAGAGCACGTGTGTAAAGACAGATTGTTGAGGTAGTAAGACAGGTATAATGATATTGTATGCTCTCTAACTTACAAGGGGAGTATTCGAGGTGTACCTCACCGATTTTCTTCATTCTGCGATATGTTGTAGTATATCAAAAAACGTTAGACACGTATTTTTTGTACGTCCTAATTCGGTCATTTAAGGGGTGAAAATCACCCCTAAACTTGACCCCTTAACGCCAATTTTCTACGATTTCTCAAAAACTACGTTGAATTTCTTAATGAAACTAATTGAATAATCGATAAGGAATAATATTCAATTTGTTTCATTAAGAAATATTCAACGTAGTTTTTGAGAAATCGTAGAAAATTGGTTTGAGGGGGTCAAGTTTAGGGGTGATTTTCACCCCTTAAATAACCGAATTAGCACGTACAAAAAAATACGTGTCTAATGTTTTTTGACATACTACAACATATCGCAGAATGAAGAAAGTCGGTGAGGTACACCTCGAATACTCTCCTTGTTAGTAGATAGTTGTGATAATAGTAAAATTAAAATTAAGAAAACAAATTAGAAATAATAAACTATTAAACTATTAAAATTGGAAACGTAAACAATTAAGTAAATATAGTTAAAATTAAAAAATTTTAATCAGTACTAGTGCCTATCAGAGAGAGAGAGAGAGAGAGAGAGAGAGAGAGAGAGAGAGAGAGATTCAACGTTATCTCATGCACAGGTGCTGCACCGAATACTCTCGCCGAATCTTCGACGGCAGAACACCCTCTCCTCCCGGGCACCCTACAATCTGGGTCAGACGACGACGCGATCGTGGAGGAACCGTCATCACCTACTGCTACCGCTCGTCGCCCCAATTCAGAATCACCGGAGGGCGGCGCTCAACACCTCCGACTGCGAGGACAACAGCAGCGGTGAGGAGGAGTTCACTCAGGTGAGCCTGACGATAGAGTCGCGATGACTCGCGCGGCGCGCCGATGCATCGAAGCCCTCCATCCGTGGGGCGAAGCGTGTGCATAATTAATGGGCAATTTGCAATTAGATGGTCGGATAACCGGCATCGTTCGGCGGCTTATATAAACCGCGCGCGGTCTTAAATTATCAACGATCGGATAATCCCGATAACCGCTAACCGTGGTATACAATCGGTTATCGTTTCGTGTTCGTTCGTTTAATTATAAACGTGATTCGAGAATAGCCGTTATTGATCGACCAGCGAGCACGCGCGTTGGTGCGTAAACGCGACGACCTGGAGGCTGCTGCTCGACGCAGATCCAGTTTCTCTCCATCTTAAATTATCATCCTCCCACTCTCCTTTGCCCGCGTGGTTACGCTGAATTGCACGTATTGTTGTATACAGACTGGACCAGAAATGCTGTCCTAAATATAGAGTGAAATAAAAATAGGAAGGAATATCATTCGGCAGTTCTCAGAGAATTAGAGGACGGATGTAAGTTTTGAAAATGAGGTTCGGTCTTATGGAATGGATGAAAATTATTTGATACTAGCATATGTAACTCTCTCGCTCCGCTTGGGAAAGCTAGTGAATTCCCACAAAATGCAAATTAAAGGGATGAACTTTCAACTCCAAAAATCATGAAGTTGAACTAAGTCATTATATTCTCAATACAACAGCGCTTACGTTGGTGAAAGAAAACTCCCTTCTTTATTTAATTGCATATGTGCTATTGGAAATTGAATTAGTGGATATAAGGGGTATCCTCGGAATAAATAGCTACTATTTCTCTTTACATTTTCCCGACATTATTTGTGCTTCAATTATATTGTTTGATAACTGCTTCACGGTCATTCTTGTTCCATTACATAATCTGGGTGAATCTAAATTCCTTAACAAAATAATTGGTGATCCTTTTTTTAATCTCAAACACTGCACAGGCATCCCTGGCACATTTAACGAATTTAAAAATTCTGTGGGCCAAAACATTTTAGAACTTTCTAGAAAGTTCTGTAGCATTTTAGAACATATCAAAACTTTCTAGAATATTCTGGAACACTCTAAGACATTCTGGAATATTTCAGAGCAATATAGAATATTCTTGAACATTTTGGAACATTTTAGAATATTTTGGAACATTCTAGAACATCTTGGAACAGCCTGGAACATTCTGGAAGAGTCCGCGATATTTTTGAAAATTTTATGACACTGTAAATCACTTGAGATAGTCGCTGAAAGAAGTCCATTGGTGGGCGGCATCCTTTTAACCCCTATATCTTCTGAACCAACCCCTGCAGTTCCAAAACAAAAACGTCTTCATCGATGGGGGATGTAAGGCTACCATACCTTATAACCCCCATGGGGCTATGATTAGCGGTTCTAGAGTTTGATGGGAACGCACAGACTAACCACACTTACTTTTATTATATATATTGATTACTCGTATCGAAGTCGCTTCAGGGGTTTTCGACCACACTGATACCATATTGATGACTATTAAAAACTCGTAATTGCATCCTCTGAACAGAGGCGACTACCCCTATTGCTTAAAAAATGAACGAGAATTCCGAAAGCTTGTCTTTAAGGTAAATCGGCAACGCTGATTTCGACAAAAAATAATTAAAATATTCTATCTTTATCCCCCGAGCAGAGATGACCACCCTGTTGCGAAAAAATGGAAAAAAATGTCGAAACTCTCAGATATACCACCTGAAAGGGCAGAATCACATTTTTTATCGCTGCTACCGATGTTTGCTCAAAAACTTACATCCCTCCACCTAATTTTTTTTTTAAAGCGCCAATCATATCTAATGATTTTTTGCTATTTTTATTTCAATCTACTGTTAGGGCAGCATTTCTAGTCCACTGTGTATGCTTCATTCTATACTTTTCCTCATAGTGTTACTTCGTATTATATGAGCTCTTAGTTAGCCCAGTTGCAGTGTTAATAAATGCTTCTTCTTTTTCTCCCCGCAGATGACATGCAGAAGGCTCTTATCGACCACGGAACCTCGGGACAACGGGAAACTGCACGCCACCCTCGACCGAGTATATCAGGAGATGGAGAAGCTGAAAAGTGAGTATCCGATCGTCGTCACGACGATATGACTCGTCGATCTGTGGGAAGCCGTTTACCATCTCAGAATCGTTTCAGGACTCGATGCCAGACCGGCGGAAGTGCCGCTGCTTCCGCTATCGGGCGGCGCGGGAGGAGAGTTGGACTGCATCCTCTGCTGCAGGCTCCTCTGGAAACCCGTCACGACTCCGTGCGGGCATACGTACTGCTGGATGTGCCTCGACCGCTGCCTCGACTACTCGTCCGCTTGTCCACTCTGCGTCACCTCCCTGGCCGATGTAAGCTTTTGCTACTTCGCAAACTACTACTACGCTACTTCGGCGCTACTTTTGTGCAAACGACGATGACCGCGACGGTGGGGACGCCGTGCATCGTGCGCGACCGACCGTTTAGTTAGTCACGAGCCGTTACTCGCGGTGATGAGGCAAAGTCCGACGTAACGCAGGCGTGCTTTGCGACACCTGTTCGTAAACGAATGAGACGTAATGCTTCCTAGCGGTTAATGACGCCGAGGCGGGTTGGAATGATTGCGTTCGCGGTCGGCGCGGCGTTTCCGCGTTCGAAACGATCCCCCGTGGCAAGTCGCGAAGATATTATCCTCCCCGCTAATCGTCCGCCCGTGTAGATCGCGGAAATGCACGGCGGAACGTCGTCGACGATCATTTGCCGACGATTTCACGATTCTCTCGTTCGCCAGTACCTGGCCAGCAGCCAGAAGACGGTAACGGAGTTCGTGGAGCGAGCCTTGAAGACCGTAGCGCCGGCTGAGTACGCAGCTAGGGCCGCCAGTCATCGTCTGGAGCTGGTACAGGGTCTCGGGTTGCTGGGCAGCGAGCAGATCGCCGTCTTCGTATGCACCACCGCCTTTCCCTGCGTTGCCTGTCCGCTCTTCGTCTTCGAGCCGAGGTACAGGCTTATGGTGAGAAGGTGCGTGGAGAGCGGCGTGCGGCAGTTCGGTATAGCCACTTGTTTGAACAGAGAAGCCACGGGCACGAAGAGGTGAGTCATACTGTATCGATCTCCGCTGAAAAGCGGATGATATCCTCCCACGATTCCTTCCACTGAGATTTCTAAACGACACCATGGCTTGTCTATAGGTACGCGGAGTACGGAACCATGCTCGAAATCCGGGATCGAGTACTGCTCAAGGATGGTTGCAGTATTCTGAGTACCATGGGCGGGAGACGGTTCAGAGTTCTCGCCAGGGGTGAGAAGGACGGGTACGACACGGCTCAAATTGAATACCTCAGGGACTCCCCCGTCCAGCCGGACCAACTTCTCGGTCTCTTAGAACTGCACGATAAGGTAAGATGAACGATCGACGTTGAGAGTTTCTCCTAAGTAAGGAAGACGTCACTGACTAATTAGTACTGAGTAACTAGTACAGTCAATCTGTCATAAAAGAAGGAAGTAGATAAACAAAATTGTGGATAGGTCTGAATTTGTAATATGTTGCTTCTGGTATTCAAAAAGGTAAGATCCAAAGTTCCCGTATTCCTGGCTGTATCTCTTCACCGCCATCTTGAACAAATTTTTGAAATAGCATCCAGGGAAAAGGTCTTTTTGAATGCGAACCTAATAGAAAAATTTATTTGAGATGAATAGGAATTTATTCGCATTGAACAAAAGTCTATTTGAATTTGATAAATGCTCTACTGGGTTTGTACTCGATTAAAAAGATATGCAAAACATTTATCTAATTCAAATAAATTTTTCTGTTAATTTTTTCGTATTCAACTAGAACTTTTCCCTCAATGCGATTTATCTCATTTCCTATTCATTGGAGGGAAAAAAGTGCAAGGACAAAAATTGTAGATTTCGAAATTTTCAACTTTTTTTGTCCGAGGCCGAACTTTCTGTAGTTACTTCCATAAAAGATACGGGACGTCAAAAATGTCAGTCTAAATCAATTTTTGAAAGTCGAGAGATACGGTGAAACTGATTTTTTGAAACTTTAGCGCCTTCTGTCTTCTTGGGAACTAACTACAGAGAGCTCGACCTCTGACAAAAAAATGTTGCAAATTTCGAGCCTCACAATTTTTGTCTTTACATTGTTTTCCCTTCGATGAATAGGAAACAAGATAAATCAATTCCAACATTTTTGTCAAGATGTCGGTGAAGGGACACAATTTATTGGAGATACGGGAACTTGGAATTTTACCTTTTTAATCACCAAAAACAGCATATTAAAAATTCAGACCTATACCCCAATTTATTAAATCTCAGATAACTTATTGACTTATTGTGGTATAAGCGAAATCGCTTCGATAAAGACGTTGCTGACGAACGTAATTACTTCGATCGCAGGTGAGAACGAAAGGCGCACGGTGGTGGGAAACCGTGCCCTCGTCGCAGCAAGCCGAGATACAGCGAGTATTCGGCAGAATGCCGGACACCGAAGAAGATTGGCTACGTTTACCGGACGGCCCCTCGTGGACCTGGTGGATCCTCGCCATCCTACCCCTGGGACCTCAGCTCCAGGTCGGAATCTTGGGCACGACCAGCATGGAGAAGAGGCTGAGGGCGATAGAGAAAACCTTGGATCACATGGAACAGAGGCAATTGACGGTGGCGCCGGCTCCCTCGGAAGACACGGGCACCCTGTCCAGCATCTGCAGAGACGGGCGGACCATCGCGGAAACCGCGGTCTCCGTAGTTCAGCACTCCTAGGAATCGTCTTCTCTCCGGGTGTCTCCTTCTTCTTTTCACTTTTCTTCAATGCGCCAAGCTTGGGACGAACGTGAGAGAGTCCCGTGCGACTTCTTCGAACAATCATCGTCGAGCGGAGAAAATACAGACGGGAGAAGGTAGGTAGGTAGATAGATAAATAGGTAGACAGACGGAAAGAGAGAGAAAAAGGGATGGAGAAGTAGTCCAATTCATTCGATCGTCCTCTCGCGACAATGTCCTCGTCTACCAGCTAGACCACGAGTACCTACCTTTCTTTCGATAGTCATTAACTCGAAACGGACCTTCCGTTTAAACGATTCCTGGCGAATGAAACGGTTTCCGGAGGTTTGGTCGAGCGCGGATTTCCGCGACAGTCGTAGAACTGTAACGCCAAGATTTCGCGGGGGAGCAGGTACATATCCGAATAAAATAATAATCATAATTACGACGAGGCGAACAAACCGTTTCTTTTCGATCGAGCGTTTCCATTTTTTCCGCTGACGCAATATGCAAATCTGTTCTTCCAGAGTGATATATACACTTTACACACGCAAAGAAGTATTGACGTTGGTAGAGGCGCGTTTTTTTATACGATTAGGACACATCGCGAATTACTTTTGCTTCACGGAGAGAAATACTTGCTAGACGATCGAACGCACATCCGCGCTTTGCGTTCGCAAAGAAATCAACGAACGATGTCAAACGACGACTTTTCTTCGTCCATATGTACATACCTAACGTCCAAATCCTACACTCAAACTTTTACAACGATATCGCGCGGGGTCGAGTTCACCTGTGCGAAAACCGGGTCGCGAGAAGATCCCGGAACCTCTTTTTTTTTACTAATTCTTAAGTTTATTCCATCTCGCATAAGACTTCGACTATACGCTCTAGCACATAGTAATTTATTTTCATGAGATTTTTTAAGCTCATCGAGACTTAGCCGTCGTGAAATTAGGAACGTCATATCAATTCATGCAATCGAGAGTATTTATAAAAGATGATAGATATACTTTATTGTTATTGTATACGACTACTGTTGCTGTTGTACCACGACTATCATTATTACTACTACTACTAATTTACTATTATCGCTATTGCTGTACTCTCATCACCGTTGTCGCGACGCCGATGGGAAAGTATCGGCGTCGCGACGCGTTTCTCGTTAAACGGCGCGTTTCCTTCTTCTTTGTAATCCTCGACCGCGACTCGTCTGGGAATATTCGTCGTGACTTTTGCGCCGCGACGCGAGCGAATCCTGCGTATTCTAGATTTTTACGAGGTTACGAATCATGCATTGTGATATTACTGTATAGACCTTTTTCCTGTACATTGTTACGATATATATTAACGCCACCCGACTTTCCATTTGTACTTCGACATTTCTATATTTATCTTCATCTCTTCATATCGAACTTATTGTAATAAAATTCGTGAAAATCAATCGACTCCGCGAGACTCCGATTTTATTTCCACCCGCGATCGCTGCGAGCGAACTGCGAGTGGTTCCGCGAAGAAACAACGAAGACCGGATCGAGTGGCGGGGTAAACGTCAAGAGAGTTCGTCCCTTGACGTTCCGCACCGTTCGTCGTCGGTATTTCGAGCATGAGCGGCGATGCCGAGTACCTGGAGAAGTATTCGGTCGCTCCTTCCCCCAGCAGAGACTACTACGGCCTCAGAGTTCGTCGAGACGAGGTGTCCACGACTTTAGATCCGACCGTAACCCGCGTAACCACCCTCGCTCCCTTTTGCAAAGATGCGGAGGTACACCGAGAGAAATAATTGCTGGTGCTAACAAAACTTTGTCTTGAATCAAGAACATAATATAATTCTAGGATCGAGCTACGGTTTTCTTCGTGCGAGAAGATATTTAACAGACTTGAGAGAGTAATTGTTTTCCTCGCACAGAAAGAATTTCTTTTTCCAACGAAGGCGTTTTTGAATCAAGAATATATATTCTCCCACCGAGAATCTCTGTATTCTTAAAAATTGTTAAGATCATATATTCTTGGTTGAAGAAATATTTTTTCGATACTAGCAATTATTTCTCTCAGTGTAGCCGGAAACAAATTTGCGGCTCATTTGGCAATGAGAACGTTCTTTCCAGGTGACGCTATTCCTGTGGAAAATCTCCCACGGCCCCCATCCTAAACCCCTTATCCGTAGCGTCAAGTTCGCCGACTTTAAGGAGGATAAATCTTTGCAGGACGAAATTCAGCAAATATTCGGTAATTTCGAATCGGACTCTATAACGAAATAAAGAGAAAGGTGCGATTATGCGTTGCATGGCAGGTAAGCCATTGTTGGAGCACGCGAGGAACATAGCGCTCGGTAGGAGGAACACGCTTTTGACACTGCCGAGGAGTCTGACGCGACGATTAACGAGATATTTGAGTCCGAGGGACGTCGTCCGTTTGTCGTCCCTTTCACACGTTGCGAACGAGGTACGTCCATTCGATGCGATGCTGTGACTACACGGAGAAAAGTGATGTTTTAAAGTGTAGTAATCAGTCCCAGAAAATATGGGGGAAAAACTCTAACAATAAGTAAAAAATCTAGTGAGAGTGCACACTGTTAAAAATTTCTGTCTTGATTCCATACATTGTGTTGGAAGCTCTCTAACAAACAGAGGTGTGGTAAAGTTACTAACAATTCGATGCAAAAACACAAACATAAGGAATGTATAGAAAAATCACGATGAATATTGTAAAATCACGATAAGATATCATAAAATTCCATATGTACATATGTATGTACTATACTATATGCATCGTAAATTCCCAGTTTTGTGAAAATTCGCAAATGTGTTGGAAGCTTTTAACAACTTCCAACAATGCAGTTATGAATTCGGTTAAATACTATGCTGTATAAAATTTACTTCTGTTGAACGTAAATATCAGCCTTATACAGTATAGTATAAAATTTAACCGAATTCATAACTATCCCATCACTACATTTCTTACTTGTAAAACCGCCATACTTTCTGTAATTGATATTGCTACATTTTGAAACATCCTTTTTCTCAGTGTAAAACACAAAGCAGTAGCGAGCAGTAGGTACAGTCTGTCGTGCGTCCGCCGCCGTACCTATTGTTTCCGGTCAGGCGGCCGGCCATACGACGAGCCGTACTACTGGCGGCTAGCGCCAGCTGTCATCCTCAGCGTCATTTGTCCCTGTCCATTCGCCGATCGGCTTGGAATAAACCATAGTATATTCTGCAACAAGGGCTGAAAGTTGGTGATTGCTGACGAGTGTGAAGTTTGCTGCCCGAGCGAAGCGAGGGCTGCAATCACACTCGTCGGCGCCAACTTTGGTCCGTGTTGCACACGATATTTTTTATAACAAGTGAATGTAAGTGGTGCTTTTCATGCTAGTTTTCAGGGACGAAAGTGAACGAAAATTCACCCAAGGGACGAAAGTGAAGCAAGTATAAACTGCGCATGCGCGAGCTTAACTTCTCTATCCTAACGTGCAATTTGCTATTTTCGTCCCGTAAAACTAGCATGAAAAGCACCACTTTCGATGCACGTGTTATAAAAATAGCATTTTCCTCTGAGCTGCACTGTCTTTGTTGACGTAGAGGTATAGCAAAGGATTCGGATACACTCGGTGCAGCCCAAGGGGAAACGCTCCAAGAGAGAGGGTCGATTTTTTTTAAAGCGAAGGAAAAGCGCAACGTTTGGAAGAAAACCTTTAAATCTTTGCCTATATTAACCGGGGACAGGTTTTCAGTGACAACGTCGTTTGGCAATCGTTGTACGCGCGGCGCAACAAATCGAAGCTCTGCCAGGACGAGAAGGAACTCGGACAAGCGCGCGGCTGGAAGCAATTCTTCAGGGAGCGCCGGATGTACCTGCCGGCTGGAGAAAAAAAAGTACTCTCTCTCTCTTTCTCTCTCTCTCTCTAGTGGCGTAACGCCGGGTTGACGCGCGTGCCCGAATTTCTTTCTAACTCTTCTTTCGCAGGGGAATCGAGTCATCAGTTCCGGAAGGTCAGACAGGCCAGCGAGCGTCGTCTCGAAGGATTACGCTATGAATTCTTCGAAACCGACAAGGAATTCCGCTTCGTCGGTTGCTATCGGTTCCGGGGGACGCTTGGAATCTGCGAAGAGGAGAGTAGACATTACTGGTCGTACGAGGATGCTGGAAAAACAGACGTCGGGAAAATCAAACGCAGGTGGAAGGATAACGAGTCGGTTGGAAGGGATCACGAAGAATAAGCCCAGTATCGAGGAAAGGAAAAAGACAGAAGGTAGCATTTCGAATTCTAGTATAAATGCGAAAACGATCAACTTCGGCACTAATATTCGGAATAAGATCATCGAAAACGTGAAGATAAGTGCTTCAAAAGGAGATATCAAAACCATGCAAGTTTCGTCAATGAAGGACGAGTTCACCGAAGATCGAACTCTTGCGAGGAAAGCCACGTCGCTGCATAATATTTCAAAGAAGAAACTAGGTAACGTTCGTCAAATTAAAGACAACGATTCTAAAGCATTTACTACCAACGAATCGGTTGTACGACCACCGGCGAAGCAGAAAAACGTCGGGAAGGGAAAGATCGACATTTCCAAGGAAGTAAATCAAAGAAAAGCGCGTCAAAGTGATTCGAAAAAATCGAATTCCACGAATCGAGGAAAGACTCGAGATAGCAAGATTCAATCCACGAAGAAAGGAAAGTCTACGACGATCTTGAGCACGGAAGAGCAACTCCTCGGGGAGCTGTCCGCCGTTAGCGATGGCAGGATCGGTCTTCAAGATCTGATAGAAGAGAGTATGACGAAATTACGAAGCCCCGATGGCATTTTCGGCTACGATTTCAGTGTCTTGAACGATTTCAAGCTCGTCGACGACGCGGACGGCTCGAAAACTCGACTGATCGTGAACGGAGCTTCGAACAAAATGGAATCGATCGCTTCCGGAGCGACGATGGCAACGGGAGAAGAAAATAGGGACGAGGGCGAGGCGAAGCGCGTTTCGTCGCTCGCTAATTCGGCGCGAACTCGCCAGAAATTAACAATGAGAGGTGCGCAAAAATCGGGCAAGACTTCCGTACTCGAGAGATTTCCAGCCCCCTATACACCGAATACAGCGAAATCCTCGGACGACGTGAAACTCATGTCAAAAGTCGACAGAATAGGATCGGCGACAAATTTGATAAAGTCAACTCCGAAAGCCGCGGTTAACGCGACGAAATCCACAGCCCCAAGGCTTCCGACATCCGGAAAACGCGGCGGATCGATCGCGAGGAGATCGTTTCTCGATTTTTGAGTCGCTCAGACCAAGTGTGAACGACGTAAAATGTCATCTGAAATAAAGCTCGATGGATGAGTCGATAATTTCGCACCCGTACTCCTTCCCTCTCGATCAATCGCCTCTGTGCGCACGCGCGCATTCGTTCGCACGCACATCGAACGACATAGAGTTATATCAGTTCGCAGGAAAACCCAATCTATCGCGGCCGAGTCGCTCCCCTCATCGCCGTACGATGAATCGATAACCCTGCGCCGGATTCCGCGAACGTATCCGCGCGCGCGTACCGTTCTCTCGCGTGATAATGATCGATGCGCAGTAGCGGTGCGCAACGAACGAGCGTTCCGCGTTGAATGAGATGCACGTGGTTACCGTGGATAAACAGTGGACGCGCTCCCGTGTCCTGAAAGTCTCGCGCGGGAGAACTTGTCACCCCTCTACTTCGGGGTGAATCGATCACGGCGTGGTTGGTACAACCCCCTACTCCCCTCTTCCCCCTCCTCAGCGCGCCAAGCTTACGGGCAACAGATCCTCCGCCGTTGGCCCGGCTGCCGACTCTCCCTTTCCACCGCCTGTCTGACCACAGTTTTCTCTACTACCGCAGCCAGACGACAGCTCCTCGTTTCCCGGCGAGAATCGACGCTACATTTCCCCGCGCGACGAGCTTTCCTAGTAACATTTCCTCGGCGTCGGTTGGCCGCAATGCCGCGAAAAGCGTCCCGGTGCTGCCTTCCCGCGTCGGCAGCGGCCAGAGATGCTCTCTCCAGTGCATCCGCAGTCGATGGTGCAACGCGCGCGCGCTAGCACCGCTCCGCTGTCGCTGATTTCCATGGGGCTCGAGCATCGGCCGAGGACGACGTTCCACGTGCGATCGAGGTAGTGAGTGCGCGCTCGGCTCTGCGGGAAGGATGCGGTGCTGGTGCCGCGGCGACGGCGGCGGCGGCGGCGGCGGCGGCGAGGACGACGGAGGCCACTCCGCGCGCGGACAATAATTATACGGCCGGTCGTGGCGAGGCTGGCGTACGTGCGCGCTCTGTCGCAATGGCGAGTTACATAGGGAGCGGCTCTACTCGGCACTCCGAGTGAGTAAGCTGATCGCGCCGGGGCGAAAATTCGCGTTCCCGTTGATCGCGTCGCGTACGACGGAGGAGAGTTGACAAGGTCGACGTGTGTTTCGTACGCGATGGAGAGGACGCCGATTGGCGATTCGCACGGACCGCCGCCCGCGCCGCGGTGAGTCGTCGACCAATTGACGGCTGGCTTCGCGATCGTCGGGATTTCTCGATTATCGGCTTTCCCGCACGCGCGCTCGTCGAGGATTTTTCTTTTCGCGCCGTCTGCTTGTTTCTGCTCTTCTTTCCCAGTTCCTTCGCAAGCCTCTTTCGCAGGACGCCGTTGCGTTCGATCGAACGATGGTTCGAACGCGCGATGCAGTCATGATCGGTACATGAAAGGGGATCTTTGACCCGCGATAAGTATCGGCTGGAATACGGTGTCGATGCACTCCGCGTTAGGTGGGGTCGGGATGGGAATCGACGTGGGAAAGGCACACACCACGTGTGTGTCGACGCGAAGTAGATACAGCCATGCTTACACGGTCAAAATGCCGCATGCTTCTCGATACTCGCGCGCGCCTCGGTGTGTGAACGGGTATATCTCGTGCGGCTGTGGACCGAGATTTTCTACCGGCACGCGCTCTCTTTACATTCCGCTTCGGACGCCAGGTATCTCGTCCGACTACGGACCGAGAGTTTCTACTCGCGCGTACTCTCTCTCTCTCTCTCTCTCTCCGCTTGAGACGGCGGCCAATCTCGTTCAATTCTACTCGCGCGCGCCCCGTTTCATTGCGTCTTCCAGACAACACAATCCAAGCAGTGATTAGTCCAGACGTCAGGGGTTTTATTGAATAAAAATTCCTAAGGGAGATTTTTTGTTGTATCGCTTCTTTTCATGTTTAAGTATAGCCCAGTCGAACTAAATTTGTTTCTTCTATTAAGTAAGAAGTTTATTAGTGTCATGATAAAACCGGTACCAATCGATAGAAAAAAGTCTCCTGAATGACACATAGAAATGGGTAATGTTCAAATTGACGAGAAAAATAATGTAATTAATTAAAACTATCTTTGATCCACGGGGATACTTTGATAGAAACTTCACATTATTTTCAATCGCCTGTATCTAGGCAATCAAGCGCGCTAGACGCGCGATCTCGGCGATTGAAAATAATGTATGAAGTTTCTATCAATATATCCCCGTGGATCAAAATATCCCCAATATCTACGGTATGGATATATAAGATTTAAATTGTCATTAATTTAAATTGTAATTTACATTATCTGAACAAAAAATGAATTTAGTTTGTTTTGTTTTTCAGATTTCACGTAATTTCTTATATCTCCATAGGAACGCGCTTTCCTCCGTTAGCTGCGCGCGTAATAAAGGAGCGTCGCGTAACGATCAGCTGATCGATTTAAGCCAATTTGAATTACATATGTTTAATAATTAATTACACAAAAATGGTGCATCGTAGACTACAAGTTCCGACTTGAAATTTGTAAAGAATTTTCTCTACATTGGGATGTTTTTATTTATGAAATTGGTTACTGAAAAAACATAGCTTCGCGATTTCTTGGCATAAGTGATTTTGAAAGATAGTTTTTAATACATTATTTCTCGTCAATTTGAAGATTACCCATTTCTATATGTCATTCAGGAGACTTTTTTCTATCGATTGGTACCGATTTTATCCTGACACTAATACATTGTTTCGCGAATATCTAATAAGACTATATTAGTAGACAAATATAAAAAATGGGCACCAAAATTCGGTCCGGAACATATGAAGGGCTTTTTTCAAAAATAGCACTTGTCAAAAACGTCAATTCCTGTAGTATTGGTAGTAATGCCCACTTCTCCACTACATTCAACCGTGTAGCAATGCTTACTCTTTCATTGTAATATAATGAAAGAGTAGGCACCACTATAGGCTAGATATAACGAAAGAGCAGGCATTACTACCAATACTACAAGGATTGACGTTTTCGACAAGTGCTGTTTTTGAAAGAAACTCTTCATATCGTTTACACAAATGGAAGGGGAAACTTTATTGTTTTTGTAGATATCTCCGAAAATATTCATTCTACGGAAAAATTATGAGAAAATAAATTGTTCGATACTAAATTCTCCAAAAAAAAAAAGGTATCTGCATTTTTTTCAATCGGAGCAATAGTTTTAAAAATATAACCCTGCGAAAGAGGCATGCGAAAGAGGAAATTTGTAGCGTAAGTTTCGGTGCCCACGCGGCGCGAGAGTTACTGAGTCGGACGAGCGGTCTCTTTCGCAGGGTTATATCTTTGAAACTATTGTTCCGATTGAAAAAAATGTAAATACTTCTTTTGTGGAGAATTTAGTGGCGAACAATTTACGTCTGCACCATTTTTTCGTAGAATGAATATTTTCGGAGATATGTGCAAAAAAGAGTAAAATCTATCCTTTTATTTGTTTAAACAATATGTTCCGGACCGAATTTTAGTGCCCATTTTTGATATTTGTCTACTTAAACACGAAAAGAAGCGATAGAAAAAAATCTCCCCTAGGAATTAATCGAACCATCGACTGATTTTAGACCTCTGACGCCTGGACTAGATCTTGAAGTCATCTGTGGGCAGTCTAATGTCTTACTTTTTGTTAACTTAGATTTTACGTCATCTGGAAGATGACTGTTGGATAACTCGAAATCTGAGCTATCAAAAAGTGAGACATTAGACGGCCTACGGATGATTTAAGGGGGAGCTTTCTGGCTTATGTTGTCCGGAGTAGACGCCAGGTATCCCGTCCGATTATGAATAGAACGTTACCACTCGCGCGCGGTTGATTTCGAAGTAGAAACTGTCCCGCCGCGACCCATACCGATCATTTCCACTTGTTCTCCAGCGAAACCATGGACGATGACACCGACGACAAAGATGACACGAAACGGTGAGTCGCTCGGTCGAAGTTAGAATGTGAAATTCGACGGTATAACGGAGGGAATAGCGTCATACGATGCGATTTCAGGAAATCGCGGAATCTCAGCGAGAAGAAGCGCAGGGATCAATTCAACATGCTGGTCAACGAGTTGGGAAGTATGGTCAGTGCTAACGCGCGCAAGATGGACAAGTCGACCGTCCTGAAATCGACGATACTGTTCCTGAAGAATCACAACGGTCCGTAAATTGAAGAGTATAACTTCTAAAGGGTCTAAGTGCCAAGAAGCTGAAGTTGGGAAAATCGGCAAAAACAGGCAGATGCTTCAAAGGAATATAGTCGAGCATGTCTTGTAGATTTTTGAGTTTTGAGCCTCTACGTATACTTTTGCACATAAACCCTTCTCAGATGCATTGGGATTTGCACTTACGACCGTTTTCAAGGAAAATGTATATTTTTGCAAATATGGCACTTAGACCCTTTAGAAGTTATACTCTTGAATTGCGAATAGATGGTAAGATGGCAAGTTCCCGCCACTGCCGTAACCCCTCTCAGAACCTTCCCTCGAATCGACAGAAATTGCTGTGAGATCCAGGGTTCACGAGATACAAGAGGATTGGAAGCCGTCCTTCCTCTCGAACGAGGAATTCACTCATCTCATTTTGGAGGTAAGCGTAGTATTCCCGGATAATCGATGATTTTTTAACTCACCCCTCGCAGTTTTCGTTACACAGCGTAATTTGCCTTTCTCAGGCGCTGGACGGCTTCATCATGGTCTTCTCGTCGAACGGACGTATCTACTACGCCTCCGAGAGCGTTACCTCTCTTCTTGGTTATCTACCAAGCGAGTTGGCGAACTCCACGATCTACGAGATAGCCTATCAGGGCGATCAATCGCACCTATACAACGTACTGTTGAACCCTGGCGATGCGAAGGATCAGAATAATATTAAAAAAGGTATACTATCGAGATATGAACTTCTTGCAACCGAATAAATATTCCTTTTTGAGGCCATACCCGGACAGAAATTTTTCTCTGTCAAATCTCTACCAAACTTCTGTGAAAAACTCTGTCGAAAGTCTACCGTTTCTCTGCGAATGTTCCAATTTTAAAAGCTGATACAGATTTCGGCAGGGCTGGCAGAGATTTCGGCAGAAACCGTGTAGAAATTAGTTAGGGATGGCCTTAGTTAAGAAGAGGCTCTTATAAGTTTGAACTAGGGCTTCCTTGATAAGGGCTTGCTTATTATTACTTTAGTAGGACCCTGGTGGGGCTTTATAAAAGCGCGTATACATCTGCGAGCCGAGCGTGAGATGAGCGTGAGCCGAGCGGCTCGCGAGCCACTCGTGAGCGGGTCGTGAGCCGTCCATTTAAATGAATGCTTCCAAGGAACTTCTCAGCTAAACAGAAGGGTGTTCAGTGTCATTGTCTCCAATGAAAATAATAATGACTATAGAAGTCAATGAATTTAATACTTGTATGCATTATAAAAATGTATTTCATCAAAATTTTTAAGAGAATAAACCCCTTTAATAATTAATAGAAGGTGAATTGAAGTATCATAGTTTTATTGTATAGTACAATTTTCAAGAAAATAATAGAATAAAACTGATAACTACATTGAACAGTTAATGATAATTAGAATGAAAACAATGTTTATATATTATATTATTTATTCTAATTCCTTAATATTAATAGGATAAGCCACATATAATTCATTATTGAGATTAATGTATATACAAGGTGTAATAAGACTGCTAATTGGGATGGCCTTTACATTATTTGTTTGATGACATTTGTGGAAAAAACCGGAGCTGTCGTATCTAAAATTATCAACTTCTGCTATGTATATGCTGTCACTAACTAGCTTTTGAATTATACCAAAGTATTCAAATCTACAGTGACAATTATGTTGTTCACATCGACAATTACAATATTTGACGAAGCACCAAATCGAACCCATTTTGGTAACTCCATCATCATAATAGTTGCAAAAAGTATAGGACTACTTCATAGATCTGTTAAATAATGTTAAAAAATTCGGTAATTATCTTCATTTGTCTCATAAGGAAGAAATTATTAAGGCACTGCAACAATTTGAAGTAGCAAAATTAGCATTTTCTTCAGTGTCAAAATGAATATAAAAATTTCGGCCTTTGCGTTCACCAGAAAAACTAACAGGAGGCGGATCACCGCGAGCGGCTCACGAGCGGCTCAAAGCTGTTCGTTTGGCGGTCTAAACCACGTCCTAATCAGGCGAACGCGAGCCGCTCGGCTTGCAGATGTATCCGGCTGATCGTTGGAAGTTCATTTAAATGGACGGCTCACGAGCCGCTCGGCTCACGCTCAGCTCACGCTCGGCTCGCAGATGTATACGCGCCTTGAAGCTTCCTTATTTGTAAACTGTGAAGCTCTAGTAAGGCCAACTTATGAGGGCCTCCTCAGGATTTAGTAAGGGCCTAGTCAAGAGATGAGCAGGCTTCGTTAATGAAAATTTAGTAGGGCCCTGTCGGGGTATTTCAAAGCTTTCTTATCATTAAGCTTAAGCTACATACAATTAAGGCCTTATTTCAATCGGGACCGATTAATTTCCCCTAAAAAAAGGCTTCGCGCATCAAACGTTATATTTCGTCATCAGGGCCGAATTATAAATAGGGCCAAATAATCAGGTCCTTATTACAGTCCTAAGACAATTTTTACACGGGAGACGGCAGAGTAGGCAGATGTTTTGGTGGCGTTCGCAAGAATTTTATCAAATTTCATACAGTTGGTAGAGATTTTGAAAAATTTCTGCCGACTTTGCGCATTTTGACGAAGTTTTTGCCAACTCTGCCTAATTCTCTGCCAGCTCTGCCAAAGTCTCTGCAAGCTTTGCTATTTCTCTGCCAGCTCTTAAAATTGGAACATTCATACAAAAAATATTGAACTTTTAGCATAGTTTTTCGCACAATTTTGGCAGAGATTTGGCAGAAAAAAATTTCAACTAGGATAGCATCCAAATTCTATCTTGCAGACCAACGTAATACCAAGCTTCACTTTCGTTTCAGAGAACCAAGTATCCTTTACGTGCCACATCAAGAGGGGTGGGCTAGACTTTAAGGAAGAACCCATTTACGAGCTAGTGCAGTTCATGGGATACTTTCGTGAGCGTCTGGTTGCGTTGTTACGACATTCCGAGACCGATATTCGTTGATAACGATCTTCTCGTCCACAGGTTCGGACGTAGATACGGATATCGACAGTCTAATACCGAGCAGCCGATTCGGCGGAGTGCTGGGGAACGACACGAAGTTCGTTGACGTACATTCCCATCGATTTCCTTCGATAAGATCAAACGTCATCGCCGCTCACATCGCGTTATTCGTCGTTCCAGATTGGTCTTCGTCGGCACGGGACGTCTTCAGACGCCGTTGTTGATTCGAGAGATGTCCGTGGTGGACAGCGCCAAGTCCGAGTTCACCTCGAGGCACAGCCTCGAGTGGAAGTTCCTGTTTCTGGATCACAGGGCACCCCCGATCATAGGTTACCTTCCGTTCGAGGTCCTCGGTACATCCGGCTACGATTACTACCACGTGGACGATTTGGACAACGTGGTCACGTGCCACGAATCGCGTAAGTTCGGTTCCATCGAGGGACTCAGCGATTTTCTTCTGGCATTCCTGAACGCTCACTCCCAACTCTCCGCTCTCAGTTATGCAGAAGGGTGAGGGCACCTCGTGCCACTATCGCTTCCTCACCAAGGGTCAGCAGTGGATCTGGCTGCAGACCAGGTTCTATATCACCTACAATCAGTGGAACTCGAAGCCGGAGTTCATCGTGTGCACGCACAACGTCGTCAGTTATGTCGACGTGATGAAGCAGATGAGAAAGGAGGGAACGGAGGAGGAGGAGTTCGAGAAGTCGCTGAATTCTGAAGCGCCGCAGTCCTCTTCTAAGCACCAACAGCAGCAGCAGCAGGTACGAGAGAATGACTTTGCTGGATGCAGTTTGATCATTTCTTTACGCTTATATATGGCAAAAAATGACCATCATATGGATTAAAAATTCAATAATAATACGAACCTATATAGAAAAAAATTGATTAATCGAAATAAACGTGTTTTCGGATAGTTCCAAGAGCATCTATTCTTTTAACCCTTATTCTGGCAAAGTCATAAAAAACAGGACATTTTTTGATGTGAAACATTTTATGCCGCGCTTCGGGGGTGAGACCGGCTGCTCGTGAAACGTCGCTGGAGTGGCTAAATACGCTAAGGCCAGGCGAACGTTGAACATTGCCTCTATATCTATATCTATTCTATATATAGATATAGAGGCAATGGTCACCCTGCGTCTCCTCACTGAACTGCGTCCCAACGTTCGCCTGGCCTAACTCGGGACACATCGGCTCTCTCCGCCACGACTCGATGGTCCCCTTTCACCGAGCCCTAGCTTAACCACTTACTACTACACGCTCACTGTATCGGTGTACGAAGCACTCTATTTACCCTCATTAATGAAAGCATGAGGATTGATTGATCATTGGTTAGCACGTTTAAAAATAACATTTAAATACCGTTTGTATAGGAAAATTGTTAGATGTGAAACATCGAAATTCTTCTTTGTAGAAAGTATGCGATAGGAAGGATGGACCACGCATCCGTTGAAAGAATACGTGCGCCCCAGTGCGCATTTGTATTTATGACTGTGATACCATTAAACGGTACGAACCGTTGTGTCGAATTCCGTTTATCGCGAGACGGAACAGCGACTGATGGCAGAGTTAAGAGAGAGTAAACTAAATGCGCTTTTTGAATTAGACACAACGGTTTGTACCGTTTAATAGTATCACAATTATAAATACAAATGCGCACTGGCGAACGTGTTCTTTCGTTTTCAGCTAGATTTACTCAAGTGGACACATCATTGAGAACAATCTAGCGAGAGTTAGTCTAGAATCTCGGTTGAGAAAAATAAATCTAGCTAGATTGCAGTGGATACACGATAAAAATTTACTGCCAGAGAAATTTCAGTCTATTTGACCGGCTAAATAGATAGTAACTCAGTCTAGCGAGAGTGATAGGCGCTGGGTCGCAAGCGAAGGGCCTCGACCGCGCGTGCTCAGATTTCAGGAGCCTCGCGGGAGGCAACAGAAACCCTCTGCCTTTTATGCTCTCCTCGAACAAAGTGCAGACCCGCAATAAATTCGACTATTGCGGTGCACGTGTACTTCTTCGGTGATAGCACCAACCGAACGGCGCTGAATCTGCGTACTCTCCCGGCGCCAATTTTCATGCTCCAGCTCGGTGGTTTCGAAGAATTTCCTTCTCCCACCATGCATAGAAAAGTCATATCGATATAGGTCAAAAGTTCATAAATAATGAGATAATAGTAATTGAAACTTCTTCGCTGGCAAGTAAGTTTAGCCTCATATGGTACGTATGTGTGTACAATCTATAATACATCACGATTGTAAATAGATATTTGATAAGTCAAAGAAACATATGAGGCTAAACTTATTCACCAGGAAAGGAAATTTAATCGCCATTATCTTATTATCTATGAACTTTAGGCCCACATCGATGTAAGATACTTTGTTGTAGATAAAAATACGTGTGTGTATAATAACATAATATAAAACAGTTTTTATAGAAAAATTGTTAGATGTGAAACATCGAAATTCTTCTTTGTAGAAAGTATGCGATAGGAAGGATCGACCACGCGTCCGTCGAAAGAACACGTACGCCAGTGCGCATTTGTATTTATGACTGTGATACTATTAAACGGTACGAACCGTTGTATCTAATTCAAAAAGCGCATTTAGTTTACTCTCTTTTAACTCTACCATCGGTACTGTTTAATAGTATCACAGTCATAAATACAAATGCGCACTGGCGCACGTGTTCTTTCGACGGACGCGTGGTCGATCCTTCCTATCGCATACTTTCTACAAAGAAGAATTTCGATGTTTCACATCTAACAATTTTTCTGTTACTTCTGTTACAATAGCAGTGCTACATGCCGTTGCGACGTTAGCTTCTACGAAAGTTACAATGGGCCGATGATTACTAAAATATGTGACGAACGTTTTAGATGTAATGTTTTCAAGATATCTTGAAAACATTGCATCTATGGTCGTTCCATACCTCGTTGTATGGTCTTTCGCATGGTTGGCCATAACCAACTGAAACTCGTTTTGAAGGAAATTATTGAGAGGTAATGATGTTTCATCGGCAAAATTTACATTAAAATCTCCTGCTAAAATTAATGGAAGTTTATGGAAATTTTCTTGTAATATCGCTGAATCAGCCGAGCTGTAAACAATTAATCGTTGATGTATGAATTTTATGATATTTTCCATTTTTTTGTGATTTGGAGAGATATACAAAACAATCACATAACGAGTTCCCTTCCGTCGTCCATCGCAATTTGTGTAGCGCATAAATCGCCAACAGCTGATTGACCAACATCAACTTCCCTTGTATTTCTTATTCGAAGGTCCATGTGAGATGTAGTGACATTTAATGTATCCCTATTCTGACAGATAGCTTTAACGTTTTGTCATTTGAATTTAGCAATACAATCAAAGTTGGGTATGTCAACGTTTTCTTCCTGAGGAAGCCACGTTTCACATAATAATAAGAAGTTACTTTTCTTGACAACAGAATCTTGTAAATCTGGAGCATGTTTCCTGAGACTTTGACAGTTGGGTCATTCCATACCAAATCGGACACTTTTTAGAGTAACATTTCAGATTTTGCTCAAATTTGGATATATTGCAGTTGACAGTGTATATCGAAAATCCCTCTCTTGACTTTATGAAATCTGTGATTAGCCCTTGCAGTGTTGGGAGTCTGTTTAACGATAATCTTTCAAATTCTTGTTGCAAAGGTAAAACCGATGGATCAGTTCTTCTACCGTGATAAAATTTCAAATCATTATTCCGTGTACATATGTGCAAACCTTCAATGCTTGAATATTTTGTATAAATTCGCAATATAACTGCAGTACAAAAGTACATTAAATTTACGAAACGAATAATGAAATTCAAAAACAATTGTGAATTTATGATATGTATAGCACTTTACAAAATTTCATTGTGATTCTACAATATTCATTATAATTTTTCTATACAATCTCTATGAAATGTGTGTTTTCGTATAAAAATTGTCAGTAATTTTACTACATTTTTGTGTTTATTAAAAGTTTTCAACACATTTTTCTAACAGTGTATGTATATAATTGGAAATGTATCCATTTTTATACATATGTATATTATGTTAAAACGAACCGATTTTTCGTGCTATAAACCAACAGTTTGTTCCTTAAAATTATTGCAAAGAATGTTAAATTAATACAAAAAATCAACTGAATAATATATAAAAGTGGGTTGTCTCCTAAGTTCCCTTCCGCCATCCAGTCTGAAGGTTTCAAAACATTCCAAATAAGATGACAAAGGATATGAAATAAGTGTGTTGCAAAATGTGATATAATTGAAATTACCTGACTGATATGATGGGCCTTCAATTTGGTTTTCCTGAATCGTGCTGGTCATGAGTTTGAATTATAATATCCCCAATCTCTTGTGGATTATTATTGCTGGGAATGAACATGAGATTATTCTCATGATAAAACGTTAGAGCAAGAGCTGCATCAAAAATAATGAGAGAGATAAAGAGAGAGAGAGAGAGAGAGAGAGGCCGAGAGAGTGAGGAGGAGAGAGAGAGGAGAGAGGGGAGAGAGAGAGGATGGAGAGAGAGAGAGAGGAGAGAGAGAGAGAGAGAGAGAGAGAGAGAGAGAGAGAGGAGAGAGAGAGAGAGAGAGAGAGAGAGAGAGAGAGAGAGAGAGAGAGAG